>CAOLHI010001842.1:0-324115 GCA_948474755.1 Ctenosaura bakeri | reverse complement strand
CCAACTGTCTCGATCTGGCAGGGAACATCCCAATTAATTCTCTGCCTTCTCAATTTTTCCACTACTTTTAAAATGCCCTGGTTTCTATCCTGTCCTCCCACTTCACAGAATCACAGAGTTGGAAGGGGCCCTATGGGCCATCAGGTCCAACACCTCACTCAATGCAGGAACTCCAGCTAGAGCATCTCCAGTAGAGAGCTGTACAGCCACTTTCTGAAAATGTCGAGGGAAGAGACCCCACTATCGCTCCAAGCAATGGGCTCCATTGCAGAACCACGATTACTGCCAAGAAGTACAGTCAGCCCTTCACATTTGCTAGGGTGAAGGGTGCAGGACCTTCTTAGACCACAAGCTGAACATGAGTCAGCAGTGTGACGCGGCAGCCAAGAAAGCCAATGCAATTCTCGGTTGCATCAATAGGAGTCTGGTGTCTAGATCGAGGGAGATACTGGTACCACTCTACTCTGCTTTGGTTAGACCTCATCTTGAATACTGTGTCCAGTTCCGGGCATCCCAATTCAAGAAGGACATGGTCAAGCTGGAGCAAGTCCAGAGGAGGGCGACCAAAATGGTGAGGGGCCTGGAAGCCATGAAGCCCTATGAGGATAGACTTAGAGAGCTGGGTATGTTTAGTTTGCAGAAGAGAAGGTTAAGAGGGGACAGGATAGCCATGTTTAGATATTTGAAGAGATGCCATGTAGAGGAAGGAGAGGGCTTGTTTTCTGCTGCTCCAGAGACCAGGACAAGGAGCAATGGATTCAAGCTGCAGGAAAGGAGATTCCACCTGAACCTCAGGAAGAACTTCCTGGCAGTCAGGGCTGTCCGGCAGTGGAATAGGCTGCCTCGGCGTGTAGTGGAGGCTCCTTCCTGGGAGGTTTTTGAGCAGAGGCTGGATGGCCATCTGTCGGGAGTGCTTTGAGGGTGTTCCTGCATGGCAGGGGGTTGGACTGGATGGCCCCTGGGGTCTCTTCCAACTCCACATTTCTATGATTCTATGATTCTTGAAAGTGGAAAAATTGCAAATATCAAAATGTGTGTATGTGTGTTTCTGGGGAGGGGGGTGAAGCGTGGTGAGCAGAGTGGGAACCCAGGCCCCAAACCTTTCGAAGAAAGGAGAGGGAAAGGGGGTGGATCAGTCCGGTGGCCCTATACTTCTTCCCTTTTGTCCATCTCCCTCCTTGGACGTAGGGGGGGCATCAAGAGAGGGTTTGCGGTGCTGAGAAACTGGGCTGCAAGCTGTCCTTAGCTGGCCAAGCAGCTGATAGTAGTGGAGGAGGAGGAGGAGGAGGGACCAGAGGTGGGTTTTTAAAGAGCTGGGCAGCCTGATTGGAGCTGTGGAGATGGAAGGATCCCCCAGGAAAGAAGTTCCCAAGGCAGAGGAGAAGGAGTTGGAGAAACTTGCAAATAAATCTGTGAAAGTCAAACCTGCAAATATGGACAGCTGGCTGTACCATCTAATGTTCAGCTGAAATCTAGCCTCCTGTAATTTAAAACAATTAGATCTAATTCTACTCCTGAGAAGCAGCTCTGTATCTGTGACAGCTCTTGATGTATTGAAAGAGGACATTCAAATTACTCCTCAGTCTTCTCTTCACCAAGCTGAAAATGCCCGGCTCTTTCAACCTCTCATAGAATCATAGAATCATAGAAATGTAGAGTTGGAGGAGACCCCAGAGGCCATCCAGTCCAACCCCCTGCCATGCAGGAACACCCTCAAAGCACTCCCTTTGACAGATGGCCATCCAGCCTCTGCTTAGAAACCTCCAAGGAAGGAGACTCCACTACACTCCCAGGCAGCAGATTCCACTGCTGGACAGCCCTGACCGTCAGGAAGTTCTTCCTGAGGTTCAGGTGGAACCTCCTTTCCTGCAGCTTGAATCCATTGCTCCTTGTCCTGGTCTCTGAAGCAGCAGAAAACAAGCCCTCTCCATCCCCTACATGGCATCCCTTCAAATATTTACACATGGCTATCATGTCCCCTCTTAACCTTCTCCTCTGCAGACTAAACATACCCAGCTCTTTAAGTCTATCCCTCATCATAGGTCTTGCTTTCCATCCCTCTTCTCACCCTTGTTGCCCTTCTCTCAACCCACGTGTTTATATCCTGATGGCAAGAGCAGTCCGACAGTGAAATATGCTGCCTGGGAGTGTGACGGAATCTCCTTCTCTGGACGTTTTTAAACAGAGGCTGGATGGCCATCTGTCAAGATTGCTTTGATTGTGTATTCTTGCACCCAGAGCTAAACCCAGAGCTGAATGCAGTGCTCCAGATGAGGCCTGACCCATGCAGAATATAGGGAGATTATTGCTACCCTCAACTTGGAAAATATATATCTGTTAATATAGGTTTAAAATAGTATTCATCTTCTTTGCTGCGGCATCACACAGCTGGCTTGTGTTCCATTTTTGATCAACAATAATCCCAAAATCCTTTGCACATGTAGGACTGCTGAGCCTAGTATCTCTCATCATATAGCTTTGCATTTGCTGTACAAAGTGCCCCCTCTTGTCCTCAGCTTACTTCAGTTGCTAGAAACCTATATAACTCTCATAGCTAATGGAATGGGAGATGGATCATACTTATGCACTGTCATTTCCTTCCCTTGCTTCTGTACTATATAAATCTTGAGAGCCCATCTCACATTGGTGTCACCTCATCCCAAGAAACCCATTAGACACCCATGGGGAATGGGAAGGCCAGCCACGGCATAGTATGGGTCAAATGTGTTGATTTTAGGGACCCAGATCCAGATCCTGTTGAGAGAGGAGTGGCTTAGGGAGCTGGGTGTGTTTACCCTGGAGAAGGAAAGGTTAAGAGGTGACACGATAACCATGTTTAAATATTTGAGAAGATGTCATATGGAGGATGGAGCAAGCTTGTTTTCTGCTGCCCCAGAGACTAAGACATGGAGAAATGCCTTCAAACTATAGGAAAAGAGATCCCACCTGAACATCAGGAGGAACTTCTTGATGGTAAGAGCAGTTTGACAGTGAAATATGCTGCCTGGGAGTGTGGTGGAATCTCCTTCTCTGGAAGAGGATGGATGGCCGTCTGTCAAGACTGCTTTGGTTGTGTGTTTTTGCATGGCAGAAGGGGATTGGACTGGATGGCCCCTGGGGTCTCTTCCAGCTCTGTGATTCTATGATTCTAGGACCTATTAATCAATCAACCAATCACTTTATTTATATCTCACCCTCTCCCCAAGACTGGCACTCAAGCCTGATGTCTGAATGGCATGTATTTTTATGTTACGTTAAATGGCTAAAAGGATCCTAGTGATTATTTTCTTATCTCTTATCTTATCTCTTATCTCTTATCTCTTTTTATGATAGAGTTACTAGCTTGATAGATGAAGGAAGTGCTGTGGATGTAGCATATCTCGATTTCAGGAAGGCCTTTGACAAAGTTCCCCATGACATTCTTGCATCGAAGCTAGTAAAATGTGGGCTGGACAGGGCTACCGTTAGTTGGATTTGTAATTGGTTAACCGGCCGAACCCAAAGGGTGTTCACCAATGGCTGCTTTTCGTCCTGGAGAGAAGTGACTAGTGGGGTGCCACAGGGTTCTGTCCTAGGCCCAGTGCTGTTCAATATTTTTATCAATGACTTGGATGAAGGAATAGAGGGCATGCTCATCAAATTTGCAGATGACACCAAATTGGGAGGGGTTGCTAATACGCCAGAGGACAGGATCAAAATTCAAAATGACCTGGATAGATTGGAGAGCTGAGCCAGGGCGAACAAAATGAAATTCAACAGAGAGAAATGTAAGGTCCTACACTTAGGCAGAAATAATGGAATCCACAAATATAGGATGGGGGACACGTGGCTGGATAGCAGTACGTGTGAAAGGGATCTAGGAGTCTTCATAGACCACAAGCTGAACATGAGTCAGCAGTGTGATGCGGCAGCCAAGAAAGCCAATGCAATTCTCGGCTGCATCAATAGGAGTATGGTGTCTAGATCGAGGGAGGTACTGGTACCACTCTACTCTGCTTTGGTTAGACCCCATCTTGAATACTGTGTCCAGTTCTGGGCACCCCAATTCAAGAAGGATATTGACAAGCTGGAGAAAGTCCAGAGGAGGGCGACCAAAATGGTGAGAGGCCTGGAAGCCATGAAGCCCTATGAGGACAGACTTAGAGAGCTGGGTATGTTTAGTCTGCAGAAGAGGAGGTTAAGAGGGGACATGATAGCCATGTTTAAATATTTGAAGGGATGCCACGTAGAGGAAGGAGGGGACTTGTTTTCTGCTGCTCCAGAGACCAGGACAAGGAGCAATGGATTCAAGCTGCAGGAAAGGAGATTCCACCTGAACCTCAGGAAGAACTTCCTGACAGTCAGGGCTGTCCGGCAGTGGAATCTGCTGCCTCGGAGTGTAGTGGAGTCTCCTTCCTTGGAGGTTTTTAAGCAGAGGCTTGATGGCCATCTGTCGGGATTGATTTGAGGTTGTTCCTGCATGGCAGGGGGTTGGACTGGATGGCCTGTGTGGTCTCTTCCAACTCTGAATTTCTATGATTCTATGATTCTATGATTCTATTTTACCCTAAGACAGGAGTTCTTCCTGAATTGCTGGAACCGAATGGAATTGCAGCCAGTTCCGAGCAGCATTCTCCCTTGCAATCAATTGTGCAACTCTAGAACCCAACATATTTAAGCCGGCATGTATTTTTATCCCAAGTTAAAAGGCTAAAAGGATCTTAGTGGTTATCTTACCCTAAGACAGGGGTTCCTCTTGAATTCTCCCATTCCTCAGTCTGCTTATTAAAATCAATACACGCCGTCCCTCCCTTCCCCTGCCTTAGATGCACCCTTACCTTCGAGGACACCCGGGCATTTTCCAGGAGCACCCGAGTCCACACCGCAGGGTGTCGGGCCACAAATTTCCAGTCCTTGCACACCTCAGCGGCTCGCAAGAGAGTCTTGGTGTCCAGGTACGTGAAAATGCAAAAGAGGGCGGCTCGCATTTTGAGGATCTCTGGGCTGATGACCTCGTTCGAGCGAGACGGGCTGCCTCTCTCGGGGCGGACGGCCTTCCCTCCATCACCCCGGGCTGCGAGAGAAAAGAGCTGACACAAGGCATTCTCACCCATGAGGTCTCAGCAGTGAACAGGGGCCCCTTCGCACTGCACACTTATAGCACCATGATTCCATTTGAACTGCCATGGAAACGTCCTATGGAATCTTGGGATTCATAGTCTAGAGAGGCACAAGAGCTGTCTGGGTAAGAATTCTAAGTACCTCTCCCTAAACCATAAATCCAACACAACAAATAATTTCCCTACCGGAGAGCTTTAGTGCTTCACCGAGAGAAATAAAATACATTTTAGTTTTTGCAAATATTATTAACAGTATTACTAACATACATGGATTAGCTTATGACACATTTCAAATATATTTACACACATATACTTTAGTATATTTTGCATTTGAGCTTTTGCAATACAATAAAGTCTAAGAGGCATATTTTTAGAACTGGCAGCTGAAGAAGGCATTGAATTGTCAGGTGCAAAAGAACCAGATAAGGGATTCAATACTTCTCTTTTCGGAGGCACCCACTTCTGCACACTGAAGGTCAACAGAGCTGTAAGGAGTAAACTAAGTTGATAAAGAAAGACAAGACAGAAAGTTGGCACTATTTAGCAAAGGGGCGGTTAGAAACTGTTTGAGGGGCATTTTGAAATTGCTAATGAGAATTAAGGGAGCACGAGGGAAAAGCGTGATTATGTGCGTGATCATATATACTGTAAATATGGGGAACTTCTTAGGCGATTCTGATAGGGTTGCAAGCTTTGGGATCCTGGCCCATTGGATCCCAGAGGAGGGAAAACTTGCGTCGGGATAGGGAATAAAACGTAAGATATTCAACATTGGGGGGTCCTTTTCATGAGCACCCTCTTCTGCAGAAAAACTTATCATAAATGTGATTCATTTGATCCTATGCCTAATTTCTTTGTGAGTTTTCTTTTTCTCTGAGTTATTTATCACATTCACCAAACTACAGATTCCAAGATTCTGTAGAGCATAATCATGGCAGTTCCAAGTGCAATCACAGCGCTACAATTGCATAGTGTGAAAAGGCTTGAGGACAGAAACAGTTCTTAGGAAACTAAAATCTGAATTGCATTTTTAGTTCCAACTAGAGTTGGCCTACTGAACCAGTGGAATTTACTTATGCCGTGACCCCACTATTCAACAATTAATCCAATGGATTTATTCTGTTTACGACTAAACAAGAGGATGCAAGCCTGAGAACGCATTTGCACTACACATTATAAACACTTGGTAACAAGTTAACAGCCACGGTTCCATCCTATGGAATTCTAGGATTTGCAGTTTTCTGAGGGATCGCTGCTAGATTGGAGTGCAAGAGATTTCTGGCCAAGAATTTCGAGCATTCCACAAAAGTGCAAATCCCAGGACTCCACAGGTTGGACCCATGGCACCTGAAGCGAGATCAAGCTGCTTTTAACCAGTGTAGACATACCTATTTCAGTACATATCTACTCAGAAATAAGTGTCAGGAAGCAGTCTGCAACTGGCCATTGATACTGGGCAGCATTTTAGCAGGCAACAGAAATATTTAAGCTAGCCGACCGATTGTACTACATATACTAATAAGTATTCAGCCCACACATATCTTGGAGACATGCATTCTGACATTCGCAGTCTGAAAATATTGAATGGAAAATTCTGGTGTCCGCATGATGGCACACCTTGCCTGCCTGCCCTCTTCCCACTTTGACTGCCTTTCCATCAGCAAGGCCCCAGGATGCTCTGTTAACACTGCCTGAGGATGCTTCCAGCAATGGACTGGGATTGCTGGAAGCAGGAAATAGTTTGCAGGTTCCTATATATTTTATTATTTATTTATTTATTTATTTGTATCCCGCCTCTCCATATGGATTGAGGCGGCTAATAACTTACAAATAGCATGTATTTCAAAACATTTCTATACATGCCCCCAACAAGCTGGGTACTCATTTTACCGACCTGTGAAAGGATGGAAGGCTGAGTCAACCTTGGAGCCAGGCAGGATCGAACTCACAACCTTGTGGCTTGCAGTACTGGCATTTAACCACTGCACCACCAGGGCTCCCTGAACTATAGGGTTCAGTACTATCCACAGTTTCAGGTATCCACGGCCAGGGTGGTCTTGGAGTGTTTCCTCCACAGATAAGGGGGGATTACTTTAATCCTCTCAACTTCACCCTGATTTGGGAACAGACCCTTCGGCTGAGGTTTCTGTCTCAATTTCCAAACAGGAAAATATGCTCCCTAGTCTTTGGTCCTTTTTGCAGCTTACCTTGTCCCTGACACATCCAGCGTGGGTCCCGGTGTCGGCCCTGCCAGAAGGGGAGCACAGCAGAAGCCTCTGCAAGGAAGGTAAATGTGGGTGCGTGGTGGAATGGTGGTGCAATCGTCAGTCACTGGGAAAACCTGTCAAGGATTTGTGGCATGATTGTGCCACCTGGGGATGGGAGAAGGATGAGGCCATGACAACATCGTGCATAAGCATCGTTGCGGTCCTGTCCTTCTCCCACCCTTATGGCGGGTTTAGAGGGTGGAGGGGAAAAGGCCTTTATCACACAAGGCAGATAAATCATAATTTCAGTGGGGTAATAGCATCTTTCGCTGGGATTTATCACATGACCTCATTCTTCTTCTGTTGTTCTCCCAGTGGAAGACCATATGGAAAATATTTCTTTTACAAAAGACGCCACTAACGGATTTTCTGTGTTTGTAAAAGAAACACTTTCCAAACAGTCTCCCAATGGGAGAACAACAGAAGAGGAATTGAGATAATGTGATAAATCGCAGCCAGAGACACTATTATCCTGCTGCAATTGCAATTTACCTGCCTTGTGCAATAAAGCCTTCTTTGTGTGTGTGTGTTTGAATGACAATCTGTGAGCAAATGTGATTGGCGCTTAATTCATAATGCTCAATGAGATCTCTGGGGTCTATCCTTGGGTCTACACTTGGGCCTGGAAACCTCAGGGCCTTGGGCAATCTTGTACCCAACTCACCTGGCAGCCGGGAGTTGTTTCCAGGCCTGGAAAAGTTCACCTGCTGAACATCTGGGGCGACCCTGGGCTCCGTCTCCCATATTTCGGCCTCTGATTCGGTTGTCCTGGAACCAACGTCGGAGATGTCGCCTTCCTCCCCCTCGGTGCTGTTCCGGTAAGGCCGGCGGTGCCAGTTCTGGATCGCCTGTCTGCGCAGGCCTGAGCCACGCACTGCATTGGACCTCTCAAAGGCACCGTCTGGGCCTCGGTTCTGCCCGCCCTGATAGGGGTGTCCGTCCGCGTTCTCTTCCCCGTGGTACAATTCGGGGCTGTCGCTGTCGTAGCAGCCCGAGCTCTGAGAGATGGCTTTGGCATGGCTAGAGGCCCTGGAATCACAGAAGCAAACAACATGGAAGTGGTGGGCACCCAAACATGGGCTCTGGGTATATCGGTCTCTGGGCTTTATCACACGAGGCAGGTAAATTGCAAGCGAGGATTTATATCCCAGAAAAACACAAACAGAGGGCTTTATCACATAAGGCAAGTAAATCACAAATGCAACAGGATAATAGCATCTTTGGCTAGGACCTATCACAAGACATCCTTCTTCTTCTACTGTTCTCCCAGTGGGAGACCATTTGGAAAGGGTTTTGTCTTATAAAGGAGGTCACTGACAGATCTTTCTGTGTTTGTAAAAGAAACACTTTCCAAATGGTCTCCCACTGGGAGAACAACAGAAGAGGAATGAGGTCATGTGAGAAGTCTGAGCCAAAAATGCTATTCTCCTTCTGCAATTGCGATTTACCTGCCTCATGTGACAAAGCCCTCTGTTTGTGTTTTTCTGGGGGTGTAAATCCTTGATAATTTTGCCCTCATGTGCCGGGACAAATAATAATTGTAGTTTTCTCCCTGCAGTGGGAAGAAACAAACATTTTCTGTACAGTATTCTCCCCATCTTTGAGTGTCCTGAAATGTTTCAGAGGAAACACGTGGGCCTTTTCTGCAATTTTTTTTCTTGCACAAAACTATGTTTCCTGCACAGAAAACAAATCTTTTATAGAAACTGTGGGGTTTTATTTAAAAAATAATAATAATAAAAATACTCCAGGACATTCAGATACTGGCAGAAAACTGCACAAAAATCTTACTGATCTACTGTTCTTCCTGACAGGCTTCCTGATGGTCAGAACACCCCAAAAATTTTTCAACTGGGAAACAAATAACAGAGAATATTCCTTCATATTTTCCACCATTTCGCAGATTAAAAATTAGGATGTGTGGCCAAGCAACATCGAGGTGTGGTCAAGACGGCAAACATTAATGAAGAAAAACACATAAACGCGGAGAGGGGTGCAGCAGTTTGCTTTTGCCTCAGCCTGCTGGGAAGGGCAGGATTCCACCATCTCCCCTCTGCTGAGTTAACTGAGGCCATTTCCGCATGAGGCTGTTATAGCAATATGATTCCACTTTCAAAATCCTATGGAATCCTGGAGTTTGCAGCCCTTCCCGAAAGTGCAAACCCCAGGATTCCATAGGATGTTGAAAGTGGAATCATAGCACTATAACAGCCTCGTGCAGAAATGGCTAGAGTGTAAACTACTTTTGCACTTTGAGCTCAGTTTGCAGTAAAAGTAAGCTGAGGACAAACAGGGGAAATGGGAGGTGGAGAGAGGAACTAGGACTTTTTAAAACCAACCTGAAACGTGGGATGACAAAGGATTGTCCCTGCCAAATTGGGACAGTTAGAATGTGTGTTCTTTTCATTCCTAGTTTATGCAACCTTAAGGACTAGCAGTGTGTCTGTACATTTCAAGGACAGCTGTGATTCATTTCCAAGAAGCTGAACCTGGTACCCAGCTCTCCTTTCTATTCCTGAATGCCATGTTCCTGCACCCACTGCTTAAGCTAAGTGATCCCTTTTCTTAATAACTTATTTTCTGAGCTTGAGCACGGGGGTGGGTTGCAAACTTCTCCATTTAGGTACTTTTTCTTTCTGAGACAAGAAGAATCAGCGGAGAACAAATGAGCCTAAAAGCTGCACATATTTAAATAAAGGCATGTGTTTCAATGAGCCACTGAATGTCATTTTTCTTGTCCTCTAGGCAAGGATGTAAATCTTCATAAAATTCATTCTTGCAGGCAGGAATGAATAATTTTATCATTTTTTTTTCTGCTCACTGTTGGAAAGTCATTAAAAACTAAGCGGTTTTTGAAGATTGCTTGTAATTTTCCATTTATTCTGTGCAAAAAGATGCACTTTTTCTCTTTCATGGGAAATGGCAGAGAAGTTTCCTGTGCAAAAAACAGGATTTTTCTGGGGAGGAAGTAAATTTTCTCTATGAAAAATTTTCTCTGCAGAAAATGCTGTTGCCTATATAGGACACTTGCAGAAAAACTTGCAGAAAGACTCAGGGCCTTTCTGCACTATACTGTTATAGTGCTATTATTCCACTTTCAACATCCTGTGGAATCCTGGGATTTGCAGTTGAGGGAGGGGCCTCTAGAATTCTCAGCCAAAGAGCTCTTTTGTCTCAGCAAATTACAAACCTCAGAATTCCACAGAATGTTGAAAGTGGAATAATAGCACGATAACAATGTAGTGCAGAAATGGCTTCAGAGGCAGTGTGCCACCATCTTCCTTCAATATAGCTTACAGCAGTTGGAGCCACACAGGTACAATTTGTGCACATGTAGGCACAGCATTGATCTGTATACTGATATAGTTAGCTGATACCCACCAACCCAGTATTGACCCTGCTGAAGACCTTGGAGAGTGGCACTTTCTGCAAACCCCCCCCCCAAAACCTCCCAAAGTGTCAAAAATGTCCCCGTGTCCCCTAGAGTGGATGCATTTGAGGCAAACACTTTTTTTTTACTCCCAAGGGACACAAAAAGACAACTGGGAGCTGCACGTGGCCCACAGGCTGGACTTTCTCCATTCTTGTTATAACCACTAGAAGACCTCTCCTGGGTGCATAGAAGTCACACTTCCATATCAAGTCCAGGAAGCCTCCAGGAACCCTCCCCAGGCCTCTTCCTTTGAGAGACCTCAAGTCCTTGCTGGGGATGCTTTTTGGAGCTTCCATTCACTGTTGAAATATAATAGTGCTAGAATTCTTAGCCACAGAGCTCTTTGGCTTCAGTAAACAACAAACTGCAATAGAATGTTGAAAGTGAAATAGTAGCACTATAACAGGATAGTGCAGAAATGGTCCTAGTCTCTGGAGCAGCAGAAAACAAGCTTGCTCTGTAGGGCACGCAGCCTGAGCCCTGGCTTGGGCATTCTTTGGGTCAGAGTATGAGGCAGTCCTGGTCTTGAGAAAGGCGGTTTTTTTTCATGCCCCATCTTCCATATAACACCCCTCCAAATATTTAAACATAGCTATTATGTCCCCCTTAACCTTCTCTTCTCTAGGCTAAAAATATCCAGCTCCCTAAGCTGCTCTTCATACAGCTCCATGGTTTCCAGGCCTTCTGCCATTTTGGTCATCCCTCTGGACATGTCCCACCTTGTCCATATCCTTCTTGAATGGTGGTCCCCAGAAACGGACACAGTATTCCAGGCGGGGTCCGACTAAAGCAGGACAGAGTGATTCTACTAAAGCAGAAAAGAGTGGCACTCTTCCCCAAAAACCTTTGCCATCTTGACCCACATTCCGATGTGGCTTGGTCACATGTGTCCCAGTTAAATGGCGGTATGTACATTAACTGCAGCTCTCATCAGTCTAAGCCAGCACAGCCAATAATAAGGACAGATGGGAGCTATAGTCCAACAACCTTGGGAGGGCTGTAGGGTTCCCAGAATCTCCAAGCCAGATGCTCCTTGCTCTGACAAAGCAAGCAAAGAAGAAGATGGCTAGAAGTGCAAAACTGAACCTGTCAGGCAACTACTTACCCAGTACTGGAGGATGACCTCTGGTTGGAAACGGCATAGGAACTATTCGCGGTTGCTCCAGGGACCGAATGTCTGTCTCTCTGCCAACAGAAACAGTGGAGTTCAGAAGAGTTCTTGGTGCCCAGTTCATCATATGCATATATCACTCAAGCTGAAATATTTCTATTTCTTCCCACTTACAACCAGAGCTACCATGCAATTTTCATTTGTTACATTGGGGAGTACAGATACTTCCTAATTTTTTGATGACCTACTCTTTTGACCCTTTTCCATTACAATTAAAACCCATATATTCAGTATGTCAAATATATGGGCTCCAGTTGTAATGGAAAAGGCTTGTAAGGGCAGGCTGTCAAAAAGCGACCACGTCCTGCTTTTTGTCCCAGTCGACTTGGTGCTGAGTTGATTCCTTCATCTCATGCCATGTAAAGGAAGGAGAGGGCTTGTTTTCTGCTGCTCCAGAGACCAGGACAAGGAGCCATGGATTCAAGCTGCAGGAAAGGAGATTCCACCTGAACCTCAGGAAGAACTTCCTGACAGTCAGGGCTGTCCGGCAGTGGAATCTGCTGCCTCCATGGAGTGTGGTGGAGTCTCCTCCTTCTTTGGAGGTTTTTAAGCAGAGGCTGGATGGCCATCTGTCCAAGGGAGTGCTTTGAGGGTGTTCCTGCATGGCAGGAGGTTGGACTGGATGGCCCCTGGGGTCTCTTCCAACTCTAGATTTCTATGATTCTATGATTCTTAAAAACTGTGCACAGAAATTCTCATATAGTACCTGTATGTATTCCTAATCCACTTTTGTTCATGTTACCGTACAGTACTTTGTTATATTTAAAGGTTCATTTTACTGTAATTCCCTTGCACCAAAAAAAATGACTGGTTCCACATTTTGATGCTTTCTGCTTTTTGAGAGTGTGCTGGTCCCTGTCCTGTGGAATAAGTTGGGAAGGCCTATAATAAAGAGGTATGAAATTACACTTCAAAACTAAGGTAACCAGTGGGAACGGTGATAATTCGAGGCTGTGTGTGTATAATGAATAATGTTTTCTTGTTATTTTTCAGCTAGCAGCTACTATCTCAATGGAGCAGTAAGAAAGATTTTATTCTAAACTGAAAGAGCTATCTAAAGAGCTTACCTGTTTTAGGGACAGATATGAGTCTCTTGCACTGCTCCTTTAAAAATTTGGATTAAATCCCAGCGTGGATTTAATGGTTCACTAATAAGGAAACCACCAGCCCCTTCTCATAGGGTCACCCTTATAGAAAATAGGGAAAAGGTAATGAAAAGCTCATGTTTGTGTGTATGTGCCAGTCTGAACACCAACAAATTATCGAGGTGCTACTGTTGGTAATGAGTTATATACCAAATAACTTTAAAAGTCACTTTACAACACTACATGACTCCAGGTCTAAATAGGACAGACAACAGGGATCCACAATCTGGTCTCCCATCTCTTTAAATGTTAGCAATTACAGTGCCAATGTGCTGCGGAAAGGCTCTAAGAAAAATTCTATTCCGTGTTATTTTCAGTTAAAACCAATCTATCTGGTCCGGTGCAGAACGTCAATATTATAATGGATCTGTAACTTAGCAAATGAATCTTCTACCCAAGGCTAGAACTACTAACAGTTGCAGGGTGCACTGGGTGGGCAGAGGAAGAGATGAACTTTCAGTGCTGTTTTCTTGATGAAAATTGCCCATCTCAGCTAACTGCCCTGTTAAGTAGAATCTAGATGTATAGTTCTAGCAATTCTATAATTAAAAAGAGGGATGGGCAGTGGCACAGGAATGGAGAGACAATTTTTACCTCTTTCCCCCAGTTCACCAGAAGTAATCATAGAATCATAGAAATGTAGAGTTGGAAGAGACCCCAGGGGCCATCCAGTCCAACCCCCTGCCATGCAGGAACATCCTCAAAGCACTCCCGACAGATGGCCATCAAACCTCTGCTTAAAAACCTCCAAGGAAGGAGACTCCACCACACTCCGAGGCAGCAGATTCCACTGCCGGACAGCCCTGACTGTCAGGAAGTTCTTCCTGAGGTTCAGGTGGAATCTCCTTTCCTGCAGCTTGAATCCATTGCTCCTTGTCCTGGTCTCTGGAGCAGCAGAAAACAAGCCCTCTCCTTCCTCTACATGGCATCCCTTCAAATATTTAAACATGGCTATCATATCCCCTCTTAACCTTCTCTTCTGCTACGTCACTGCTGGTTGCCATTCTCAGGTGGCTTCGTAAAATTTGTGCAGGGAGAACATCAGGGACTGCATGGTATAGTGGTTTGAGCACTGGAACTACAACTCTGGAGTCTAAGATTCAAATCCCTGTTTGGCCATGGAAAACAACTAGGTAACCTTAGGCAGGTCACACTCTTTCAGTCTCAGAGGAAGGCAACGGCAAACTGCTTCCAAACAAATCTTGCTGCCAAGAAACTCCCATGATAGATTCACCTCAGGGTTGCCATAAGTCAGGAATGACTTGGTCCTTTGCATCCATCCACGCAGGGACCACTTGCATTGGTCGTGCTTGGTATTCAAAGATGTGTCGCAACTATGCATGGAGGGCCCCTCTTGCAATCAGAGCCAAATGGCCATACACAGGTTGAAAAATTTTAGTAAAAAGAAAATCAAGCTTAGAAACTTGGGCTAACTAATCCATGAATCAGCATCACTCTGTAGGAGTTGAGCTTGCCAAAAAAGAGTTCTAGGAGTTCCAGGAGGTCCCTGAAAAGCTATCCGCATCTTGGCCCATTTTTGTACTGGACTGTGATAGCACTATGATTCCACTTTCAACATCCTATGGAATCCTGGGGTTTGCAGTTTCGGGAGGGGCCAGTTGGCCCCTCCCAAAACTGCAAACCCCAGGATTCCATAGGATGTTGAAAGTGGAATCGTGGTGCTATAACAGGCTAGTGAGAAAATGGCCTTTGTGAAGCTCATGCTACTTAAGAGAGAGTCAAGGGAACAGAACATCACAAACTCCTCTCAGCTTGAGGCAGGAATAGGCTGGGCACCCACCTTAGCGAAGAAATGAAAAAGGCCTAGATCCCTGGAGTTCCTCAGCCTGGGAGGAATTTGTGACAACCCACCCCCTTGACCCCCTGCCCCAAGCAGCATGGGCTCCCCAGAGATTTGGATCATTTTTCGGAATCTCCAGGGAACCCTGGGGAGGTCCCTGCAAGGGACGAACTCACAGCATGCCCAGCTGCAGGAAAATAGCTGGATGCCTCTTCATAGAATCGTAGAAATGTAGAGTTGGAAGAGACCCCAGGGGCCATCCAGTCCAACCCCACGCCATGCAGGAACACTCTCAAAACACTCCCGACAGATGGCCATCTAGCCTCTGCTTAAAAACCTCCAAGGAAGGAGCCTCCACTATACTCCGAGGCAGCCGATTCCACTGCCGGACAGCCCTGACTGTCAGGAGGTCCTTCCTGAGGTTCAAGTGGAATCTCCTTTCCTGCAGCCTGAATCCATTGCTCCTTGTCCTGGTCTCTGGAGCAGCAGAAAACAAGCCCACTCCCTCCTCTGCATGGCATCCCTTCAAATATTTAAACATGGCTATCATGTCCCCTCTTAACCTTCTCTTCTGCAGACTAAACATACCCAGTTCTCTAAGTCTATCCCCATAGGGCTTCATGGCTTCCAGGCCCATCACCATTTTGGTTGCCCTCCTTTGGACTTGCTCCAGCTTGTCAATATCCTTCTTGAATTGGAGTGCCCAAAACTGGACACAGTATTCAAGATGAGGTCTAACCAAAGCAGAACCCCCTGCACTTAACAACACGAGGACACGGCTACGTTGGGGAGATGCATCATTTCAAAGCTGGCTTTGCAGGGGGATTCTGGTCATTGCACAGCCAGTAAATAATTCCAACCCCTGCAATCATAACACAAGTGGATTATGATAGTGTAACTTGGGGACTATCGTAGCTCTTGAACAGGATGCTAGTCAGACTCCAAGGTTGCTGGAAGTTGCAACCCAACAACATCCAGAAGTTGCGTGACTCCCATCCCCTCCATGCCCGGGCCACCGGCCTCATCTCACCAGTTAGGCCCACCATTCCCCTTCTCAAAACCAGTCAGTTAGGAGAATGGCATCATCAGGTACCGGTCTGCCGGTGTTCTTGGAGCCGGGCACGCTGCATCGGCCCAGGCTGCAGTTGGGTGTCGTTCCGCAACTGCTGCTGATGATCTGGAGCTGCTTCTCTGCTCGGTCGGCTCGGTCCAGGAGTTCCTCGATGAACTGCTGAAGGCGCACTTTGGCGTTGGCTTCGCGGGCGGCCGTCTCCTTCAGGAACTGGTCTATTTGGATCACCTCCCTGCAGAAGAAGGGGGCAACAATCAGATAAGAGTGGGACAACACGCAGCAATATTATGAATGCAAATAAAGTAACCAAAATACACACTGTTTTTGTTTTTGTTCCTTCATGCTTTCATACGAATTCTGATTTATGGAGACCCTATCCTGCTTTTTTCTTGGCAAGATGTCTTCAGAGGGGGTTTAGCATTGTCATCCCCTGAGACTGACTTGCCCAAGGTCACCCAGTACTGAGCAGCAATTTAAACCCCCCCATCGGGAGGCCTTGGACAAATCACACTCTCTCAGCCTCAGAGGAAAGCAAAGGCAACCTCTCCGAAAAAATCTTGCTAAGAAAACCCTGTGATAAGGTTTGCCTTAGGGTTGTTGTAAGTTGGAAACAACTTGAAGGCACACATGAACAACTCCCAGTATTCTAGTCCAACACTCAAACCTCTACATCAGTTTAGCATATTTTAATTTACAATGTGTTTTTAATTGTGTTTTAGTTTATGTTACACCCCACCTTGAGCCTTGGGGAGAGGCAGGTAAGTAATAAAAATATGTTGCTGTTGTTATTAAACATTTTCTTTACCGGCAACCCTGTTCAAAAATATCTTTTGTTGCTGCAGGCTTCCAAGACTTAACTCAAGATTTAAAACCCTAAAGTGCATCAAATATTTGGTTAAAATTGCTCATCAAGGGTCTTCACATTGGGAGAGAAGGGAGAAATAAGGAAATGCAGACTTCCCTCTGAGGTGTTGGAGGGGAGGGGAGACTTTTTTTCTGCTTCTTCCCACCAATTTATGGCCGGAGTGGCTTGAACTGCAACACACAGGCTCAGCCAGCCCGCTCGCCTGCCAATTTTGTCTTGGTTCCCGTCAGATGGGGAGGAAACAGGCGGGGCAGCATTTCGAGCTTTATGGATGTCCTGTGAGGACACCATAGCCCCCAGTGGTCTGTGGACCCTGGTTGAAGAACCACTGCCCTGCACCATGTTGGCTTCCAAGATGTACTGTATTTGCTGGCATAAGACTTACTTCCCCCCCAAAAAAATACTGTATGAAAATGGGGTGTTTCTTATCCACCGGTGTGTCTTATATGCCAGTAAATAGTATTTGCCAGTGTGCAAATGGGGTGCATCTGTATACACCGGCAAATATGTTACTCCAGCTAATGGCATACTGGGTGAGGACCCCAGATACCATTTTGATATCATTTAATTCAGCCTTTGCTAGACCCCTCTCAGCCACCCCGCTCCCCGTGTTTGCGAGGTTCTCCAAACAAGCACGTACTGGCTGTGGTTGTTAATAGCTCTTACATTCCAAACCCCATTCAAGCCAGCACCCAAGCCTCACACGTAGCTTCAGGGAACTTCCATGTGCAAACTCCACAACAGCGGCGCGGCTCTCAGCCTAGCCATTCCTTTATGATGCGCCATCGAGTACCGACCATGTCATTGGCAACAAAAGCAAATCCCATCATGTTAAATTTGACCATTCCAAATCCTTCGTCTAGCGCCAAAATCCTTATTGTTCTCACTTGGCTAGCCATAGCCGATAGGCACAATCCACCCTGTAAAAGGTCCCCATTTTTGGGACTTCTTCGGTTCACCATGAACATCCATCCCGTCCTGCTTGTGTGTGTATTGCTTATTCACTGTTTATGTTCAATAAAGTTGTTATTTTTATTATTTTAAAACTTGTTTGCTTGCTCTCTGACCTGAAGCCGTATACATTGGGTTTAAAGATCCTCGCAAAGTTACCCTGCCTCTCGCCAGCTAAGAAAGTGCTCCAGCTGAATTCTCCCAAGTTGTGTTTTATTTGGCAAATCTGGGTGCCCCTCCCGGGACCCCCAACAGACAGGGTAACAAATATGGTATTCAAAAGAGGTTTGCCATGGCCTTCCTCTAAGGCTGGGAGTATGTGACTTGCCCAAGGCCATCCAGTGAGTTTTTATGACTCGGTGGGGATTTGAACCCTGGTGTCCTTGCTCAACACTCACAGAATCATAGAAACGGAAGAGGTCCCATCCATTCCAACCTCATTCTGCAATGCAGGAACACGCAATCCAAGCACTCCTGCCAGACGGACATCCAAAGAAGGAGACTCCACCACACTCCCATGCAGCATAGTATTCCACTATGACCACGGTACCAAACTTATTATCTTTAAATATCCAAATATCCAAATTGCTGTCATGGAGAAGAAGGAGAAAGCTTGTCTTTTTTGCCACTCCAGAGACTAGAGCCATTCCACCTAAACGTTAGGAAGAACTCAGTAGGTTTGGATTCTCCTTCGTTGGATGTTTTCACAGAGGGGTACATTTCAGGGTTGCTTTAGCAGTGGATTCCTCCACTGATAGGAGGCTGAATCAGATTCAGATTCAGACTCTGCTTTGGTTAGACCCCATCTTGAATACTGTGTCCAGTTCTGGGCACCCCAGTTCAAGAAGGACATGGTCAAGCTGGAGCAAGTCCAGAGGAGGGCGACCAAAATGGTGAGGGGCCTGGAAGCCATGAAGCCCTATGAGGATAGACTTAGAGAGCTGAGGATGTTTAGTCTCCAGAAGAGAAGGTTAAGATGGGACATGATAGCCATGTTTAAATATTTGAAGGGATGCCATGTAGAGGAGGGAGAGGGTTTGTTTTCTGCTGCTCCAGAGACCAGGACAAGGAGCAATGGATTCAAGCTGCAGGAGAAGAGATTCCACCTGAACCTCAGGAAGAACTTCCTGACAGTCAGAACTGTCCAGCAGTGGAACCTGCTGCCTCCATGGAGTGTGGTGGAGTCTCCTTGGAGGTTTTTAAGCAGAGGCTGGATGGCCATCTGTCGGGAGTGCTTTGAGGGTGTTCCTGCATGGCAGGGGGTGGGACTGGATGGCCCCTGGGGTCTCTTCCAACTCTAGATTTCTATGATTCTATGATTCCCCTTGAGTTTTCTTCAATATCTATTTCTTCAATATTTCTATTTCTTCAATATCTACGGCCATTTCTACATTAGACTGTTATAGTGCTACTATTCTACTCCATAAACTGCAAATCCCAGGATTCCATTGGATGTTGAAAGTGGTATAATAGCACTATAATAATCTAGTGTGGAGACAGCCATAGAATTTCCCAAAAAGTATTAGACCTTTACCACTGTATGGGTTGGCTCTATGCAACCAGACCTGACTTGGGATTCAGGAACGTACCCCATCTCTCTTTGAGAAAGAAGCCCCTAGAAGCCTTGTGAGACAGAAAGCCTGACAAACAGCAAAACTGAAAAGTTAACAACACCGTAATGTTATAAAAGCAGTGAACAAAACAGCAGGATGTAACCACTAAAAGCCAGGTGGAGAGGGTGGATGAGGTCTGAGAAAAACAGAAAGTGAACCTCCCCAGGGCGTGCGGTACTTATTTTAAGCTTTTATGTAATTTTCAGTGCCTGAATTTTTCTTCCAGTACATGTTGTTTCCTTCTGATCACACGGCCAACATCCCCTCCGCCATCTCTCTGCACCCATACATACCGGCCCGTGGAAGAAATGCTTTGGGCAACTAATGGACTCCAATCCATGAAAGCTTACGTAATGGGATTTACATAAGAAGAGACTTACGGGTCAGGAATCTGGATTCTGTGGTCTACTATAGTTGAGACTAGCAATTAAATTTAGATCTTTGTCTTCAAGGTGCTACAAGATTTTTTGGACAGAATCTTGTTAGTGTTCTCCATGTGCTTAAGTTCCCCTCTGGAAATGATAGGACACTTTTTTCCCCCACATGCAACACCTCGCATTCAGTTCAAGGTTGTGAAAGCAGAGAGCTACATCTGTTGCACTACACATGACTGCACACAGTTGTGCATGGATGTGCAACCAAGATGTGCTTGAAATCAGACAGCATTTTTGGTTGTGCAATGTTGCTATTCACAAAGTAGGCCATGTTGTATAACGATGGCATAAGTCCATGAGAATAAAATGATGTTCCATATGAGGAGCAGCTTAGACAGCTGGGGATGTTTAGCCTGGAGAAGAGGTTAAGGGGCAACATGATAGCCTTATTTAAATATTTTAAGGGATGCCACAAGGGAGGATGGAGCGAGCCTGTTTTCTGCTGCTCCAAAGGCTAGGACGTGGAGCAATGGAAACTTCAGAAAAAGAGATTTCATCTAAACATTAGCAAGAACTTCCTGGTGGTAAGAGCAGTTTGACACTGCAACACGCTGCTGCTTGGGAGTGTGGTGGAATCTCCTTTTTTTGGAGGTTTTGAAGGAGGCTGGATGGCCATCTGATGGTATATTACTGCATGGCAGAAGGGGGTTGGACTGGATGGCCCCTGGGGTCTCTTTCAACTCTACGACTCTATGATAGAAAAATGTGATATATATTTTAATAACAAATAATCCCAAGCTATGCAGGCATACATGCACTGGCTGCAATCTAACATCCCTTCAATATAGCATAAATATCCACCCACAAACTATGCAAGTGCTATGCAAGTGGTGCAGCCTCCAAGTGGAATACCAACACTAAGCAACACATGCCCATGACAGGGTAGCATTGTGCAATCCACAATGCAAAAACACACTGCAAAGTATAGGATGCACAATGCACTAGGTGTAACTGTAGTGCAAAGCACAGGATGTATAACCACAATTCACAAGGTCCAACCGCAATGCAAAGTATGGTATGGACAACCACAATGTGATGTATGGGATGCATAATAATAGCACATAAAACACAACTTTCAAAAACAAGGCACGGATGAATGTCGTGTTTTTGCAATTCCATTTCCATCGCTATCAGCAGAATACCTCTGTTGCCCCATGGTGACTTTTTGACCTTGTTCGCATAGCATGACTTGCTCATATATGTGTTCCTAACAGAATTCCACTCATTATTTTTTCAAAAATAGCATTTATTAAAAGAAATAAGAGAACAGAAGGATTTATGCTTATAAGTATGATTTAAGATAACAAAAGAATATATAGTAATCAGAGATGTAGACTCAAATTGACTGACTCAGAACATTTCCACATGGCACTCTTATAGCGCGATGATTCCACTTTCAACCTCCTATGGAATCCTGGGGTTTGCAGTTCCGGGAGGGGCCGGCCGGCCCCTCCCGGAACTGCAAACCCCAGGATTCCATAGGAGGTTGAAAGTGGAATCATCGCGCTATAAGAGTGTCGTGCAGAAATGGCCTCAAGTCAGACTTAATTTGCTTCAATGACTCAACTTGGACTTGACTCAGCAATAAATGATTCACAGACTTGACTCGGGATTTGTATATTTTTAGTGACTGACTTGCTGCCCTCTGTTCAGTAACACAACACATGCATCCAGAAACCTTTCGACTCTGAACAGCGCTTCCGTCTCTGTTCGCCGGCTGGTCATGCGATGATCTGTCTTAAAGCCCAAAGCGTGGGTGCATTTCTCGGAGGGGAACAGCAGTAGGCTTGAGGTCTGCTCAGCAGCCTGTCCCTGCTGTATATTGGAGGAGCCGTCTAAAACTTTTCTTAAGAGCAAAAGGTAAGACTCGCTCCTAAAGAACAAGATGTGTTTCTTGGAGGGGAACAGCCAATATGTTCGGCAACGGGCTTGAGGAGGAAGGATCCTTCCTTCTAAAGCTTCTGAAGCTTCAGTTATGAGAAGTAAGCAGGTCCCTATTCCTCACTTTCAAAAAAGCCTCCAGCTTCAGAAATGGGAAGGAAGCATTTTGAAACTCCTTCTGAAAAAGTTTAGCACGAGAGCATGTCCACTACATATGCTATAGAGTATCTATTTGTTCTCCACATTTCCAGCAAATTTTCCTAGAGTTTTTATAAAACTATTTTTGCTGGTGTTAGTTTTTTTATTATTCAAAACATACATGTATATAAATTCTCGTACCAAAATGGAAATATTTGTACAACTAATAAAAATATTTGGGGGGAAAAAAAGGGAAGTAAGAAGGAGCCTGTTCCTGTGGGCACAGAATATTGGGCATTCAATTCAATTAGATCAGTGGTTCTCAACCTTCCTAATGCGCACCCCTTAATACAGTTCCTCATGTTGTGGTGACCCCCAACCATAAAATTATTTATTTATTTAGTTATTTATTTATTATTTAGTTATTTATTTAGTTATTTCCAACATCAAACAGATTGGAAACACTGCCCTAAATCACTGCTCTGGATAGACTTCTAATGCCTAAAAACTGGTAACCCTCCCTGCTTTTTTAAAGCACAGAAGGCGTCCATCAATGCCAGAATTAAGGCAGTAGTTCTAGTTCTGAATGTTGGGTTTCCACAGTTCAAAAAGCCAGTCACTCCCAAAGGCAACGCCAAAACAGCCCACATTTTACGCGAGGCGCAGGGAGGAAAGGACAGGGAGAGAGGAAAGATGGCGGCGGCAGAAGCAGACGCGTTTTGTTTCCCTCCCTCCCTCCCTTAAAGGGAGTGCGGACGCTGAACATACAAAAAGCGAGGAATGCAAGACAGTCAGGGCGAAGAACACAACACGTGCGTGTGGCAAGCGCCAAGGGTCCACGCACAACAAAAGCGAGGGGAGAAGGTCATCCTGGCTATTTCTGCACTAGACTGTTAAAGCGCTATGATTCCACTTTCACCATCCTATGGAATCCTGGGGTTTGCAGTTTGAACCCCAGCGCAGGGGCCTCGGAAGCACTGCTCCCATTGGCTGTGAGGCCACCTTCTTTTAAAAGGGGGGCAGGATTGAGGAGCGGCGACCCCTGTGAAATGGTCGTTCGACCCCCAAAGGGGTCCTGACCCCAGGTTGAGAACCACTGCTATAGAGTATCTATTTGTTCTCCACATTTCCAGCAAATTTTCCTAGAGTTTTTATAAATCTTAGATATTTTTGCTGGTGCTTTTTTATTATTCCAAAACATACATGTATATAAGTTGTCGTACCAAAATGGAAATATTTGTACAACTAATAAAAATATTTGGCGGGGGAAAAGGGAAGTAAGAAGGAGCCTGTTCCTGTGGGCACAGAATATTGGGCATTCAATTCAATTAGATGAATGGGAACAGAACTGGAAAAGGACACAAAAATGTACAATGGCTCAGAATCTCAAAGAGAACTATTTTAAAATGTTTCATAGATGGCACATGACACCAGACAAGTTAAAAAACATTTACAACACAGGCACGGGAATGTGTTGGAAATGTCAGAAAGAGGTGGGTACAGTATTTCATATGTGGTGGTCATGTCCCAAGGCAAAGAAATATTGGAGTGAAATGCATAAAAAGATGTGTGAAATACTGAAAAGGGTTCAATTGGCAAAAAAACCTGAATTTTATTTGTTAAACATGACAAATGTTCTTGAGAATACTAACATGAAGAGGCATTGGAGATTAATATTGTACATGATAACAACAGCTCGAACTGAATAGGCCAAATTGTGGAAGTCTCAGCAAATACCCACAATTGAACAATGGTGGGGGACATTTATTGAGAATAGAAATGTGGATATTGTTTCACAAAGATTAAAGATGATCAGATAAAAGCAAAATGGCAAATTGTAATGGGTAATTGCTGGGAACTGCCAAGTGAAAATGTCTGAATTATGGTTGAAATTAAAGAGGAATAACCGTAACATAAAGTTGATGAGAGAAATGCAAGATCAAGCATGTTAAGATGAACATAGAATTGTGAGGCATAATGTTTTATATGTGAGTAGATATCCAGAAAATAAAAACTAGATCAGAGTGGAAGAACAAAAACATTACATGTAAAAGTACAATTTGAGATGATGTTTTTTTTATTTGTGAAACTTAATAAAATTATTAAAAAAAAAAAAAAAAGGAGCCTGTTCCCATTTCTGAAAAAGCATCCACTTCGGAAATGGGAAGAAAGAGGGATCCTATTCCCCACTTCTGAAACTGCAGACTCTTTTATGCCATTGACACAAAAGCCTCCAGCTTCAGGAAAGGGGAGTAAGAAGGATCCTATTCCCAACTTCAGAAGCTGCAGATGGCAAAATAGCAAATGTGGAGAGCAGGCAGACTCTGCTTAACTTGTTAAAACTGACTTTATTCGATTCTGGCAAGAAATTCTGGAATTAGGCTGGGGTATAAAGTTGGCTCCCAGACCTGAGACTTGACTTGAAAGCATCTTGCAAGGACTTGAGACTCGACTTGAGACTTGGAGCAAAAGACTTAAATACATCACTAACAATTTAAAAAAACAACGATAAAAATAAGAGAATGTTGCACATACAGAGAAAGTTTCATACAGGGTAGCTTTATAACATGAACATGGATGGCTGTACTCTCACAGCTTAGGGGAAAGCTAAAGGAGAACATTAAACAACCTGATTGCCAAAATGCAAGCTAAAGAACATCCCTGAGGAATTTAAAGACTATGTAAAGAACAGATTTGCACTGCTAAACCTAACTGACGACAAATGTGAAGGACTCTGGACGGGAGCCAAGGACATTTGGGGAAGATGCAAAAAAGACTGTGTCTGTAGCCAGAAAAAAAGAAAAGCTTCATTGGATGACTGGTGAAATTCTTCCAAGGATATGCAAGAAGTAAAAGCAAAAAGATGGGAGAAAAAGCATCATAAACTGGTTGCAACTGTTTATCTTTGTCCCTACCATACATTGGCACAAAGACAATTATTATAAGAAGCAGTGCAGAGAAAAGAAAAAAAAACCCACCCAAGGAAGAACAAGAGACCTATTCCACAAGATCCAAAACATTAAAGACCAATTCAAACCAAGAGTAGGGATGGTGGATGTTTAACAGGAAAATGCATTATAAGATCAGGATTAAAAAAAAAAGTTAGATATGCTGAAGGACAACACAGAAGAGATGAAAGAAAGGCAGATTCCTTCAAACTAAAACCTTCTGAATAAAACCTACAATTTTAGAAAATTATGTTGAAGCTTCTCTCAAAGCAGGAAAAAGTAAATCAATGGGAGCAGAGCTGTTTCAAGTTAAAGAGAAAGAATCCATCAGAACTTTAACAAAACGCTGCCAACAAAAACAGAAAACACAAAACCCCACAGACTAGAAACATTCAAAATACTTCCAAATTTCCAAGAAAGCAGACACCAAGGATTCCAGTAATGATCTAATCATTGCACTCATCTCTATGGAAGCCACGTGATGCTCAAAATAATACGACATGCATAGAGAAATGCCGTATGTTTTAGTTCGATTCAGAAAAGGAAGAAGCCCTAGAGATCATATTAGAAACATATATTAATATAATATAATATAATATCTAAGAGGAAAGATCATATAGTATTGCAGATGTATAATTTTATGTTACTAAGAGAATTGGAATCGGAAGTCATAAAAGATTCAATGATTTTATGGTCTCGTAATATAGGTCATGAAACTAAACTAGAATATTGGACAAAAAGTTGGGAGGATACACGGAAATTTACGTTAGCTCAAAACTTGAAGGAGAATCATATTAAAATGTTATACCGCTGGTATTTAGATTCAGAAAAACTGAGTAAGATATATAAAATGAAAGAGAAAAAATGCTGGAAGTGTGAGGGGGAAAGTGGTTCATTTGACCATATGTGGTGGCTTTGTAAAAAAGCGAAAACTTATTGGAAAGCGATACATAAGGTAATTACAGAAATACTGAATATAAAAATACCATTGACACCAGAGATATTTCTGTTGAATATGTTACATCAAATGACAAAAGAACAAAATAAATACAAGAATGATATACTGTACATGGTAACAGCAGCAAGAATTTTGTATGCTAAATACTGGAAAACGAATAAAGTTCCAGAAATAGAGGAGTGGCTTATTAAAGTTCAAGAATATGTAACTTTAGATAGCCTATCGAGAGCGATGAGAGGAGAAAAAAGAGGAAACAAAAAGACTGAAATGATAGAAATTAAGAGATATATGGAGGAAAACTGGGAAAAGATCTGTAATGGGTAATGAAAGAACAAGGGTAAGGTATAGGGTAGTAAAGACAGGAGAGCGAAAGGTACATTTAAAATAGGATTAATGGGGAAGATAAATGTTTGACGAGAATGATTCTAACGTAATGTAAAAAACTGAGTCAAAGAAAGTAGGAAGTGAAAGAGATAATGAAAAACGAGGAATATTTCTTTCTATTGTTTATGTGAAGAATTTCAGGTTATGGATAATGTAAATATTGTAATTTGTTGAGATGTTTGTAATTTGTTGTTATTCTTAATAAATATATATAAAAGAAACATATATTAGTTAATGGAGCATCTCTGGTCCTTCTCCTCTTCCACCAGCTGTTGTCTGGCCAACTAAGGACAGACCACAGTCCAATTTCTCAGTGCTATAAAACCTCTGTCCACCCCTCGCCCACATCCAAGGAAGGAGATGGAAGAGAGAAAGGAAGTATAGGGCCACTAGGCTGACCTATTATTCCCTTCCCCTCTCCTTTCCCTGATCTGGCTTAGACGCTGGGTGCCCGCTCTCCCCACCTTGCCTCAGTTCCCTTCCCACAGAAAGACAAACACACACATGCATTTTCCTATTTGCACTTTTTCCACCTTTGCAGGGGTCCTGAGCCCCTAACCCTAGCAAACGTGGAAGGCTCATTGTATTCAAAGCCATTGCAAAAAACTCATTGGAAAAGACTGCAATGCTTATTAAAACAGAGCTGGAAAGAAAATTGGAAAAGGCAATTGGAAGAAAGAGGGAGACTTCATTACAGGTGGATTGAATCAATCAAGGACGCTACTGCGCTGCCTTTGAAAGACCTGAGCGTTGCTGGTGGCTATGGCTCAGACAGTGATCTCATTCATAGAGTTGCCAACAACTTTTCTCAAAATTAATCAAACAAAGAAACCAACAATCAACTCCTCCTTTATTGTTCCAAAGGTTGAAAAAATGGAGCCCATGTCTCTGTGTATTTGTCTGCATGAGCTGCTAAGTAATTTCTTCTAAAATAAGTTAACTTTACTCTTAATATTGTGCCCAAGAGCTTTCTAAATCACTCTGACATTTGTAAAAGTGTGGCTTTTTCCAGTGTTCTGCTATACAAGTTCTAACAGTTACCAGAAGGGTAAATTAATGCTAGGTCAACTGTTTCCATACCAACCTTTCCATGTTCTATTCTTTTCTTAGCATCTAAAGATAATTAATCTGTAATGTGCAATAGTAAAAAAAAATTGGGTTTCTTTCCAGAATTCTCTGATATTTGTGCATGGCCAACAGATATGCCTACAATCCTCACAGTTCTCTCTTCAACACAACACAAAGGGCCATTTCCACACTAGCCTGTTATAGCGCGACGATTCCACATTCAACATCCTCTGGAATCCTGGGGTTTGCAGTTTCGGGAGGGGCCAGCCGGCCCCTCCCGAAACTGCAAACCCCAGGATTCCAGAGGATGTTGAATGTGGAATCATCACGCTATAACAGGCTAGTGTGGAAATGGCCAAAGACTTATATTATAGGGAGCTACATGGATGTTACAGACCTAAATTTCCAGTCTTCACCAGCACTGCTAAAAAATTCTGTCGGTATATAAGAAGGGTTTTGCAACTCCTCAGACAGGGCAGTCAGTGAAGCAGTGTGTGTTGTGAGAAGGAAGAAAATGCTAACGCCACTATGTGACACATATTTTCGACCAAACACGACCAGCAAGCAGTTAAGAGAGAAATGGGTTGAAATATCCATGCGCCTCCCTATAAATGCATCATTATTAGACCTAATGTCACCAAACTGCCACACCGTGAACAAGCTCTTTTGTCGGAGTAAGGTAGTTTAAATTTCTGAATGTGGCATGACACATTAGCCATGGTATGTATGTAATTCTTGTGTTGAACATTGTACCCTTGAGCCCCAACACCAAATATGCAACAATATACACAACCCAATTTGTACCCACCTCCATGAGCAATGCGCATTGACTAAGGCCATTTCTGCACTAGCCTGTTATAGTGTGATGATTCCACTTTCAACATCCTCTGGAATCCTGGGGTTTCAATTTCGGAGGGGCCGCCTGGCCCCTCCCGAAACTGCAAACCCCAGGATTCCAGAGGATGTTGAAAGTGGAATCATCGCACTATAACAGGCTAGTGTGGAAATGATGTAAGATTCTACATTATGCTCTATGTTGAATAAATGCAACAAAATGAGTTAGTGAATTGCAAAAAGGTCAATCTGGGCAAGAGCATTCCAGGCACTTCTGATGTACACTGGGCACCCCTGTTCTATTCCAACAGTTCCTAGCTTGTGTCCTGATGGACACTGCTGAGCATCCTAGATGTCCCTCACCGCCCATCGTGCATTGATCCATTTGCATATCAGCCATTCCACCGGCTGTCACTGTGCAACAGATGCCCATATGTAGTAATGCTATGGCCTTACTAGATCAATATGGACATTACAAAATTACTCAGTTCTATTTCTTGCACACAGTAGTCTGCTTGTGAAGAATCATAGAATCCTAGAGTTGGAAGAGACCACGAGGGCCATCCAGTCCAACCCCCTTCTGCCACGCAGCAAGACAGAATCAAATCGCTCCCAATAGATGGCCATCCAGCCTCTGTTGAAAAACCTCCAGAGAAAGAGACTCCACCACACTCCCAGGGAACAGTGGATTCCATTGTGGAGCTGCTCTTACCTTCAGGAAGTTCTTCATAATGTTTAGGTGCAATTTCTTTGCCTGTAGTCTGAAGACATTGCTCCGTGCCCTAGTCTCTGGAGCAGCAGAAAACAAGCTTCCTCCATCTTCCATATGACATCCCTTCAACTATTTATACATAGTTCTCATGTCTCCTCTTAACCTTCTCTTCTCTGGGCTAAATGTCCCCAGCTCCCTAAGCTGCTCCTCATAGGCCTTCATGGTTTCCAAGCCTTCTACCATTTTGGCTGCCCTCCTCTGGACATGTACCAGCTCATCAATATCATTCTTGAATTATGGTGCCCAGACCAGGACACCATCTTCCAGGCGAAATCTAACCAAAGGAGAACAGCATAGTACTCTTACATCCCCCAATCTAGACACTAAGATCTAATTTCCACGCTGAATTCCAGCCATTATATTTAATGTTCGTGCACTTCTATCCACAACATGTATCCATGAACAAGGGCACTACATGTGCAACTCTTTTTCTGCAGCCGTGAACTGAACGGAGCTATTCTGCACTGGAGCAAAAGCATCCAACCACTTCCGTAGGGAAATGTATGCATCTGTAAGACATCAACAGAACTCTGGCCAGTGTCCTGAATCCTCTTGGTTAGTCTCCTTTTAGAGCAGATCTATTAAATCAACGGTTGAATGGGGAGTTTACACATTGATAAATCCTATTAAATTAATGTGTCTCCTCTCACTGTGAGTAACAATAGGATTAAGTTAAGCCAGATGAGGGATGATGGGATAAGGGAGGCAGTATGAAAGTTAGCAATAAAGGCCATCTCTGCTCTATGCTGGACCTTTCCGCACCTTACCTCTTTCCGGCATGGGGGCACGGGGATCATGCGAGCAGCTTCTTGTGAGAGGGTTTGTGAGAGGGATGCGACTGCCAAACAGAAGGTTTAGCACTTTGGACAGCTCTTTAAAGTTCAGAAGCTTTAAAGCTCAAAAAATTGAGAGGCGATTCCTATCTCATTTTGGAGACAAGGTTGATCACCTTGGAGAGCACCATTAAACTGCAGACCAAAGTCTAGAACAGATTCGCCACCCCAGTGACATGGAAGCTGTCACTATAGACCAGCAGGTGACAGGTGAGATGACCAAATCCCCACAAAGACAGCAGAATTTATACACGGTGGGATTCTTATTTTACCGTAAGTGCTATTCCCTAAGTGGATGCTGGCACTGCATGTCCACCTGTATCTCTTGCAAAATGCAACCACCTCCAGTTTTAATAGATTTCTTAAAAGGGGGTGGTAGCTATGAAAAGGTGCATGTTTACACTGTGGCTGATTCTACAATGCTCATTCAGAGCAAAGGCAATGCCTCCCAGCCTCACTCTGAACTGGCTTTACAGTGTTCCCATTGTTCTCACTATGCAGCAGCTTCTTGTGAGAGGCTCTCACGTTCCTGCTGCTTGGCTCCATAGCTGCTGCCTGCCGGGGCTCTGCCTCTTCCTTCGGCAGCGCAGTCGGGTATTTTCCCCGGCTGCGCTGGGGGAGGAAGCGCAAGGGCCGCATCTCCGGAGGCTCCGCATTCACAGTAAGTGTGTGTGGAGCCCTGGAGTGATGCACGATTGTGCACCATTTTTGGCTACAAGCTGAAAATGAAATAGTGTGCGATCGGCGCCTGCCAGCCCCAGCAGCATTGCACAATTGTGAGGACGTCGTCTGAAATGCTCCTCACAATCACGCGACGCTCCAGGGACCCTTTCGCATGGCAAATGCGGTGCAAAAAGGGCCACTGTTACAGTGCTATTATTCCACTTTCAGCATCCTATGGAATCCTGGGGTTTGCAGTTTAGGGAGGGACATTGAGAATTCTTAGCCAGATTGCTCTTGGGTCTCAGTAAACTACAAACCCCAGAATTCGACAGGAGGTTGAAAGTGGATAATTGCACTAGAACAGTGTAGAGTGGAAATGCCCAAAGTGAAGTGGACCTAGGATGGTAACGCAGCTTGCAGTGGTCAAATGCATGGGCCCACTGGGCAGATGTGGAGCTCTGTCAGGACCTGCAAGCCCCTAAAGCCTGAACTGGATGAGCTCTCTATCAGAAGAGGAACACAGCACGAGCCCTAACATGAACCAAGGCCATTTCTGCATGAGACTGTTATAGCGCTTTGATTCCACTTTCAACATCCTATGGAATCCTGGGGTTTGCAGTTTCGGGAGGAGCATTTAGCATTCCCAGCCAGAGAGCTCTTTGGCTTCAGTAAACTACAAATCCCAGAATTCCACAGGATGTTGAAAGTGGAATAAGAGCCCTATAACAGTGTAGGGTGGAAACGTCCTCAGAGAGAAGAAAGGACTGACCATGGTTTTGGGGAGCTGTAAATGATTCAGTACTTCAGTGGTTAGAGCATTATTTTCTTGTGTCTTAATAAACCTCCACTCGCTTGTTTTGACCATTGGTTCTGTCTGTTCTTATTTAGTTTGGTGGAAGGCCTGGACACACTTGCTACAGTGAACCCACCAAAACAATACAGCCCCTGGTCCACAATAGGGGTCACTTTGAGGCCCAAGTTTCCAATCCAGGAAGGTATTAAAGGGGAAGAGGTCAAGGTGAGTGACGGGACCCCAGGGTTGGAACTTCAGGACCTGCCTGGCAGGGGGGATCCGTCATAGGAACCCGATAAAAACACCTCTGCAAAGTGCTTTAGTTGTGCATTCCTGCATGGGGGTGGGTTGAGCTAGATGGCTCTTGGAGTCCCTTGCAACTCTATGGGCCTTTCTGCACTACATAATAATTGCATTATGATTCCACTTTAACTACCATGGCTGCCTCCTATGGAATCCTGGGGATTGTAGTCTTGGGAGGTACTGGAGTTCCCTGGCTGAGAATTCTAAATATCCCTCCCTAAACTGCAAATCCCATGATTCCACAAAAGAGAACCATGGCAGTTAAAGTGGAATCATAGGGCAATGGTTATGTAGTGTGGAAAGGCCCTATGAGCAGTGGTTCTCAACCTTCCTAATGCTGCGACCCTTTAATACAGTTCCTCATGTTGTGGTGACCCCCAACCATAAAATTATTTATTTATTATTTACAATGCCTCCCCCCCCCGGCAAAGGCCGCCTCGCCGGCCAGGAACGAGGGGGGGCAGGCAGGGAGGGAAGAGGAGCTCGCGTCTCCCCTGGGGAAAAAGACTCTGAGAACGCCCCCCCCGGGCTCTGCTTCTTCTTCGCTTTCGTCTCCGCTGGGGGGGCAGTGTGGGAAAAGTTTCCAGAGTGTTGACTCTGGCTGGGGGGGTAGGAATTCTAGCACCTTTGTCTTTTGCGCCTGGCGCAGCTCGCCCCCCTGGAAAAGCGCCGCCTTGTGGCCCCCCAGCGCTTCCGCAGTGCCCCCCTCTGTGGCGAGTGGGGCAGGGGCCATGGCGAGGAGGGGGCCTGCCCCCCCCCAAGCTGGCCTGTCAGATTGGAGGTTCTCCTGGTAGTGGAGAAGGGGAGCGATTTCAGTCCCTTCTGAACAGGGGGCAGGAGGACGCGAGCGCGCGGCTCGCCCTTGCGCACCACCACTCCTGCTGTGGTGACGCTGTGGCCACATGCGCTCCTGCCAAAGGGGGCAGGAGGACGTGAGCGCGTGGCTCGTGCTTGCGCACCACCACTCCTGGGCCTTTTCCACACGTTACCTTATTGCGGAGGTGGGGGGTGCTGTTTTCCGATGGTCTTAGGCAACCCCTGTGAAAGGTCGTTCGACCCCCAAAGGGGTCACGACCCACAGGTTGAGAACCGCTGCCCTATGAGTCTATGAATGCGTGTCAAGTTCCACCAGGGCGAACTCATTTTCTATGTGCAAATTGTCTTCTTATTCATGGTTTTTTCCCCTGCCTCTCTTCCTTCTCTCCCTCCCTTCCTCCCTCCCTCCTCCCCAGTCCATGCAATGGCCTTTCCAGGGAGTCAAGCAAGCTTCCAGTCCCGCAGGGTTTTCTCAAAAGGTCAGGGTATCTTTGGCACAGAATCTGGGTCAGATGCCTTGTGGGACTGCGGCCAGGTCAGCAAGAAATCAGGACCGGAGGGGTTGGGTGGGTGGGTGGGTGGAGGGGTTGGTGGGTGGGTGGGTGGAGGGAGATCATATCCCGGTGTGACAGCTCGAATTCACACAGAGAGCCATTAAAGGAAATCTTCTGCAGTGAAAGGTCCTTTGGAGCCACATAATTGGATTTGAGTCCCTCCGAACAAAGGCAGCACCCTCCTCTTTTCTGCCCCGCTCGGTTGGAGATCCTTCCTTTGTCCTTGATTTCTTTCAGCCCATCCCGCCCCTTTCTGCAAGCCAAGAGCTGTTCAGAAAACTTTAATCTCCAGGCAGCCCAATCCACAATCTTGAGCTAAGCAGATGAACCTGCAACGGCAGGGAAATTGAATACCTGTCAGATTCTGATTTAAGCCTTTTTTGGCTCAGCGTGGTTTTTATGGAGAACGCACAACAGGCAATCTGCTCTGGGTTTGAGTCTCAACTTTAAAAGAGCTGCCCAAGGTGCTGAATTTGTTGTTGTTGTTGTGTGCCTTCAACAGAATAATACGGCTGGAAGAGACCCCAAGGGCCATCCAGTCCAACCCCATTCTGCCACACAGGAATATACCATCAAAGCATTCCCGACAGATGGCCATCCAGTCTCTCTTTAAAAACTTCCAAAGACGAGACTCCATCACTCTCTCAGGCAGCGAACTCCATTGTCAAACAGCTCTTATCCTCAGGAAGTTCTTCCTAAGGTTTAAGTGGGATCTCTTTTCCTTTTGAAGCCGTTGCTCTGTGTCCTAGTCTCTGCAGTAGCAGAAAACAAGCTTGCTCCATCTTCCATAGGATGTGCTGGTTAGGACTGCTGGGCCTTGCAGTCCATCAAAGCCCAGAAAGGACAATCTATAAAGGATCTACAAAAATTGTGGAGGAATTTCTAGCTCTGAGCCATGCTCAGCAGAACCCGGGCTTCTGTCAGTGGCAAATCTAACATGCCTGCATGTTCACCCTGGTGCCGAAACATCCAACCATGCTATGCTGTCTAAATTTGTAACCTGACATTGGCTGACCAGTGCCCGATAACTCAAGCTTCAGTAAACCTTATTGGAGCCTTTTGTTTGGAGCTTGCAACAAAATACCAAAAAGAAACTCTGAGGGTCAAAAGTATACATTAAGGGGAATGCACAATCCCTGAAATTAAGATATTCCCCGCCCCTGGCAACAATGTGGTTTCCTCACTGTCCATGCCTCATTGATAAGGCTTGCAGTCAAAACCCCACATTTCCTTCCACTGACCAATCACAAAACAAAATACCTTAATGCAAGATACAGAAGTGAGCACATCCACATACTATAACAAACATACATTTTTCACCACCTGAGAGTGTGCATCTTCTAAACATGTGCTAAGTGTATCATCTTTTATTTATTTATTTATTTGTATCCCACCTCTCCATATGGATCGAGGCAGCGAACAACTTAGAAATAGCATGTATTTTGAAATATTTCTATACATGCCCCCAACAAGCTGGGTACTCATTTTACCGACCTGTGAAAGGATGGAAGGCTGAGTCAACCTTGGAGCCGGGCAGGATCGAACTCACAACCTTGTGGCTTGCAGTCCTGGCATTTAACCACTGCGCCACCACGGCTCCCTTCATCTTGTTTGACCCCTGGGTCTGACTAATCCAGGGCAATTATATCTGCATTACGCTGCCTGCTGTTTAACATGTCACAGTGATTATGTTTCCAGGCTGCTTCATCCTTAGCATCTAATACACTAGCTGCAGTTTAAAACGCACATGCTTTACAAGAGCATGCCAAAGCAAATTAAAAACATTTGCTGATATCCTACATCAGCATGTGCATCTGTCCTGACCCCCGGCCCCTCAGTCCACCTTAGCAGCCGGCAACCTCATTAAGTGAAAAAAGTTCTGTTCAGCCCCTGATCGAGGTGCAAATAAGATGATGTTTCCAGCCCCCTCCCCGAGTGAGTGAGGCTGCATTGAGTAATTACAGCGGGATCTTGCTTCTGATTGTTGCAGCCTTGCTCAGTGGTAGGAGGGGCCCGAAAATGACATCTTCCTTATGACCCAACCAGCAAAGAAGCTGACCTTCTATCATGTCTTGGATAACTTGTTCTCATAGAATCATAGAAACATAGAATTGGAAGAGACCCCAGGGGCCATCCAGTCCAACCCCCTGCCATGCAGGAACACCCATCAAAGCATTCCCAACAGATGGCCATCCAGCCTCTGCTTCAAAACCTCCAAAGATGGAGACTCCACCACACTCCACGGAGGCAGCAGCAGATTCCACTACTGGACAGCTCTGACTGTCAGGAAGTTCTTCCTGAGGTTCAAGTGGGATCTCTTTTCCTGCAGCTGGAATCCATTGCTCCTTGTCCTGGTCTCTGGAGCGGTAGAGAACAAGCCTGCTCCCTCCTCAACATGACATCTCTTCAAATACATAAACATGGCTATCATGTCTCTTCTTAGCCTTCTCTTCTGCAGACTAAACTTACCGAGCTGCCTAAGCCGCTCCTCATAGGGCTTCATGACTTCCAGACCCTTCACCATTTTGGTCACCCTCCTCTGGACACGTTCCAGCTTGTCGACATCCTTCTTGAACTGAGGTGCCCAGAACTGGACACAGGATTCCAAATGAGGCCTAACCAATGCAGAATAGAGAGGTCCTCACCAACATCACTCAGGGTTTGAAACAAAAGCATTTGGGATAGACTTAGAGAGCTGGGTACGTTTAGCCTGAAGAAGAGAAGGTTAAGAGGGGACATGATAGTCATGTTTAAATATTTGAAGGGATGCCATGTAGAGGACGGAGTGGGCTTGTTTTCTGCTGCTCCAGAGACCAGGACAAGGAGCAATGGATTCAAGCTGCAGGAAAGGAGATTCCACCTGAACCTCAGGAAGAACTTCCTAATGGTCAGAGCTGTCCGGCAGTGGAATCTGCTGCCTCCATGGAGTGTAGTGGAGTCTCCTTCCTTGGAGGTTTTTAAGCAGAGGCTGGATGGGCATCTGTCGGGAGTGCTTTGAGGGTGTTCCTGCATGGCAGGGGGTTGGACTGGATAGCCCCTGGGGTCTCTTCCAACTCTACATTTCCATGATTCTATGATTCTATTTGGGGCAAAGCGAACAACACAGCAACTTTCCTAACAGTTGCTGAGACTACCTCATACAGGATGGTTACAGGCTTTATACTTTGTCATAGAAATTTAGGCATGCACAGCAATGATTGGTGAAAGTCATAAAGGTCACAGCACCCCACCGGCACAAACATTTTCCCAGAACTTCCATTATTTATATATCATCCTGGGAGCCAGGTAAATATCATGGATCCTTATCTTTGCATCGCCTGTTTCCATAACACTTTCTCACTCTTTCTCACTTCCTTTTTCTGATTTTTTTCCCTCTCCTGCCTGGATACAAAGTGACATTGAATAATACAGCAATTAACCATTTGGTGCCTTGGGATATTTTAAAAGTTCCAAGCAGATGCATAGTTGCAGATAGCAATTAGCAATGGATATATGATAGTGCTTCACCAAGCCGTAGGCCTGTTTGATCTAACAAAGCTATTCTATTACATCTACTAGTACATCTAGCACACCTATGACAGGAGCCAAGCATCCTGACACCTCCATTAGCTCAATGTGGCTGCTGGCTTTTAAGATGGGCTGGGGTGTGGAATTTGCCATCGTGACAATAAGGCTACAATTGTGACTATGTAGTTTTACTGAACTGCGAATAGTTGCAGATCTGTCACTTTAGGTTATGAACCCATAACTGCAGTCTAGAATGCCAACCATTATAATTCTTAAAAGACTGAAGTGTGTGTGTGTGTACACAAGGGCCATCCAGTCCAACCCCTGCTGCCATGCAGGAAGACACCATCAAAATACTCCCTTTGAAGATAAGGGAAGAGAAGGCTAAGAGGGGACAGGATAGCCATGTTTAAATATTTTTAATATTTAGGAAGAACTTCCTGACAGTCAGGGCTGTTCGGCAGTGGAATCCCCGCTGCCTCGGAGTGTCTCCTTCCTTGGAGGTTTTTAAGCTGAGGCTGGATGGTCATTTGTCGGGATTGCTTTGAGGGTGTTCCTGCATGGCAGAGGGTTGAACTGGATGGCCCCTGTGGTCTCTTCCAACTCTAGATTTCTATGATTCTATGATAGATGGCCACCCAACCTCTCTTTAAAAACCTCCAAAGAAGGTGACTCCTCCATTCTCCTAGGCAATAGTGTATTCCATTGTCTAACAGCAATTAATCCAGAAGTTCTCCCTAATGTTGAGGTGGAACCTCTTTCCCTGTAGTTTGAATCCATTGCTCTGTGTCCTAGTCTCTGGAAAAGCAGAAAAAAAGCTTGCCCCATCCTCTGTATGGCATCCTTTCAAATATTTAAACCTGGCTATCATATCACCTCTTACTCTTCTCTTCTCCAAACATACCCAGCTCCCTAAGCCACTCCTCTCAGGGCACGGTTATTCCTCCTAGTGCATATTTACTTCAAGTCGAAGGGAAAATCATGGAGACCAAAACCTCTTTATTGACCTCACCATCACTATTGAGAGAGAAGGAATCATTTTAAATTGTGTTTTTTTCCAAGAGCTGGTTTTTCAGCAGCTTAACAGCCAGTTGATCAGACCATCATTGGGGGCTGGCAGCTTCCATGTCAATGGGGCTGTGAATCCACTCCAGGTTTTAGTCTGAACTTTAAAGGAGCTACTCTAGATGGTTCTATTTGGGAAACAGACTCATAAGAGTTGGACCAGCGGTCTCAAGGGCCAACTGGTCCAACCACCTGCCATGCGGGAATACATAGCCAACGCATTCCAAAGAGATTGCTGTCCAACTTCTGTTCAAAGACCCCAAGAAGAAGGCTGCATCATGCAATTGTCAAACAGAGGGTTTGGCACTTTGGGCAGCCCTTTAAAGTTCAGAAGCTTTAAAGCTCAAAAAATTGAGAGGCGATTCCTATCTCATTTTGGAGACAAGGTTGATCACCTTGGATAGCACCATTAAACTGCAGACCAAAGTCTAGAACAGATTCACCACCCCAGTGACATGGAAGCGACCAGCTGTCACTATAGACCAGCAGGTGACAGGTGAGATGACCAAATCCCCCTAAAGACAGCAAAATTTATACATGGTGGGATTCTTATTTTACCATAAGTGCTATTCCCTAAGTGGATGCTGGCACTGCATGTCCACCTGTATCTCTTGCAAAATGCAACCACCTCCAGTTTTAGTAGATTTCTTAAAAGGGGGTGGTAGCTATGAAAAGGTGCATGTCTACACTGCGGCTGATTCTACAATGCTCATTCAGAGCAAAAGCAATGCCTCCCAGCCTCACTCTGAACTGGCTTTATAGTGTTCCTACTGTTCCCACCATGCATCAAAGGAGGAGGAACCAGAACTGGAAACAAAAACGGTAGAAAAGATTGGCAAGGGAGCTTTTCCCAACAACCATTCCTGTCTCCCCAGAACAATTTGCAGGTGAATATTTGCACACTGCATAGTTTCCCCATGGTACCTGCATGGAAAAACTGCTTGATCCTCACAGCAGGGATTTAATTGAGAACACTGTACAGATCCCATCTCCATGCAAATGGCCACATTAAATAAAAACCACAGAGGTGGGAATTACTGGAGGGAGAGCTGTTTCTAAGAAGGAACGTGCTCTTAAGATGCTGCTGGGCTCTTTAATATTCGGATTGCTTCCTCCGCCCCAGGTCTGCCCTTGCCTGATATTCTGCACGCACGGGACGCGGTCAGATTCCTTCACAACGGTTCAGCTGGAAGGAATGCAGGTAAGAGAAGGGAAGCTGCCTCTTGTGGCTGAGGAGGTGGGGAGGTGGGGAACATCTCCCCATCTCCCACCTTGATGCTACCTTTCTGTGGTGGTGGGACTCCATGCTCTTGTGAAATAAGAGGCCATTTTGATCATGCCGGGTAGGGTCTCCTGTGTCAGGCAGCCTCGTGCCAAGGCGCCAGATGAAATGTCCCAAAGAGCTACTCGGCAGCAGTAGCAGCAGTGGGAGGCTGAGCATTTTTAGAGCAACAGTAGGCGCACCGTGTGGGTATGTGCCTCCAAGGTGATCCCATTAATTCCATAGATGAGGAGGACTCAGAGGTGGTTTTGTCAGTTCCTTCCTCTGAAATAAAGCCTACAGCATCTGGTATTCATTGCCTGTCTCCCACCCAAGTACTAACCAGGGCTGACCTTGCTTAGCTCTCAAGATCAGATGTTTGCCTTTATTTGTTGCCTTTATTAGAGTATTTGAGCCCTAGAACCAGTGTTACGTAGTGGTTTGAGTGCTGGGCTATGATCCTTGGAGACCAGAGTTTGATTTCCTGCTCAGCCATGGGAAACCCGCTGGATCACTTTCGGCACGTCACACACTCTCAGCCCCAGAAAACCCTGTGATAGGTTCACCTTAGAGTCACCATAAGTCGGAAACGATTTGAAGGCAAAGGCACCATAGCTAGAGAGCCGTTGTGGTATACTTGCATGAACATTAGACTTTGACTTTGGAGACCAAGATTTCAATCCCGCTTCACCACGGAAACCCACCAGGTGACCTTGGGCAAGTTTTTGGTTGCATCCCAAAAGGAGATGGTGTCTAGAACGTGGGAGGTAATGGTACCACTCTATTCTGCATTGGTTAGACCTCATTTGGAATCCTGTGTCCAGTTTGGGTACCTCAATTCAAGAAGGATGTTGACAACCTGGAAAAGTGTCCAGAGGAGGGCGACCAAAATGGTGAAGGGCCTGGAAGCCATGAAGCCCTATTTAGGAGGCTTAGGGAGCTGGGGATGTTTAGTTTTCAGAAGAGGGAAAATTAAGAGGGGATAGGATAGCCATGTTTAAATATCTTTAAGGGGATGTGGAGGAGGGAGCAGGCTTGTTCTCTCAGCTCCAGAGACCAGAACAAGGAGCAATGGATTCAAGCTGCAGGAAAGGAGATTCCACTTGAACCTCGGGAAGAACTTCCTGACGGTCAGAGCTGTCCACAGCTAGAATTCTGCTGCCTTCATGGAGTATGGTGGAGTCTCCTTCTTTGGAGGTTTTTAAGCAGAGGCTTTGGGCATGTGGGAATGCTTTGGGTGGGTGTTCCTGATAGCAAGGGGTTGGACTCGATGGCCCCTGGGGTCTCTTCCAACTCTACGATTCTATGATTCTAAGTCACACTCTCTCAGCCTCAGAGGAAGGCAAAGGCTTCCCTTGGAACAAATCTTGCCAAGAAAACCCTATGATAGGGTCACCTTGGGGCTACTGTAGTCGGAAACAACTTGAAGGCACACAACACCAGCAACCACAGCTAACACTAACAGGAGCAGTACTGCATAGACCAAGGCATTGGTAAATCACACCCGAAGCCTTTTACCTTGAAAACCCTCTGATGAGACAGCCTGAACTCTGCCCAGAAGCAAAAATGGCTAAACTGAGGCTGTCATACTTCGGACATATCATAAAAACACATCCCTCACTAGAAAAACCAATAATGCTTGGGAAGGTGGAAGGCAGAGCCAGCACCACGTAGCGGCTTGAGTGTTGGATTACGATCTTGAGACCAGGTTTGAATTCCCTGCTCAGCCACGGAAACCCACTGGGCGCCCTTGGGTGTGTCACACACTCTCAGACCCCCAGAAAACCCACGATAGGGTCACCGTAAGTCAAAAACAACTTGAAGGCACACAAGAACAACAAGGTGGCCCTATTATGGGGTTTAGGGGCAAGGTTTACTCACAGGAGATAAGACATTGCCTTCCTCCGGGGCTGAGAGAATATAACCTGCCCAAGATGACCCAGTGAGTTTCCATGGCCAAGGCCCCAGGGAGCCAAAACTTGGTGTCCTGGAATCCTAGTCCAACTTTCAGACCACTGCGCCATGCCAGCTCCTTACACTCTCCAAACTGCCAGGCCTCAGGTCAGAAATACCACTATAAACTACTAGGCGAAAAATGGGAATTCAAATTGATGGAAGTGTGATGAAAAGACGGTCTTTTTTCCATATGTGGTGGACATGTAAGATAGCAAAAAATTTTTGGAAGGGGGTACATGATGAAATCCAAAGAATTCATAAGCTGAATTTTGAAATGAAACCGGAGGTATATTTGTTAAATATACCAGGGCAATAAAGGGAAATAAGAAATTATCAGAAGATATTATTATATTTAATAACTGCGGCAAGGTTGACATATGCGCAACACTGGAAAGAAAAGAAGCATATTGATATAGAAGAAGAATGGAAGTTAAAAGTCCTGGACATGATAGAGATGGAAAAATTAGCATTTTCTTTGAAGAATAAATCTATCCAGAACTTTGAGAAAGAATGGAAAAGAGTATTGGTTTGGGTAACGATATAAGAAATCAAAGAAATAATGTAGCTGTTCTTCTCTCTGTAAGATGGAAATTATGCTTGTAATGGAATGGAAATAAGCAATTTCAACTGGAAGATTTAAGCATGGAAGTGTGTGTAGGGGCTTTATTTTCGAGATAAACTTTCAATAAAAATTAAACAAAAAAATAAATAAAAATTAACTACTAGGCTTCAAACTGCAAACCAGGCTGCAAACTCCAAACGACAGGTCCTCACACTACAAACTGTATGTGCCTCCAAGCTGACTTTGGCTTATGGCAACACTGTCCCAGGGTTTTCTTGGCAAGATTTAGGCCATTTCTGCACTACACTGTTATAGTGCTATTATTCCACTTTCAACCTCCTATGAAATCCTGGGGTTTTGGAGTCTAGAGAGGGGCATTTAGGATTCTCAGCCAGAGAGCTCAGAAACTCCAGAATTCTACAGGAGGTTGGAAGTGGAATAACAGCACTATGGTCATTTCCGCACTGGCCTGTTATAGCGCGATGATTCCACTTTCAACCTCCTCTGGAATCCTGGGGTTTGCAGTTTCGGGAGGGGCCAGCTGGCCCCTCCCGAAACTGCAAACCCCAGGATTCCAGAGGATGTTGCAAGTGGAATCATAGCGCTATAACAGGCGAATGCGGAAATGGCCCTAGTTTAACACTCACATCGCTACACCATGCTGGCTTTCATTTTGGATATATAAATGAAATAAAACCGTTTAAAGGAGAAAACCTCATGTAAGACAGAAAAATTTTTTGGAAGGCGGTATATGATGAAATCCAAAGAATTTGTAAGTTGAAGTTTGAAATGAAACCGGAACTTTATCTGTTAAATATGCTAGGGCAACAGAGGGGAAATAAGAAGTCATCAGAAGATATTATTATATTTAATAACTGTGGCAAGGTTGACATATGCGCAACACTGGAAAGAAAAGAAATATATTGATATTGAGGAGTGGAAGTTAAAAGTTCTGGATATGATAGAGATGCAAAAATTAGCATTTTCTTTGAAGAATAAATCTATCCAGAATTTTGAAAAAGAATGGAAAGGAGCATTGGATTGGGGAAGGGATATAAATGTATAAGAAATCAAAGAAGAAATAATGTGATCGTTCTCTTCTCTTTAAAATGGAAATTATGTTTGTATGTAATGGAAATAAGCAATTGCAACTGGAAGATTCAAGCCTGGAAGTGTGTGTGTGCGGGGGTTATTTTTGAGACTAATTAAAATTAAATTAATTTTTAATTAATTACAAATCAATTAAAAATAAATAAATAAATAAATAAATAAATAAAGGAGAAAACCTCATGATCAGCATACCTTAGGGTTGCTCTAAGTTGAAAGCAATTTGAAAGTATACAACAACCAACAACGTGACTGAGAGATTACACAAACACACTTCCATATTCATTTTCATACCGGCTTTAGCTACAGTAGATTTGCCATTCAACACAAAGGTTGCCTAACACAATTAATGTGTAACTCCTTAGGCAGAGATTTATATTGTTCAACTCTGTTGAAAGATCAAGCTAACCCAATTCAGAGACATTGGAATAAACCAGGGCAAACTTGATACAAGTCAAAAAGCCACAAAGTCCCATAGCATCTTAATGTGTTAAACAGTTCAATAAACAGATAGTTGTGCAATATAGAGAAATAATAATGACACTATTAATGCAAAATCTAATAAAATATGATTACTAGAAATATTAATTAACACAAATTTTTAAATTGTATGCAAAGCCTGGGACTGTTATTTTTAAACTGCAAAACTCGATAAGCACTTCTGAATTAATTATGGAAATAATCTACATGTAGCTCAATAACCTGTTATACAAATATGCAATATATAATTTATATTGCAGACCATATGGATTTCCAAACAGGTTATACCAACACACACACATAATTCAAACAACCAATAATGAACAAATCAATAACTTATAGCATTCTAGTGGATGGTTATAAACCAGTGCGAGATTTCTATATAACAGAAGTAAAGAACTCACTAACACTTTGGATTCTCATGCGAAGATGCTGGGACAAAAGTCAGGCTGTCATATATTGTGGCAATAATGATGATGAATTGACAGTTGAATTCTCATTTGCCAAACTGCCACATCTGGAGATCAGTGCAAGAGTTGCATACATATCGCATTAGATGTTGTATTAAACTTGGTATGAGTCCCAAGCTGAATAATTGGCAGGTTTCTCCAAATGCATCAGTGGATGATGGTGGTGCCCATACCAGCAGAGTGATGAATCCACTCCTGTTTCAGTCTGAACTTTAAAGGTGACATCCCAAAGGCTGGACTCTCCAAAGGGTTCAGCACCCAGGACAGTGACTTTAAGAGTTCAAAGTAAAACCCAGATCAGGGCCATTTCCACACTGGACTCTTATAGTGCTATTATTCCACTTTCGACACCCTATGGAATCCTGGGGTTTGAAAGGCCCAAACTGCAAACCCCAGGATTCCATAGAATGTCGAAAGTGGAATAATAGCACTATAAGAGTCCAGTGTGGAAATGGTTTACCACTCCACTAATACTGGAGCCACCAGCTGTAGCTCGCTCACTTCTACTTAAGAAAACCTCCACCTCCAACCATTTAATATGGAGAAATAATTTACTCCTTTATGCTATTTATATCCAATCTTCTTCCCATGAATAGTACTTGAGTTGCTTAAAATTGACAGCATACCATTATAACCTCAAATGTGTGATAGGATAAAGAATTTAAAATACAAGGTAAAAAAACACACCAATTTTTTATTAAAAAAATGTGCAGCCTCCTCAAGTAGTTAAAAATGCCCGTTACGGGAAGAGAGGTCAGTTTCCAGCGAACCCTCCCAATAAAAAGTAAAGACAATAGGAAAGGGACCAGCTTAGCCTCTTGCTGGAGGGATTTCCAGATCCAGAGAGTACTTGGATTGCACATCCCCGATTCTGGGAACACCCATTCTGTGACCCTGCCTGTTCTGCTGGTGGGATGGCAGCATTCTTCCTCTTTTCTTGTTCCTTTTGTTGTGGTTTGCTGACAAGTCAACTTTGATTTAAAGTAGTCCTATGAATGAGAGATGTTTGGGTCACCCAGTTATCAACAGTCCTGCTCAGGTCTTAGAAATTCAGGGTGACCAAGAGATCCTTGATGGAGTCTATCCACTTGAAGGTCAGCCTTGTCCTTTTCCTGCTGCCTTCTGCCTTACCAAGCATCACTGCCTTTTCTAATGAGCTCTGTCATAGAAATTCATAGAAATTCAGAGTTGGAAGAGACCCCAGGGGCCATCCAGTCCAACCCCCTTCTGCCATGCAGGAACACCCTCAAAGCACTCCCGACAGATGGCCATCCAGCCTCTGCTTAAAAACCTCCAAGGAAGGAGACTCCACCACATTCCACTGAGGCAGCACATTCCACTGCCGGACAGCCTTGACCGTTAGGAATTTCTTTTTGAGGTTCAGGTGGAATCTCCTTTCCTGCAGCTTGAATCCATCGCTCCTTATCCTGGTCTCTGGAGCAGCAGAAAACAAGCCCTCTCCTTCCTCTACATGGCATCCCTTCAAACATTTAAAGATGGCTATCATGTCCCCTCTTAACCTTCTCTTCTGCAGACTAAACAGACCCAGCTCTCTAAGTCTATCCTCATAGGGCTTCATGGCTTCCAGGCCTCTCACCATTTTGGTCGCCCTCCTCTGGACACGCTCCAGTTTGACCATATCCTTCTTGAAATGGGGTGCCCAGAACTGGACACAGGATTCAAGATGAGGTCTAATCAAAGCAGAGTAGAGTGGTACCAGTACCTCCCTCAATCTAGACACCATACTCCTATTGGTGCAGCCGAGAATTGCATTGGCTTTCTTGGCTGCCGCATCACACTGCTGACTCATGTTCAGCTTGTGGTCTATGAAGACTCCTAGATCCCTTTCCCACGTACTGCTATCCAGCCACGTGTCCCCCATCCTATATTTGTGGATTCCATTTTTTCTACCTAAGTGTAGGACCTTACACTTCTCTCTGTTGAATCTCATTTTGTTAGCCTTGGCCCAGCTCTCCAATCTATCCAGGTCATTTTGAATTTTGATCCTGTCCTCTGACGTATTAGCAACCCCTCCCAATTTGGTGTCATCTGCAAATTTGATGAGCATGCCCTCTATTCCTTCATCCAAGTCATTGATAAAAATATTAAACAGCACTGGGCCCAGGACAGAACCCTGTGGCACCCCACTAGTCACTTCTCTCCAGGATGAAAAGCAGCCATTCGTGATCACCCTTTGGGTTCGGTCGGTCAACCAATTACAAATCCAACTAACGGTAGCCCTGTCCAGCCCACATTTTACCAGCTTCTTTGCAAGAATGTCATGGGGAACTTTGTCGAAGGCCTTCCTGAAATCAAGATATGCTACATCCACAGCATTCCCTTCATCTATCAAGCTAGTAACTCTGTCATAAAAAGAGATAAGATTAGTCTGGCATGACTTATTTTTGAGAAATCCATGTTGACTTCTCGTGATGACCGCCTTGCTTTCTAAGTGATTAGAAACTGACTGCTTAACGATCTGCTCCAGGATCTTTCCGGGTACTGTCTTCTCATGATATGTCCAAAATACAACAGCGACAGTTTAATTGACCCGGCTTCTAGGGAGAGTGCGGGCTTGACGTGCTCCTGGACCCATTTATTTATCCCTAGAACTCTCCTCCAGCCCCACATTTCAAAGGAGATGATTTTCCTCCTATCAGCTTTTGTCACTGTTCAGCTTTTACAACCATGCATAGAAATTGGAAATACGATGGCCTGGACAATCCTAACTTTCGTACTCAATGATATATCTTTAGACTTGAGGATCTTGGCTACTTCCTTCATGGCTGTCCTTCCAAGTCAGGGGTGTCAAACTCAATTTCGTCTTGGTCCGCATCAGCATTGCTGCCCAATCCATGAAATGAAGAGACCACACACAAGACTTGGGTGGAACTAGGACAATTTATTAATGTATGCCCTATTAACATAAAGCTGGGAGTGAACTTGACCTTGAACTTGGGCTTGAATTTAACCTTGACCATGAACCTGAATTTGAATTTATGCCCTGAGAAGGGGGGTCAACAGCATGGGTAGGCTAAGGCAAGGGTCAGCTCCAGACCTCTTCCCCAGCCCTCCTTGAGTGAGGTATCGGGCCCCAAAGCCAACCCATGAGGCTGGATTAAAACTTCGGCTGGCCCTTTTCTGGAAGGCGAGCCCACAAACCATACCCCCCCCCGTCTCATGACGGTAGCAGCAAGTCCCGGGCCCGCCTCAAGGACAGCATTTATCCTACACCAAATGGTGCCATAGGTACTCACCAAAACCCTTAGACCCCCCCCCCCTCAGCCATGGATGAGGACAAGTGTGGCTGCGGAGACCTATTTAATACCTAGTTGAGACACCACCCTATAAAGCCAATTGCCCAATCCCTTGGCCCACTGTAGGGCAGGCAAACCCCCCCCCAAGGGGGGGAAATTCCTACCTGGTCCCGAAGCAACCAGCAATCTTACACTGAAACCATAGAGTGGGAGGGTGGGTCACCAGCAAAGAGGCTGGGGAAGGGGCAGTGCAGCCCTGAAGGGGTCTGCAGACCCCGCCCCCTCCCAATCCTACTATGCGACCCTTGTCGCACAGTGATTGCATGGTCTCTACTCATGGGAGGCCAGCAAAGGTGTCCCCTCCCGCCACATGTGGTCACGTGGGCAGGGGGAGACGAATTATCTTTGCTGTTCTATCTGTAAGACTATATAAATGTATCTACTCTTTTATTATATTAAATAATTGCCTCTGCAATTACTATTTTTTTAAAAAATTGCCTTCCCTCTGCATCAACTTTGCTTTTCTTGGACATTTTGGGGCTATTAGATCGTAGTTCATGGTCCCTATACCTCTGTAAAGTGACATAGAATTGGTCAGAGTATCCAAAAGTGCCACTTTCTGCTCCCCAGCCCCTCTCTGTGCCTCTTTCTGCCCCCCAGCTCCAGCTGCAGGAGAGGCGCAAGGGCCAGATGAAACGGCCTGGTGGGCTGGATTTGGCCCACAGGAATTGTGTTTGACATATGTGTTCTAAGTCCTAGACTGATTTCTTGGTTGCAGCCTCCATTCTGCTTAATGACTGGGGTCATTTCCACACTAGGCTGTTATAGTGCGATGATTCCACTTTCAACCTCCTCTGGAATCCTGGGGTCTGCAGTTTAGGGAGGGGCCGGCCGGCCCCTCCCTAAACTGCAAACCCCAGGATTCCATAGGAGGTTGAAAGTGGAATCATCGCACTATAACAGCCTGGTGCGGAAATGGTGTGGGTCAAGGTATAGGAAAATCTCAAATTATTTCTATGTCTTCATCATCTGCCTTAAAGTTATGTAAATTACAGTCAGCCCTTTGGGTTTGTGGGTTTGAGTTTCACGGATTTGATTATTTGCAAGTTTCTCCAACCCCTGCTCCCCGACCTCAGGCATTACTTTTCTGGGAGAACTTTCCCTCCCAGCGGCTCCAACTGGGACATTAAGCCATCTCTGATCCTCCTCCTTCCCCACCACATTTTGATATTTGTGAGTTTTCCACTTTTGCAAGGGTTGCCCCTAACTCTAACGAATGAGGGGGGCCAACTATAATTGACAAGCTGGAGCAAGTCCAGAGGAGGGCGACCAAAATGGTGAGGGGCCTGGAAGCCATGAAGCCCTATGAGGATAGACGTAGAGCTGGGTAAGTTTAGTCTGCAGAAGAGAAGGTTGAGAGGGGACAGGATAGCCATGTTTAAATATTTGAAGGGATGCCATGTAGAAGAAGGAGAGGGCTTGTTTTCTGCTGCTCCAGAGACCAGGACAAGGAGCAATGGATTCCAGCTGCAGGAAAGGAGATTCCACCTGAACCCCAGGAAGAACTTCCTGATGGTCAGAGCTGTCCGGCAGTGGAATCTGCTGCCTCAGTGGAGTGTGGTGGAGCCTCCTCCTTCTTTGGAGGTTTTTAAGCAGAGGCTGGATGGCCATTGGTTGGGAATGCTTTGAGGGTGTTCCTGCATGGCAGCGGGTTGGATTGGATGGCCCCTGGGGTCTCTTCCAACTCTACATTTCTATGATTCTATGATTCCATAATCTGTAATCATTCTTCTTCTTCTTGCTAGTAGTATATGGTATACCCAGAGCCTGGAAAAGTTATGTTTCTGTGTCCATTGCTCCTAGGATCACCTAGCTAGCATGATCACTGGAGGCCATTTCCGGACTAGCCTCTTATAGCGCTATGGTTCCACTGGCCCCTCCCGAAACTGCAGACCCCAGGATTCCAGAGGATGTTGAAAGTGGAATTGTAGCGCTATAACAGACTAGTGCGGAAACGGCTGAAGTCAGAGTAAAACTTTAACTTTTCTGTGCTCTGAGCAGATACTCCAGGATTGGGACGCTGTGGATCCAAGTTCACAGGAAGCCAAAGTAAAGAAATAAAATGCAATTCCAAAATCACGAGCCAGCTAATAAAACCTGGGGATCTGGAAGAATGGTGTACTGTGCATAGCTAAAGGAAGCTCCATTGACCATCCTGAGGTGTATCTCTGTCTACACAGATTAAACCTGTGAAATCCACTGAACTTTAATAAAAGACGCAGCCAGCTGAAACTGAACCTCTCACTCTTAAGTAGACGTTCAAACAGTCTGATAAACGAGGGGTACTATTTAAACTGCTGGCATGAAGCAGGCATCTCCCTGCAAAAGGGAGAGAATACTTATGCCATTCCTGCCTGCTCTCTGACCTTCCGTAACAGTTTGACACGAGCAACTTGAAAGCCTCGTCACCATACCATCATTAGCAGCCTGAGCAGCTCCATTAATTATCTTAGGCCATTTCCTCACTAGCCTTTTATAGCACTATTATTCCACTTTCAACATCCCGTGGAATCCTGGGGTTTGCAGTTTGGGGAGGGGCCTCAAAGGCCATCCTCAAAGGCCCCCTCCCTAAACTGCAAACCCCAGGATTCCATAGGATGTTGAAAGTGGAATCGTAGCGCTATAACAGGCTAGTGCGGAAATGGGCTTAGTGTTCTTTTTCCAAAAACAGTCTTGGAGCCTCACTCATAAATATTTGCCTTCCCCAACATCACTTTTTATTCTTTGCCCCCATTGCTCACACACTGTACATGGGGGTTCCGGTTGGCTACCATGGCCAGTAACCCCTGATACACATTCTCACCCTTTAAAAACACCTACATAGTTCTGATAATTTAGGAGGCGCCAAATATAATCCAGAACTCTATCATAAAATAGTGAGCAGCAGCATACAAATAAGACACTAAATTGCCCCAGATGACTCAAGGCAGTGAGCCAAGCCACATTGTTCTGTGAATACCTTATATTAAAACACAAACAATTTTAATTAGAATATAAAAACCAGTTTTTCTTTTTCTGAGATTACAACCTTATCTCATGCAGAAGAAGCTTGGCAGTAACTAGTTACGTGCAATTAGTTAGGAATAACTATTGGATTACACTTTGTTTCTTTTTCCAAATAATGAGTATAAATATAAAATTATAACTGTTAATATGATCAGGGATAATTTCACTCATTTGATCAGGGATCAATTAATATGATTACTATGACCAGGGATAATTTCACTCATAGGACAGCTGTCATTGTCATTACTGGAACTACTTCCTTTTGGGGGCCTTGGAACTATAACTACAATAAGGAGAAAAACCTTTACTCATTTTGCTCTTGTACACAAGAATGAAAAATTTCAAAACTTTTCTCTCTGTTGGGAAAGATGAAGAGAAGTTTTTTGCACATTTTAATACCATCCTACTCCCTTTCAATATTTCTTTTTGGGTGAAAAATGTATGCAACACAAAAGTTTTGTACAAAATATAACTTTTTTGCAAACTAACATTGCATTGCATTGTGTGTTGAATCCATGGTGTGCTTTTTCAGCCATCCTTGTTGTTGCTGTTGTGTACCTTGCAATCATTTGTGGATTATGACAATCCTATGCGGAAGAGAGAAATCACAGGCTTTCTGGGCAGGATTTGTTCAGAGGAGGTCTGAGGCTGAGACAGTGTGACTAGCCCAGGGTGGGCTTCCGTGGCTGAGCAGAGATTTTAAAAAGAATCCTAGGCCACTCAAATTGTTACACTACACTGACTCACAGCAAACCTTACCCATACAGAATTCAACCAGAAAAGAGTTCCTTTTAAAAAGTAACTTGGCAGGCTCTGGTTAAGCACACTAAGGCCATTTCCATACTGGATGTTATAGCGCTTTGATTGCACATTCAACATCCTATGGAAACTGGGTTTGCAGTTCCGGAAAGGGGCGCCGACCCTCGGAACTGCAAACCCAGATTCCATAGGATGAATGTGCAATCAAAGCACTATAACAGTCCAGTGCGGAAGCAGCCTAAGAAAGCATTGCACGATTGCAATTTAGTGTATGGCAAATGAGATCAAGCAGACTGATCTACACAGCTCTGCTAGCACAGTGAAACTCACACAAATTGGCAAAGATGTTGTGATGGCAAGGGATGTCCATGCACATCCCAATTGCTCAGTGAGAAATGTGGTGGGAATGTTTACATCCCACTTTCTTGGAAAGAAGAAGAAGGTACCTAATTTGGTAGAGACCCAAAATCCAGAGAAAGGGCCATGGGGGGGGGGGCACCAGCTGTGAGGACTTTGCTGGGCAGTGAAAAGTGAATTATAGCACGCAATCTCTTAAGGTAGCTCAGAGACAGGGAACCCACCGGCCAGGCTATTGGAACAAGCAGGCGGTGGACTTAAAACAGCAACTAAAAAGAAAGATAAAGAGGCTTGAGGAACACAGATAAAAAAGGGAGAGAGCTTAAAGAAGGTATGGTTGGGGCCCTTTCACATTGCACAGTTATAATAGTACTAGCATATATACCTGGCATTACGTGTTAGAAATACCTTAGGAATTACCTTACCTTACTTTAGGAATTAGATGCGGTTGAAATACACAGATTTGAGATCCTATGTGTCCAGTATGAGTAACTTTTCCCCATATTCCCCAGCCCAATCTGTATTCAAAGTTAGTACGGTAACATACAGGGTTTGGGCTCCTAAGGGAACACATTGCCCCTCCTCCTTGCTGCTAGGCCTCGTCTCCATAGCAGCCAGCCTGAGCTCTCTGGCTGAGAATTCTAACGGTCCCTTGAATTGCCAACCCCAGGATTCCATAGAATCTTCGCAGCCAGCCAACCATCTGAGGTCTTCGCCTGCAGACAAACAGCCAAACTCACAAACAGACAAACTTTGACTTTTATACGACTCCACCTGAATAGCCATGGCTGCATCCTCTGGAATCCTGGGGTTTGTAGTTTTGCAAGACCCTGGAGCCCTCTGGCTAAGAATTCTAAGCAAGTCTACCTAAACTGTAAATCCATGGTTTCCATAGAACAGAACCATGGCAATTAAAATGGAATCATAATGCTACAATTCTCCTGATTAGATGTGGGTGGGGGCAGATTCAGGCTGAATTTCACACCTTTATTAAATCAACAAAAACAACCAAGTTCTTTTTTTTTTTTTGGACACTTCTACTTTTGATTGCAACACCCATGTTCTTAATATAAAACGACATCTTAACATCAGGAATTAGTGTAGTGGTTTTTTGGGGACTATGACTCCCAGAATCCACCACCACCACGGCTATGCTTGCTTGGACTTCTAGTAATCCAAAAATTCACTTTGCTTAAAATGAACTTAGCCTATTTTTCCATATGTGGTGGACTTGTAAGAAGGTGAAATTTTATTGGTCTAAGATTTATATATTATTGATTCAAAACATTTTAAAGGCAGACTTTGTAATGTCACCAGAAATGTTTTTGCTGGGTGATACGGATCAGGAATTAGACAATAAATATGGATCACTTCTTTGCTGTTTAACAGCAGCAACCATCTTGTTTGCTCAAACCTGGAAACAGACTAGAAGCATTGAACCATAGAGCTGGAAGAGACTACAAAGGCCATGGAACCAATCCCATTCTGCCATGCAGGGATTATGCATCAAAGCATTCCTAACAGATGGCCATCCAGTCCCTGTTTAAAAACCTCCAAAGAAAGAGACTCCACCACACTCCCAGGGAGCGTATTTCATTGCTGAACAGCTCTTACGCTCAGAAAGTTCTTTCCAATGTTTAGATGGATTCTCTTTGTCTGAAGTTTGAAATCATTGCTCCACGTCCTAGTCTCTGGAGCAGCAGAAAATAGGCTTTCACCAGGTTCCTTAAGTATGTTTGGCAGCAATGGCCAGCTCTCTGTTCTTTCTTGCATCCAGGGCTTACTCTACGTTTTGCAAAAGGCATGGGGGATTTTGCCACTGACGCCTGATGATTTGAACTGAACTGAACTAACTGAAATAACTAATGTTATTTAATTACTTGGGTAGCAACAATCAGGCCTGAAAATGATGCCCTTTGAAGGATAACCAAAAAAAAAAAAAAAAGGAGAAAGAGAGAGAGAGAGAAGAAAACCCAGCTTTCCGAAGAATGGGGGGGGGCAGGGGGGCAGGGAGAGAGCCAATGTAATCTGTTCTGATTTCAGCAAAATGGCAACTTGGAAAATTAAATTTAAGCCTCTGGGCTTGAACACAGTCTGTTGCATGGGCAAAAAAAATTGGCTGGCAGACCATAAATAAATGGGCTGAGCTTATGAAATGGGGAATAGCACTAGAATGATATGGGAAGGCGGAAGGAAGGGAACCGGAACGACTGTCCAGTCTTATTTAACATCTGTTTGCAAATGATGCAGAAAAGGGTGCAGATGTCAAGTTGTTTCAATCCACTGACGATACTGAACTGGGAAGGATTGGGAGGAGAAAGCAAAGAACATGGGAGGACTTGTAGAGACAAGGACCATTTCCGCACTAAGCTGTTATAGTGCAATGATTCCACTTGCAACCTCGACCCTTTTCGCATTCATTTTTTCTCGCGCGAGCGCCCCTTGAGTGCCGCGTAAATGGGAGCGTCGCACCGCACGATGCACCCCCACTTGCGCGGCGCTCATGAGGCTGACGCAGCACCCGAGCGTATTTTTTTGATTTTTGGCTTGAAGCCGAAAATCACCTGCGCTTGCACAATGCTCGCGGCGCCCATGAGCACTTACCTGCTGTGCGGAGTGTCGCGAGGCGGCCGGGTCGCGCTTCCTTCCCCCACGGAGCCTACAGCTTCCATGGTGCCCTACGGAAGGAAGGGGCAGGGCGCTAGCGCAACGGACGCGCCAGCAGGAAGCGCCTGTGGAAGGAACGATGGGGGAAGCGGCAGCATCCCGGAGGAGGCTTCTCGCGTGAGATGCCCTCCCCTCGCGAAAAAGGTACAGTGCAAAAAGGGCCCTCCTATGGAATCCTGGGGCCACGGCCCCTCCTGAAACGGCAAACCCCAGGATTCCATAGGATGTTGCAAGTGGAATCATTGCGCTATAACAGCTTAGTGCGGAAATGGTGAAGGAGTGTGCACGTCACATTCGCATCATGCAGGCACTACTATTTTAATAAACTGGCGCTACTACATCATCAACGATTTGGGTGAGGGAATAGAGGGCATTCTTAGCAAATTTGCAAAGGACGGCGAATTAAGAGGGACAGCTAATACCCCAGAGGACAGGATCAGAAGTCAAAATGATCTTGAAAGATTAGATAGCTGGGCCATAACAAACAAAAGGAATTTCAATAGAGAAGTGTAAGGTACGACACCTGGACAGAAAAAAATGAAATGCACAGATATAAAATGGGTGACACCTGGCTTGACCACAGTACATGTGAAAGGGATCTAGGAGGATTAGTAGAGTACAAGCTGTGCATGGGTCAGCAGTGTGATGTGGCAGCTTAAAAAGCCAATGCCATTCTGGGCTGCATCAACAGGAGTATAGTGTCTAGATCAATGGTACCACTCTATTCTGCTTTGGTCAGGTCCCCACCTGGAATACTGTGTCCAATTCTGGGCACCACATTTCAGGAAGGATATGGACAAGTTGGAGGAGGCCAACCAAAATGGTAAAAGGCCTGAAAACCTATGAGGATTGGTTAGGGAGTTGGGTGCATTTAGCTTGAAGAACAGAAGGTTAAGAGGTGATATGATAACCATGTTCAAATATTTGAAAGGATGTTGCATGGAAGATGGAGCAAGCCTGTTTTCTGCTGCTCCAGAGACTAGGACATGGAGCAATGGCTTCAAATTTCAGGAAAAGAGATTCCACCTTAACCTTAGGAAGAACTTTCTGATGATGAGAGCAGTTAGGGAGTAGAATATGCTGCTGCCTGGGAGTGTGGTGAAGTCTCCTTCTTTGGAGGTTTTTAAGCAAAATGTTGGATAGCCATCTGCTGGGAGTGCTTTGGTGGTATACCCCTGCATGGCAGGGGGTTGACTCATTAGCCTTTGTGGTCTCTTCCAAATCTATGGCCATTTCCACACTAGCCTGTTATAGTGTGAAGATTCCACTTTCAACATCCTCTGGAATCCTGGGGTTTGCAGTTTCAGGAGGGGCCAGCCGGCCCCTCCCGAAACTGCAAACCCCAGGATTCCAGAGGATGTTGAAAGTGGAATCGTCACGCTATAACAGGCTAGTGCGGAAATGGCCTATGATTCCACATCATGTATACATGATTGACTTTTCATTTCAGCAACACACGTATGACAGCCTATCCAAGGACTGAGATCTGCCGGGCAGACCGTATCCTGTCTCCCACCAAAGGACACAATCTCTTGAGGCAGGACAAAGGACAGGACTTCTTATGCTGCGGCATCTGGTTTGTGGAACTTGCTCCTCTAGGTTGGCTTCATTTCAATGCCAAGTTAAAATCTGGCTTTTTATTAAAGCCTTCTGTGACCTAATTGATTTCACCCAAAGTGTACATATACATGGTTTTAAATGAGAGCCAGTGTGGTGAACCTTGGACTACGACCCTGGAGAACAGGGTTTGATTCCCCACTGAGGCCATTCCTGTACTAGTCTGAGAGTGTGTGATGTGCCCCAAGTCACCCAGTGCATTTCCATGGCTGAGGCCATTTCCGTACTAGTCTGTTATAGCGCTATTACTCCACTTGCAACATCCTATGGAATCCTGGGCTTTGCAAAACTGCAAAGCCCAGGATTCCATAGGATGTTGCAAGCGAAATAATAGCACTATAACAGACTATTGTGGAAATGGCCTCAGCCATGGAAATGCACTGGGTGACTTGGGGCACATCACACACTCTCAGCTCTAGATCCCCTTTGGTAGATACACCTTTGGCTGGCTGTAAGTCAGAAATGACTTGAAGGCACTCAACAAGAACCACAAAGTGTTAAGCAGTTTTTAACTCATTCAATACTCCTGAAAGCTTTTAGTCTAAGTTATATTTTAAAATCATTTTAGCTTTTAAATGGTTTTAAATAGTTTCAACTGATTTTACTTTCTACGCTGTCCTGAGATCCCATGATATTATTTATTTACGCTGATAATCTACATCAAGTACTTAGTAAGGTCTACTGGCCTGACCCCTGCCAAACCCATCTTAAGAGCCAGGGGCTGCATCGGGAGAACAAAGTCCGTTCAGCTGCCAATCAGGGTGCAAGGAGGATGGATGTTTCCAGGCCCCTCCCACTAGTGAGGGAGGAATTGCAACTGAGGTCCTGCTTCTGATTGTTGCAGCCTCACTCAGTGGTGGGAGAGGAACGATAATGGCACTCTCCTCAAGCTCTATTTAGCAGAGTTGTATCTAGGATGAGGCAAGTATGGCACATGCCCTGGGGACCAGTGCACAACGGCAGGGAGCAAAACCCCTAAGATTTAGCGGAGGAAGAGGAAGCAGCCCTGGAGGTAGGGGTGCAGCTTCAACGCTTGCCCTAGGCACTGTTGATGCTAGATATGCCTCTGCTGATCAACAGAAGAGATCCCGTGCCCTGATGCTGCTGCTCACTGTTAAGGTGGGCTTGGGGGGAGCATTTACATAGTATAGTATATACTATGTATTTATATTATAGTAAAACTATGTCGTTTTACTGAATACAGAGCAGTTACACATCCGTAACTCTGGGTTATGAATTCATTAACTGCAATACAGAATTCCAGTCTTTTCTGCTTAATTAATTTAGAACTCATCGTTCTTCCTGGCTATGGCATGCAAACCCCTGTTAGAGGGATACAGAGAGGAATATAAATATCTTAACAAGTAAATAGTTTCCTTATAGTTTGCTTTCTGTGAACCACTATGTTTTCATAGACAAGAGCGGAACCAAGAGTTGACTGGGGAAAGCTACCTGGCCAAAGACAGAGCATCAAACAGTGGAATATTGCTCTCTGAATTCTCCAACCAGCATGGCCAGCGGGCTTGAGGATTCTGGCAGCTGTGGTCCCAAAAAAGTCACTTGACCAAGCTCTCATCAAAACTTCCTTCCTTCTGTACTCCTTTGTAAGTGTGCTTCCTGTCTTGTTGGAAATATTCTAAAACTAATATGATAAAGCAGACCACCCTCTCTCTCTCTTTTGAAGGTGGTCTGGAGCAGCAAAACATGATAGAAATGTCTTCTGCATTTCTTGGAAAGAAGAAGAAGGTACCTAATTTGGTAGGGCATTTTGGAGCAAACTTTTTTTTTTCTTCAATTTTTTTTTTCTTTTGGCCTGGCAGGGCCCTGAGAGCAACAAAAATGTCCTGGATTGTCCACATATCACCCATGGGATACACTTTGCCCATCCCACCAACCCTCTGCATCCTTCAACAGACCCGAAAGTGACCAGAAATGGGGACTCACTGTTGTTTGCGGGTCAGCTCCTGTTCTTTCTGCACAAGATCTTGCTTGAGGGACGCCAACATCTCCACGCTGACGTCCACCTGGCGGGAGAGCTCCACAGCCCGATCCTCCAACTCCTGTTTTTCCCGGCTTAACCGGAGACTCTCCTGCTTGGCTTTCTCCAGCTCTGAGGTCTTCCGGTCCAATTCCACCTGGAGGCGTCCCACTTGGGAGGCGATTTTCTGCTCCACTTCTTCGGTCAGTTTCTCCAGGCGTTTGTCCACTTCCAGTTTCTCAAAGGCCCGGATCTTGAGGCGGGTCAGACCTTCCTCATAAGCCGCGTCCACCGCAGCTACGGCAGCCGCAGCGGCAGCGGGCGGGGTAGTGGCCGACGTCATGGCCTTGCGGGTGAAGATCTCGGTGAGCGGGATCTCAATTTCGTGGACGTAGCGGGAGGCCACGGGAGAGGACGAGGGTTCCAGCTCGTCGGCAGCGATGAGGTCGCAGGTGAAACGCTGCTCCTTGCCCTGGAAGGAAGTGCTCTCAAAGATGTCCCGGCGGGTGGCAGGGGTCAGGAGGGTGGAATCCGATGCCAGGGGGAAGACGGTAGCATCGCAGATGCTGTTGGTCTTGGAGAGGACATAGAGGGTCTCGTAGGTGTGATTGTACTCCAAGTGGGCTCGCAGAGAGGACAGGCTCCGGAAACGCTTGTGTTCCCCGCAGCGCGGACAGCGGTACGGCAGGTCCAGGGAGGCCATCCCTCAGCCGCTCCGCCCCCCGCGCAGCAGCCCTCCTCCTCCGCAGGTAACCAGCTGCCGGGCCCCTCTCATGGTGCAGCAGGCACGTGGCGGGAGGCACTGGAAGTGGCAGTGAAGACGGAGGGAGAGGGGCAAGGCAGGAGGGCAGGCGAGCTCCACAAGGTCATCGCTGGGCTTAGGGGTGGGCAGGCGAAGTCATGGAGGTGGGGGATCCCAGTCACTGACCCCAAGGGACTGCAGCAGGAGGCCTGGTCAGCATCGGGCACAGCTGGTGTCACTGGAAGAGAGAAACAGGGTCAGCAGGGTCTTGGCATCTGGGTCCTCTTGTCTCCCAAGACCACCCCCTCCCACTTTTGGCCAGAGCCTGGAGAGGGGACTTGTCTGGACTACAGAACCCATGATCTCCCGGGAGCTATAGTCCAAATAGGTCACTTCTCACTTTCTGCTTGGCCTTGTAAATGCTTTGCCCGAAGCAAGGAAACAGATTGATGACTTGCCACGTCAATGTTGAATCCGCACAATTTTTTGCTAAATCTTTCCAGTCCTGAACCTTGGAGCTCTCCAAGGTGCCAAACATTGCAGCAAAAACCCCATGCATGCCATTCACACATTTCTTTGCCAGAGTGTCTGCGTAAGAATTTGTATACAGTTGGCCCTCCACATTTGATACAGTTAGGGGTGGAGGACCTTTGCAAAAGTGTTAAAATTGCAAATATCAAAATATAAGTGTGTGTCTACAGGAACGGGGCCAAGGGGGTGAGGAAAACACCCAGGATCCAAACCAGGCCAGGGAAAGGGAGTGGGTTGGCACAGTGGCCCTATACTTCCTCTCTGTCACCCACGTCCTTCCTTGGGTGTGTGGGAGCATTGGGAGAGGGTCTGTGTTGCTGAGAAATTGGGCTGCGAGACCTCCTTAGCTGGCCAAGCAGCAGCAGTTGGTGGTGAAGAAGGAGGAGGAGGACCAAAGGTGTTTTTTTTTAAGAGTTGCACGGCTTGATGGGAGCAGCTGAGAGGGAAGGTTCCCCCAGAAAAGAAGCACTTGAGATGGAGAACAGGAGTTGAAGAAACTCACAAGTAATCAAATCCATGAAAGTCAAACCTGCAAATGTGGAGGACTGACTGTATTTGAAAAAGACACGTACATAAAAGTCCATGGAGAAATGTATCTGGTGAATTCACTCTGGATTTTAATGCGAACTTTCAAAGAGCTACCCAAGCCTATTTCCAAAGTAGCATCAGCACCCTGGATAACTCCCTTAAAGTTCTAATGAAAGCCAGAATGGATTAGCCATTCCAACAACCCAGAAGCCACTAGCCATCTCTGCACCACACCAGGAAGTCTCCTTTAAATCTTGATGTAATTACCAGAGACCAAAGCACAAAACAGAAACCCCATCAGGATAGCGTCTGGCCCAATCTTATTCTAATGCATGTCAAACCTGATGTCGATATCCATGCTGACCCAAGAGAAGAGGAATCTGACCGGAATAGTAAAGAGATCCCTGGAGGAACTGGAGAAGGAGGCAGTTGGAAAGCCTTTTCTTTTAAGGCTCCTGAGACCAGAGATGGCATTCATCTCAATGTCAACCTGTCAAGCCTATGACTTCTGCCTCTGCTCCATCAATCAATCTTCCAGCTTGTTTGTTTTTTAAACAGGCTCCCAGGCTCAGTGGAGATGGGCAACTAGGCCAGTGGTCTTGGGTTCAGAAATCTTGGGACTAGGTGTTTTGCTGGTGTTTTCTGTATGCATCAGCTCGCCTATGGGAGCAGTGGGACACTTTTTTGTTCAATGTGCAAAGAGGAGTTGTGCATGTCATGCCACCTGCACAGACGTGCAAATGCTCATGAATGTGAATATCTACTGCATATGGGTCTGCATGAGCATATATTCACACTGTCATGCACATGCATTGCACATGGAACACACTGCACATGGAAGTGTATGCATGTGAGGTTGCACATTCAGTTTCTTTGTTCCAGTTGCTCAGTGTTGCCACTTAACACAAGGGCCATGTCTGCACTAGACTGTTCTAGTGCTATTATTCCACTTTCAACATCCTATGGAATCCTGGGCTTTGCCGTTTAGGGAGGGGCTTTTGAGACACCTCCCTAGACTGCAAAGCCCAGGATTCCATAGGATGTTGAAAGTGGAATAATAGCACTAGAACAGTCTAGTGCGGAAATGGCCAAGGCCAGAATAGTACCATTAGTATGTCACTCTGCATGCAGAGGTTTATGTCATGCAATTCTGATATAGTCTAGGATGATGGGCTGGAATCCTATGGGTGACCTCTGATGGTATCCATGAGATCACACAAGTGGTTGTACTTTGTTAGAGATTGCAGCAGTGTGGTCTCCTTAACTGAGCTGCCCGGGTTGTGTTATGCTGGCAGAAGCATTATGCAAGTAAACGCACTTTCTAAGAGATTGGCAGGTTCTTCCACTTTGCTTGGTGGCTGGGAAGTGATTACACCACTGCACAACAGGAGAGGGCAAGGTACTGCACAATGGTAGGATCCAGTTCAATTTTGGCATAGCAGAACTCCAGCATAACTATCCTGGAGCAATTTTTACACTTTGTTGTTGTGTGCCTTTAAGTTGTTTCTGACTTTTGGCAACCCTATCACAGGGTTTGCTTAGCACAATTTGTTCAGGGGGGGGGGTTGCTGTAGCCTTCCTCTGAGGCTGAGAAAGTGTGACCTGTCCAAGGTCACCCAGTGGGTTTCCATGTCCAAGTAGTGATTTGAACTCTGTTCTCCAAAATCATACTCCAGTGCTCAAACAACTATGCCATACTGGCTCTTAATTTTACCCTATACAGCTGTAGGAACTCAGCCTCTACTACTAAGTGATTGTTGGACTACAACTCTCAGAATCCTCTCATCCTGTGGATTGTGGGAGGTATAGTCCAAGAGTCACTTCCCCAGAAGAGTCTTTCTCATTAATTGCCAACTGAACCCCTTCTACTGGAGAGGACAAGAACCTGGAACAGATTGTAAGGAGAGCAGGTAGGAACATTTTGGGGCTCAAGCTCTCAATCTCCTCATCTGGGGGATTCTGGAAATTGTAGTATTAAAAAAAGTCATCTTTCCACTCTCTGCTCATGAGGCTGCTCAGATGAAAGTCTTGCCCCATAGATTACCTTCCTTTATTTCAGGGAGATGCTGTACTTGAATGGTGGACCACCTGGTCTCCATGGAGAAGGTACCAGGTTTCAAAGTTCTCACCATTTCCAGCATGGAAGGATCAGAAAGCGAGTCCAGGAAAGTCTGTCCTCTGCCTAAAAGGCTTGGGAAGCCACTGACAGTTAATGCCAAACAGGGGTATACAACACTGTGACCTGCCCATGTTTGGTGGACCACATTTCCCATCTTGTCATAGCTTGTGTCACCAACAGTGAGAAACAATGGAAGGTGCAGTAAAGCAACATCTAGAGAGCCCCATGTTTCACAGAGAACACTGACCCAATTTGATCAACAGGTCTAAATATTTGCAGATGGCTGGACTGCAATGCCCATCATTCCTTATCACTGATTATGCTAGCTAGGGCTGCTTTCAGTTCAACAGAATCACATGATTCTCACACATGGCTTAAATATAGGCTAATCCCACTTTCACCCTGTTCTTCATCCTGAAAAGAAGTGACTAGGAGGATGCATCGGGGTTCTGTCCTGGGCCCAGCATTGTTGGACATTTTTATAAATGACTTATGCCATTTCCGCACTAGCCTGTTATAGTGCTATTATTCCACTTTCAACATCCTATGGAATCCTGGGCTTTGCAGTTTAGGGAGCGGCCTCAACTGCAAACCCCAGGATTCCATAGGATGTTGCAAGTGGAATAATAGCACTATAACAGGCTAGTGCAGAAATGGCCTTAGATGACAAAATAGAAGGCATGCTTATAAACTTTGCAGATGACACCAAATTGGACAGGTAGCAGAGGATGGGAACAGAACTCAAAATGACCTTGACAGACTGAGGAGCTGGATCAAAACTCAACAAATAAATTTCAACAGGGATAAATGTAAGGTACTACATCAATGCAGGAAAAATGGGTTGCACAAACACAGGACAGGTGACACCTGGCTTGAAAGCAGTACACGTGGAAAGAATCTAGGGGTCTTAGTAGACCAAAGGCTAAATGTGAGTCAACAGTGTGATGCAGCATTCGACGAAGCCAATGCAGTTCTGGGCTGCATCAACAGGGATCCAGATCAAGGGAGGCAGCAGTGCTTGTCTATTCTGCTTTGGCTAGACCTCACCCTGCCATAATGTGTCCCTTTCTGGGCACCACAGCTCCAGAAGGATATCATCAAGATGGAACATGTCCAGAGGAGGGCGATCAAGATAATTAAAGCTCTGAAAATCAAGCTTTGTGAGGCATAACTGAAACAGGTGGGTATGTTCAGTTTGGCAAAGGGAAGACCAAGAGGAGAAATGATAGCTGTCTTTAAATATCTGGAGGGAGGTCACGTAGGAGTGGGAGCAACCTTGTCTTCTGCTGCTCTGGAGCCTATGGCCATTTCCGCACTAGCCTGTTATAGCGCAATGATTCCACTTTCAACATCCTCTGGAATCCTGGGGTTTGCAGTTTCGGGAGGGGCCCACTGGCCCCTCCCAAAACTGCAAACCCCAGGATTCCAGAGGATGTTGAAAGTGGAATCATCGTGCTATAACAGGCTAGTGCGGAAATGGCTTACAACATGAATGAATGGATTCAAAATACAAGAAAGGAGATTCAATCTAAATATTGTTGTCATGTGCCTTCAAGTCATTTCCAACTTGTGGCGCCACTAAGGCAAACTTATCATGGGACTTTCCTGGAAAGATCTGTTCAGAGGGGGTTTGTCTCTGGCTTCTCCTGAGGTCCAGATAGTGTGACATGTCCAAGGTCACCCAGTGAGTTTCTATGGCTGAGTATAAAGATTTGAACCTTGATCTGCAAAGTTCAAACCAGTACACCATATTGGTTTTTCTACCTAAACATTTGGAAGAGCTTTTTTTTACTATAAGAGCTGTTCAACCGTGGAATGCGCTGCCTTGGATCATAGTGAAGTCTCCTTCTTTGAAGGTATCTAAACAGAGTTTGCAGAAGAGAAGGTTAAGAGGGGACATGATATCCATGTTTAAATCTTTGAAGGGATGCCACGTAGAGGAAGGAGAGGGCTTGTTTTCTGCCACTCCAGAGACCAGGACAAGGAGCCATGGATTCAAGCTGCAGGAAAGGAGATTCCACCTGAACCTCAGGAAGAACTTCCAGACGGTCAGGGCTGTCCGGCAGTGGAATCTGCTGCCTCGGAGTGTAGTGGAGTCTCCTTCCTTGGAGGTTTTTAAGCGGAGGCTGGATGGCCATCTGTTGGGAGTGCTTTGAGGGTGTTCCTGCATGGCAGGGGGTTGGACTGGATGGCCCCTGGGGTCTCTTCCAACTCTACATTTCTATGATTCTATGATTCTATGGATGTCTTCCAGGAGTGTTTCAGATGTCTCCTCCTGCATGGCAGAATGGGGTTGGACTCGATGAAATATAGCCTATAGTACCTGGGATTGGTTGGCAATCTCCCATACAAGTACTAAGCAGAGCTGACCCTGACTAGCTTCCACGATCTGACAGGATCTGGGGAATTTAAGCTACTTCTCCTTTATTGTCACCCTGGCCCGATCAATCAAAATTCTTCATATTTCATTACGGTCACGCATCGCAGCTTGGTTTTAAAAATCACCCCGCCTTTATTGAAAAGGCTAACTGAGTTTTACTTTCTCCACCAGCAAAAGAAAATCTTTGAAGTCCTTTCCTAATATATACCCTCCATAGGTTTTTAAAATATGCAACGGTGTCATCCGTTTAACTCAATATGGAATAACAGTTTTACTCATGGATCAAGCCGTGAGATCTTTCCACCCACTTCAAAATGGGAAGATGAAACCCTTGAGAAGTGGCAGGAGATAAGCTGTGAGGTCTTTGAAATGCGATGAGTAAGAAAAGAACAATAATGAATTAAGCATCTGATTGCTTGGGAATTTTTTTTTAACCAGCTCCATCTCAGGGCTAAAAAGGACACCCAATATAAATCCAAGGCCATTTCCGCACTAGCCTGTTATAGCACTATTATTCCACTTGCAACATCCTATGGAATCCTGGGGTTTGCAGTTTAGGGAGGGGTCTCCAAAGCCCCCTTAAGCAGATCAGCTGCTGCAATGGCATCGATTCTCCAATGAATATTAAGCATTACAGAGCTAATTGTTGCTTCCCTTGGGAGGAATGAACTCACAGTAACCTTTATGTGATGCAAACCAGGGCTTGATTTACTGACGTCTGGCCAGATCCTTCCCCAGTTTCAACCTGCTGGTTTGCTGCACTCTCAGCCTTGGAGAAACTATGGCCATTTCCACACTAGACTGTTATAGTGCTATGATTCCACTTGCAACATCCCATGGAATCCTGGGGTTTGCAGTTTGGGGAGGGGAAGCCTCCTAGGATGTTGAAAGCGGAATAATAGCGCTATAACAGTCTAGTGTGGAAATGGCCATAGTCTCCAGATGCCTTTAATAAATAAATATTTGACTATTTAAATAAATATCTGAATATTTAAATCTAAATTTAAAAATTTAAATCTGGAGTTAAGCCCCTGGCAAAAAATTCTACCTGCAGGAGGTCCCTGGTAAAGAAAAGGTTAAGGAACCACCGATCTAGACTCCATAAGCATGGCGGAGGAACTTTGGATGAAGATGCCAAATGTGACAGTACTACTAATTCTTGTAAAAGGCACTGCCGATAAACATCCTCTGACTTGCAGTGGTTTCCCTAGAAAGCAGTAATGTTAGGTTTGCCCTTTTGTGGCTACTTCATACTGGGCTGACATTTTCCGCGGAGACAAACGAGGTCCGATGTTCAAGCTAAACGCATCGCAATTTTTCTCTGTCTCTCTCGCCCAATCTCTCCCTTTCCCTTTTCATTCAACATAACCGCTCGGTTTGGATACCAGAAATACAAGATTGGCTAATTAAGATGTACGATCTAATCGAGATGGATAAATTAACCACAATATTATCTAAAAACTCTACGAAGCAATTTGATGGGCAACCATTTCTATCCATACTCGAAACCGAATGGGGAAAATTGGCCATGAAAGGAATAGAGGAATGAGGGTAATTTACGAAAATAGAATAAAAGTAAAAGGTGGGAAGAAGTATAATCATAGAATCATAGAAATGTAGAGTTGGGAGAGACCCCAGGGGCCATCCAGTCCAACCCCCTGCCATGCAGGAACACCCGCATAGCACTTCCTTTGACAGATGGCCATCTAGCCTCTGCTTAAAAACCTCCAAAGAAGTAGCCTCCACTACTCTCCGAGGCAGCCTATTCCACTGCCGGACAACTCTGACCGTCAGGAAGTTCTTCCTGAGGTTCAGGCGGAATCTCCTTTCCTGCAGCTTGAATCCATTGCTCCTTGTCCTAGTCTCTGGAGCAGCAGAAAACAAGCCCACTCCGTCCTCAATATGACATCCCTTCAAATATTTGAACATGGCTATCATGTCCCCTCTTAACCTTCTGCAGGTTAAACATCCCCAGCTCTCTCAGTCTATCCTCATAGGGCTTCATGGCTTCCAGGCCCCTCACCATTTTGGTCGCCCTCCTCTGGACTTGCTCCAGCTTGTCAATATCCTTCTTGAATTCTTGAATGGGTAAAGGGAAGGGAAAAATAAAACATATATAATTTGCATAAGAACAACTGCAGATAAAAGTAAGCTAAAGATGTAAGGTACTAATAAAAGCAGAAGATTCTGGGAGAAAGAAATCTAGGACAAAATAAAATCAAACAAAGCATCAACTGAATAAAAGATTTACAGAAGAAAACGTGTTGCATATATTATTGTTGGTCAATACTATCTAGAAATAACCAATCTGACTTGAGGAAGACCATAAAGGAAGAATAATAAGGGAAGAAACAACTGTGTAATTGTATAATCGGGCAATGATATGAAATGCGGTATTATAAATACATTAAGGAAAATATCATGGAAACTCGGATTGGACAAATGGTTTCTTTTACATTAAGCCATGGATATGGTTTTGTTTTTACTGTGTTTAAATTGATTTACAATGAATGAGAAGATTAATTGTGGTTATATTGTTATATCGGTTAATAAAAAGATTTGAAAACTAAATAACCGCTCGGTTTGGAAGCCGTCAGGACAGCAGAGATTGCCGGATTCGGTGTCAGTGGGGCAAGCTCCAGATTGTAGCCTGGGATTTAAAGAAGCTATGCGAGGTGTTGGACCTCTGTGAGGGTCGAGTTCAGGATCCTGGATACCTCCTTTAAAGTTCACACTAAAACCAGAGCAGACTTGCCACCCCACCAGCTGCCACTGCAGTAGGACATAAAGTAGGGAGGGCAGAATCATATAATTGCAAAGGCAGCATAAGGGCCATGAAGTCCAACAACCTTCTTTCATGCAGGAGTGCACCATCGAAGCACTCCCAAAGGATGACCATCCAGCCTCTGTTTTAAAAAACCCAAAGAAGGAGACTCCACCACACTCCCAGGCATCCGCATACTCCACTGTTGAGCTCCTCTTATCATGGGGAAGTTCTTCCTAAGATTTAGAAGGAAATTCTTTCCCTGAAGTTTAAAGCCATTGCTCCATGTCCTAGTCTCTCGAGCAACAGAAAACAGACTTGCTCCATCCTCCCGCAAACATAATGAACCTTCTAATACAATTTGCTTTGTTCCACTACAGTACTGTTGAGAATCTTGCCAAGGAAGAACTCTGGGGAGATTTTTATTGGGACTGTGGGGCAGGAAGACATTTTGAAACTTTCTCCCCCATAACAGTTGAGCTCCATTCTTGGGCTATTTCCGCACTAGCCTGTTATAGGGCGATGATTCCACTTTCAACATCCTCTGGAATCCTGGGGTTTGCAGTTTCGGGAGGGGCCGGCCGGCCCCTCCCGAAACTGCAAACCCCAGGATTCCAGAAGATGTTGAAAGTGGAATCATCGCGCTATAACAGGCTAGTGCAGAAATGGCCTTGATTTCTTTGGGCTCTGAGTTTATTTGGAGTATTTTTTTTTTTAAAGTGACCACTTCAGTGACAAAACATCTGGCTTGGCCTGGAAGTATCCATCAGAACCTTTCGTGCTTCATTACTGATTAGTCAGACTCAATCAGTAATGGGTAGTAATCCATAACCAGCATATATGTGAAGTTAGGATATAGGAAGCTCCCACCTTTTGATGCTCCATTATTTGACAACTCACTCTTTTGATGCTTCCAAATTAAGGACAAGTTCTGTTAAATTGACAGGGATTCCATTCTTTCACCAGTTCTTCTTGCCTATGGAAGCTCACTTGAACCATCTCGCACGTGCACGCTGCTTGCAAAGCGAGCTGAAAGGGGGAAAGGTCACTTAGCCATTTGAGAGACTTTGCAAGCAGCAGGCGTGTGTAAGCCTCCTAACACACCTAAAAACCATGTCCTGAGGATCCTAATTATTTTATATCAAACATAGTGAGCCATAGAGATATACTGGAAGGACACGTAGGCAGGAGAGCTGAGTAGCCTGTTTCCTGTCACATCCTGGGTTATCTGGCAAATGGCTCAACGGCTACTTGAATGGATTTTCAGCAGGACGACAATTACTCTCTGAGAATAAATAAACAATGCAAAGCAGCCTGGAATTTGACTCATTGAGGCATGCATCTCTGGAGAGATACTGATCTTGCAGGAAACTACAAGGAAGGTTGGTTGTATTTTCTTTGAACTACAAAAGAAAATAATCCATCTTAATGAAAAAACTGCAGCCATCTGGTTTCACAGAACACCATAACTAGGCACATTTTCTGATTCTTTTTGGAGTTTTTGGAGAGTGAGAGAGATTCTTTTTGGAGTTTTGAGAGCTTAGAGTTAGGAGTTCTCTCAGATCTGCAACCATGAAGCTGGTAAGCTCCCTTCAGCCCCTAAAGGCGTGGCTGAGATCATTTTCTCCCAGCTGAAGACTTCTGGATTGGTACAGTATTAAATCAAACCCATTATGTCTCTCTCTCTCTCTCTCTTCATTTTCATCTCTTTCTAACTTTGTATAGTCTTGTATGCTTGTTGTAGTGAGTGAAGCTGAGTGATTGTAGGGACTTTTACTTCTATGTCAATAAAATACTTACATTTGAACAATCTGTATGATTTTTGACTGGGCCTGAGCCCATAAAGATTGGGTTAAAGATCCTAAGTACCCTGTCCTCTTTGCATAGCTAAAGCAGTGCAGAGGTAATTTTTCCCCACAAGAGACAATTTTGACAGCTTTTGGGAATGCTCTTAAAGGAGTCCTAAGCAAACAGGGTAACACGTGTCATTGGTCCCATGTGAGCCTCTGTAAGTCCTTCGTGCTCGCTACGGTACAATGCATGGGTTCCTCTTTTCAACCAGTTTCACTTTATGACAGTGTTCCTGATCTGTCAGAAAACTGGGGAAAACCTGTAGTCATACCTAATCACTGTATGTGCAAAGTCAGGATAAGTGTTTTGGACTCACGGTGCTTCACTTTATCCTTAAGTATATTGCATCCCATTGCATTCATCTGCTTCTGAGAAATTCTTTGGGAGCTCATTCTTTGGGTGAATGAAATAGTGGCATTCCCAAATTTGACCAATTTGCCCTGAATGGAGTGGCCAGGGGAGCACAAGACAACTTTCCCCGAGGGATGTTACAGACAGGGATGTTGATGCCATGGTGCCAGCAGAGGCAGACTCCAACGGTTCTGTGCGCAGTGTTTCTGTAATAATGTTTCCGCACTAGACTGCTTTAGCGCTATTATTCCACTTTCAACATCCTATGGAATCCTGGGGCCATCCGGCCCCTCCCAAAACTGCAAACCCCAGGATTCCATAGGATGTTGAAAGTGGAATAATAGCACTATAGCAGGCTAGTGTGGAAACAGGCTATTAAAGCTGCTAAAAAAACCTGCTCCCTTTACTGGTGGCGTCACGAAATCTCATTGCTGCAGGCCTGGTACAGCAACGCTGAGTGAGATTCGGCATTATCAAAAGTCTACAGAACTTTTAATTTGCAAGCTTTCATCCCAGGATGTGGATACTGGAAATATATAGTCGGCCCTCCACATTTGCAGGTTTAATTTGCATGGATTTGATTATTTGTGAGTTTCTCCAAATCCAAACCCTGCTGCCCTCACTTTAAGCACTTATTTTCTAAAGGAACTTTCCCTCTTGGTGGCTCTGATCAGGCGGTGCAGCCCTTTAACATCTCCCACCTCCAGTCCTCCTCCACCAGCAGCTGTCTGGCTAGCAAAGGATAGCTCACAACCCGATTTCTCAGCACCACAAGCCCTGTACAGATGCCCCCCAACACCCAAGGAAAGAGATGAGTGTGAGAGAGGAAGTATAGGGTCACCATCCTGACATACCCCTTTCCCTTCTCCTTTCTCTGATTTGGTTTGGACCCTGGGTGCCTGTTCCATGGGTCCCACCATGCCTCACCCCGTTCCCCCCCCGACACACATTTTGATATTTGTGGTTTTTCCACTTTGGTCCTTAGCCCCTTGCTTTGCAAGCTTTGCAAGCTGCATATGTGTATGGCCCAAACGGAGATATCATGCAAGCAATGCATGCACATGGTTCCAACTGATCTCCTCTAATTCCCTCATATTCCCTAGAAGAAGAAGGCAAGAGAAGAACTGATAAAGGAGCAGACTTTGCACTGAAAGAATTGCACATAATTTACGATTCTACAACAGTATATATACAACAACAATGGTATATAATTTACAACAATTTAAATTTACAAATGAAGGTGTATACGAACCATAAACGAATTTTATGCTTAGACTTAGGTCCGATCTCCAAAATAGCTATGTATATGCAAATATTCCAAAACCTAAAAAAAAAATCCCAGATCTGAAACACCTCCGGTCCCCATCATTTTGGTTAAGAGATACACATCCTACTATGAAGATCTGAACTGTTAGCAAAGTGTAACGCCCTGCAATTTCTATGGAAACTTGCAGAGAAATCATCCACTTGAAATTTCTTCAGATATGTTACTTTGCAAAGCCACGATTAATTTGCTTTCTCTGATGAAGCAGCGAGCGCCTGTCTGGTGTCAACACATGTATCGCACTTGAGAACGAATTCTCACACATAGCTGTAGATGTACGAAAGGTGAGTCCGGAGGCGCACAAAGCATACGTGCACAGACAGCCTTCTTTGTATATGTACATGGTTTCAGTACATTTGGGATTTGTTAGCCCTGGGGTGATGCAGGATTCTGGCCTATCATTTCCGTTGGATTCCTAAACGGTTATTTCTAAGTGCTCAATTGATTTTATATATTTTTTGTATAGTTTTTATTAAAAGTTTGTCCCCAAAATAACCCCCCACACACACACTTCCATGCTTAAATCTTCCAGTTGAAATGGCTTATTTCCATTCCATTACAAGCATAATTTCCATCTTACAGAGAGAAGAACAGCTACTTCATTTCTTCTTTGATTGCTTATACATTTATATCCTTACCCAATCCAATACTCTTTTCCATTCTTTCTCAAACTTCTGGATAGATTTATTCTTCAAAGAAAAGGCTAATTTTTCCATCTCTGTCATATCCAGGACTTTTAACTTCCATTCTTCTTCTATATCAATATGTTTCTTTTCTTTCCAGTGCTGCGTGTATGTCAACCTTGCTGCAGTTATTAGATATAATAATATCCTCTGATGACTTCTTATTTCCCTTTGTTGCCCTGGCATATTTAACAAATAAAGCTCTGGTTTCATTTCAAAATTCAGCTTACAAATTCTTTGGATTTTGTCATGTACCCCATCTCAACTGAAATGTTAAGTAATTAGAGTACCAACATTTGGAGACTGAAGGAAAAATTCACTGAGATGTCAAACTGGATGCCAACAACCTGTGAAATTAGGTTGGTGGGTACAAGAACAGGGTTTTCTCCCAATTCAAGAAGGACATGGTCAAGCTGGAGCAAGTCCAGAGGAGGGCGACCAAAATGGTGAGGGGCCTGGAAGCCATGAAGCCCTATGAGGATGGGTATGTTTAGTCTGCAGAAGAGAAGGTTAAGAGGGGACATGATAGCCATGTTTAAATATTTGAAGGGATGCCATGTGGAGGAGGGAGAGGGCTTGTTTTCTGCTGCTCCAGAGACCAGGACAAGGAGCAGTGGATTCAAGCTGCAGGAAAGGAGATTCCATCTGAACCTCAGGAAGAACTTCCTGACGGTCAGGGCTGTCCGGCAGTGGAATCTGCTGCCTCCATGGAGTGTAGTGGAGGCTCCTTCCTTGGAGGTTTTTAAGCAGAGGCTTGATGGCCATCTGTCGGGAGTGCTTTGAGGGTGTTCCTGCACTGCAGGGGGTTGGACTGGATGGCCCCTGGGGTCTCTTCCAACTCTACATTTCTATGATTCTATGATTCTCCATAATAGCCCCTCAACTGTGGAACTCCCTACCCAAGGAAGTTGGGCAAGCCCCACCTCTGTTATGCTTCCCACAGGCAGCCAAAACAGTGCTGTTCCACATGAGATTCGGTGCTTGGGAGGACAATTTTAGCTGTTTTAAAACAAGATTATAGCATTGATTTTAGACGGCTTTCAGGATTTTTGTGTGTCCAGTTCTGGGCTCCTCAATTCAAGAAGGATGTCGACAAGCTGGAACGTGTCCAGAGGAGGGCGACCAAAATGGTGAAGGGTCTGGGAGCCATGAAGCCCTATGAGGAGCGGCTTAGGGAGCTGGGTATGTTTAGTCTGCAGAAGAGAAGGTGAAGAGGGAACATGAGAGCCATGGTTAAATATTTGAAGGGATGCCATGTAGAGGAAGGACAGGGCTTGTTTTCTGCTGCTCCAGAGACCAGGACAAGGAGCAATGGATTCAAGCTGCAGGAAAGGAGATTCCACTTGAACCTCAGGAAGAACTTCCTGAAGGTCAGAGCTGTCCGGCAGTGGAATCTGCTGCCTCCATGGAGTGTGGTGGAGTCTCTTCCTTCTTTGGAGGTTTTTAAGCAGAGGCTGGATGGCCGTCTGTTGGGAATGCTTTGATGTGTGTTCCTGCATAGCAGGGGATTGGACTCGATGACCCCTGGGGTCTCTTCCAACTCTATGATTCTATCATTTTTAAAAAGAACATTTCAATGTGTTTTAAAATGTTTTTTTTAAAACCTTTGTATTGTTTTAACTGGAGAGCCAGCATGGTGTAGCAGTTTGAGTCTTGAACTATCACTCTGCAGAGCAGGGCCCAGTTCAGCCATGGAAACCCACTGGGTGACCTTGGGCAACTCACACACTCTCAGAAGATCCCCATGATAGGTTTGCCTTAGGGTCACCTTTAGTCAAATATGACTTTAAGGCACACAACAATTGTTTTAGTTTTTATTTGTCCATCACCTCAAGAGCCCTTGTGGGATTGGAGGCAATAATAGAAATACTTTAAATAAATAAAAACAATAAATAAGTAAATTCTTATGTGGGGACAAAGGTGTCTTTTATCCCCCTCTTGCTACATCCCTGAATCCAGGTCATTTCTGAATAAATTTAAGAACTCTGGTCCCAATAAAGAGTCCTGCAGAACCCCACAGCTTCCCTACTTCCACTAGGAGAACTACCTATTTACTCCTACCATCTGCTCTCTGTTGTGTAACTAGTTACTGGCCTGTAAAAGGAAAACACCTCTGTTCCCAGACAGTCAGCTTCACTCAGCAGCATTTCATGAGAAATATGAACCTCACCTACGCAGACGAACCAACCCTGTACATTCAGTCAATGCAGATGGGGGCATGGCTCCATTACAGGACGGTGACTCCAAGCTTGGCTTTAACGGTAGCCTCATCACCTGGGCCTTTATATGTGCTTGTAGCTCCCCCAGGTGTCAAGGGAGCTGTCCAGGTGCTGAAGCTTCATTGGTAATTGATTTCAGCATTTGGATAGCTCCTGTAACCTCTGGAGGAACTACTAATGTCTATGGTGAGAGGCCTGGAAGCCATGAAGCCCTATGAGGATAGACTTAGAGAGCTGGGTATGTTTAGTCTACAGAAGAGAAGGTTAAGAGGGGACATGATAGCCATGCTTAAATATTTGAAGGGATGCCACGTAGAGGAGGGAGAGGGCTTGTTTTCTGCTGCTCCAGAGACCAGGACAAGGAGCAATGGATTCAAGCTGCAGGAAAGGAGATTCCACCTGAACCTCAGGAAGAACTTCCTGACGGTCAGGGCTGTCCGGCAGTGGAATCTGCTGCCTCGGAGTGTAGTGGAGTCTCTTTCCTTGGAGGTTTTTAAGCAGAGGCTGGATGGCCATCTGTCCAAGGGAGTGCTTTGAGGGTGTTCCTGCATGGCAGGGGGTTGGACTGGATGGCCCCTGGGGTCTCTTCCAACTCTACATTTCTATGATTCTATGATTCTATGGTCCTTTCCACCCTATACTGTTAAAATGTTATTATTCCACTTTCAACCTCCTGTGGAATTCTGGGGGTTTGAAGTTTACTGAGAACAAAGAGCTCTCTGGCTGGGAATTCTCAATGCCCCTCCCTAAACTACAACCCCCAGGATTCCATAGGAGGCTGAAAGTGTCCACACCTGGGCCATTTCTGCACTACAGTGTAAAACTGCTGCTATTCCACTTTCAATGCCCTGTGGAATTCTGGGGTTTGTTGTTTACTGAGACCAAAGAGCTCTTTGGCTGAGAATTCAAAGTGCCCTTCCCTAAACTACAAACCCCAGAATTCCATAGGAGGTTGATAGTGGAATAGCAGCACTTTAACACTGTAGTGCGGAAATGATCCTGGGCTGGGCTGGCAGCCAAGAGAAGCTGATAATACAGGTCAAGAAGCTCAGGTAGTTAAGCAATTAGTCCGTTTACTTTAGGAAGAAAACAACCTTACAAATGAGAAGCAAATAACAATCCCAGCAATGTCCATAAATCAACGGCAGACAATATAAACACAGGTCAAACAGCAGAATAACAGGCAAGGGAAGCAAACAGAAGCATGCACAGGAGAAATGGTCAGTCGTTTGCTGACAAAGGCCAGAGGGGAAAGGCTCAGTTCTTACAGGTTCCAAGGTCAGTGCAGCTGGTGTCTGATTAATTGGTGCTTGGCATGAATTCGCCGGGAGTGAGGCAGGAGATCCTTTTGGTGTCTACGCTGGACGAAGGTAGGTATGGCTAGATCAGCAGTTCTCAACCTGTGGGTCGCGACCCCTTTGGGGGTCGAACGACCCTTTCACAGGGGTCGCCTAAGACCATCGGATCCGATGGTCGTAGGCTCCATTCCCTCCTCGGTGGTGGTGCGCAAGCGCAAGCCACGTGCTCGCGTCCTCCTGCCCCCTTTGGCGGGAGCGCGTTAAGCCACAGCGTCGCCACAGCAGGAGTGGTGGTGCGCAAGCACGAGCCATGCGCTCGCGTCCTCCTGCCCCCTGTTCAGAAGGGACTGAAATCACTCCCCTTCTCCGCTACCAGGAGAATCTCCCGTCTGACAGGCCAGTTCGCCCCTCCAGAAAAGCACCCCCAAGCTGGGTGGTGGCAGCACGTGGGGCAGGCCCCCTCCTCACCACGGCCTCTGCCCCATTCGCCACGGAGGTGGCGCTGCGGAAGGGCCGGGGGGCCGCAAGGCGGCACTTTTCTGGGGGGGTGAGCTGCGCCCGGCGCAAAAGACAAAGGTGCTGGGATTCCTCCCCCCCCGGCCGGGGTCAACACTCTGGAAACTTTTCCCACACTGCCCCTCCCTCCAGCGGAAATGAGAGCGAAGCAGAAGCAGAGCCCGGGGGGGTTCTCGGAGTTTTTCCCAGGGGAGACGCGTGGCTCCTCTTTCCCTCCCTGTCTGCCCCTTCCCGTTCCTGGCCGGCGAGGCGGGGGGAGGAACTGTAAATAATAAACAAATAATTTTATGGTTGGGGGTCACCACAACATGAGGAACTGTATTAAAGGGTCGCAGCATCAGGAAGGTTGAGAACAACTGGGCTAGATCGTTCTTGTTTCTGAATGAACAGGGCTCCCTGCTGGGGCTGACACTTCTGTCCCTGGGGCAAGTGGTGGTACTGTCTGCTCTGCAGGTTCTGCTGCAGCAATTTCTGTGCCAGGGCTCAGTGCAGGTTCTGCTGCCCCTGAGTCTCAGTCTAGGTCCTGGAAGCCCATGACAGAAAGTGGAATAATAGCACTATAACAATGTAATGTGGAAAAGCCCTACAGAACTTTCAAATAAAGGAATGGTATAAAGAAGTGTGGGAAACTGTGATCAATGATAAGTTAACATGCAGAACTAAGCTTAAAAAAGGGATAATGAAAAGGAATGACTTTGAAGCAATATGGAAAGTATTTGTGGAAAAGGCTTTTGAGGGAAGTGTCACACCTCCATAAGAAGAGCTACAATTTTGGAAAGCAGAGTAAGCTGAAATAGAATTGGCTCTCGGAATGGGTTCACATTTAGGGTTAGAGTTTATGGCTAATAACAGGATCATATATAGTATTGGCAATAGGTTAAATATAGTTGAAAAGAATAGACTTAAGAATGAAATTACTATAGCAATAATGAGTACAAGGAGAATGAGATTTAGATACATGAAATAAACATATATAATCACTATAATATGTGATTATATGTATATGATGATAAAGTATATGATGATAAAGGATCTGGAGAGAAATAGTTATGTAAGCTATTTGTGTTGTAATTTTTTTTCTTTTTCATATTTATGTTATTCACGTGGTGTTTTTCTTTTATTCTGTTACATATTGCTTTTCTTTCTTTATAATAATAATAATAATAATAATAATAATAATAATAATAATAATAAGGAGGCTGCCATTGAAACTGAAGGAGAAGTCATTGTTCTGTAATAACATTTCCACCCACCATCTATATACAGGGATGCCACAATTGTGCCAGAGGAGGTTGAAAGTGGGATCATCGCGCTATAACAGGCTAGTGTGGAAATGGCCTAAATTATCTTGAACTGCCTAAAGCAATTTTGTACATGACATCCTGAGATCCTTGGAGATAACAGTGGAATACAAATATTTTAATGACTAAAATAAGGAAGTCATTCTTGTGTTAACACTTTCCACATTTTTGCCCCCGTCAAATGGTAGACTAATGGGTGTGTAATTATTCTACAATGCCTTGGATCTCTTTTTTTAAAAAAATAATGGCATATTAGTAGCTACCTTCCCACTTTTTAATTTAATTTTGTTCTTGGTAGAAAGGAAGGTTTCAGTGAGGAGTTAATATTTTTCCTAAAATAAACCACAGAATCACAGAGCTAGAAGGGATCCCAAGGGCAATCTAGTCCAACCCCCTGCCATGTAGGAACAGATAACTAAAGTACTCCCGAGAGATGCTCATTCAGCTTCTGTTACAAGACTTCCAATGAAAAGACCTCCAAGGCAGTTTATTCTACTGCTGAACAGTTCTTACAGTAAAGGTATTTTTGCTAATGTTTAAGCGGAACTTTTTTTTTCTTTTAATTTGACTCCATAAGTTTGTGTTGTAGTCCCTGGAGCAGCAGAAAACAGACTCACCCCCATCTTTTGCTTCACATCCTTGCAGATATTCAAACATGGCTACTGTACCACCTCTCCATTTTCTGTTTCACCAGCTAAACCTAACCAGTCCTGTAAACTGTCCCTCACAGAGCTTGGTTCCCAGATCTTCTTGGCTACCCTGATTTCGACACTTTACAGCATGGTCAGTATCTTTTTGGAAGTATGGTGCCCAGAATTGGACACAGCATACCAGGTGAGGTCTGACCAAGATAGAATAGAATCATAGAGCTGGAAGGGACCCCAGAGGCCATCCAGTCCAACCCCCTGCCATGCAGGAACCCCCATCAAAGCACTCCCAACAGATGGCCATCCAGCCTCTGCTTAAAAGCTTCCAAAGAAGGAGACTCTACCACACTCCATTGAGGCAGCATATTCCACTGCTGGACAGCTCTGACCATCAGGAAGTTCTTCCTGGGGTTCAGGTGGAATCTCCTTTCCTGTCGCTTGAATCCATTGCTCCTTGTCCTAGTCTCTGGAGCAGCAGAAAACAAAGCCCTCTCCCTCCTCAACAGGACATCCCTTCAAATATTTAAACATGGCTCTCATGTTCCCTATTAACCTTCTCTTCTGCAGACCAAACATCCCCAGCTCCCTAAGCTGCTCCTCATGGGGCTTCCAGACCCTTCACCATTTTGGTCGCCCTCCTCTGGACATATTCCAGCTTGTCAACATCCTTCTTGAACTGAGGTGCCGAGAACTGGATGCAGGATTCCAGATGAGGTCTGACCAAAGCAATAGTACTCCCTTTGATCTGGAGACTGTACTCTTGTTGGTGTAACCTGGGCCATTTCCGCACTAGACTGTTATAGCGCTATTATTCCACTTGCAACATCCTATGGAATCCTGAGGTTTGCAGTTTTGGGAAGGGCCAGATGGCCCCTCCCGAAACTGCAAACCCCAGGATTCCATACGATGTTGCAAGTGGAATAATAGTGCTATAACAGTCTAGTTCGGAAATGGCCCTAGAAGTACATTGACCTTTTTTGGCGGCTTCATCATCCTGTTAACTCATGTTTACCCTGTGGCACGGTAACGCTCCTAAATCAACGGTTCTTAATCTTTTCTTTAAGGGAGATCTCCTGTGAATATAATGTGTTGCCAGGCTCCCCCAAGACTTAACTCAATATTTAAATATTTAGGTTCAGACTTAAATTCAGACTATTCAAATATTTATTTATTTAAGCTTTCCAGAGAGTAGAATTCAAATCCCCGCTCAGACACTGGGTGGCCCTGGGCAAGTCACATTCTCTTAGCCTCAAAAGAAGGCAAAGGCAAACCCCTTCTGAACAAATCTCACCAAAAAAATCCCTGGCTGTTTCTGCACTAGACTGTTATACTGCTATTATCCCACTTTCAATCTCCTATGGAATCCTGGAGTTTACAGTTTAGGGAGGAGCCTTTGAGGAGGGCTTTTGAGGCCCCTTCCTAAACTGCAAACTCCAGGATTCCATAGGATGTTGAAAGTGGAATAAGAGCACTCTAATAGTCTAGTGCGGAAATGGTCTCTGTGATAGGTTACCCTTATGGTTGCCATTACTAAAATAATTTCAAGGCAAATGAAGGAGCATCACCCCTGCTGCCGTGTCCTTGTTGTTGCTGCTGCTGTTGGGGTCCGGCAGCAGGGCTTTGTGGACCCCAGTTCAAGAGCCACCATCCTAGATCCTTTTCACATGTCCTGCTGTCAAGCCAGGTATCATCCATCCTACATTTGTGCATTTCCTTCTCCCTTCCTAAATGGAGTATCTTAAATCAATTGCAGCTCCTTAAGGACTCTCAGATGTATTCCTTTTTCTGCTTTATAGACTGAAGTCAACACTCTGAGCTGAACTCTGAAAGCTTCAGGCAAGTAATATGTAACACGGCTTCTAGACCAATCTAAGAGTGAGAGACCAAATCACTTTCCTAATGCTTTCTTTTTTTTTTACTCATTCTTTGCCAGGAGCATACTAATAGAGAGTGATGTGTGAATTCGCATCTTTTTATTATAGTGGAAGAGTGACCTTGATCCCCAGGCTCATCGGTAAAAGAGACAGGTTCTACTGGAGATCGTTCCACTTTTCCATATTGTTATGAATCAGCATCTACAGCAAGGGTGGGGAACGTCTTTCAGACTAAGGCCTTTTCCGCACGACACTCTTATAGCGCGATTATTCCACTTTCAACCTCCTAGGGAATCCTGGGGTTTGCAGCTTCGAGAGGGGCCGGAAGCTGCAAACCCCAGGATTCCCTAGGAGGTTGAAAGTGGAATAATCGCGCTATAAGAGTGTCATGCAGAAAAGGCCTAAGGGTCAAATTCACATTTTTGGAGAGTGTGAAGGTGGAGATGGGGAAACCTGGCTGAAGGCAGCCAATCCGAGCTCAGGGAGTGCTATGAAGGCGAGGCATACAGGGAGGAAATGTTACAAAACTGAGGCTTATCTCAGTCACAAACCAGATAGGGAAAAGCTAACACAGGGACAGGGAACAGATTTCAGAGCGAGGGTGTCCTAGGCTTGGCAGCCCACCAAGGCTCCTCAGCTATCTAATGAGCTAGATAACAGCAGCTCTGTAAAACAGCCTTGGGGCTGAAGGAGATTCTCCGAAAGACAACAATAATCCAGAAGCGAATATTCCAAAGCCAAACCAATAGTCCGAGCAAAGTGTCGAGGTCCAAGGTCCAAAGCACACAGGTAAAGAAAGCAAGAATCACCATGGTTGTAACTACTGATAGTGTCAGTAGATTCCAGCAGCCTTCTGTTGTTGAGGCCTCTGATTAAATAATTTATTATTATTATTATTATTATTATTATTATTATTATTATTATTATTATTATTTTATTTATTTTGTATCCCGCCTCTCCATATGGATCAAGGCGGCGAACAACTTGCAAATAGCATGTATTTTGAAACATTTCTATACATGCTCCCAACAAGCTGGGTACTCATTTTACCGACCTGCGAAAGGATGGAAGGCTGAGTCAACCTTGGAGCCCGGCAGGATCGAACTCACAACCTTGTGGCTTGCAGTACTGGCATTTAACCACTGCGCCACCAGGGCTCCTGAAATAATCTCAGCCTCCCGGCCAGCTGCGTCCTAATTAATGAGCCCTTCTCACAGAAGCACTGCCAGAGGCCTGGGCTCTCCCTTTACCTCCTGCACGGGCTGCCGTAAGTACTGCCTTTTCATGTTTCTGGGACGTGGCTGCTGGGAAGGGACCTGTCTGGGTCGTGGGCCAAAGGTATGATGGATGGGAGAAGAGGGAACAAGGGGAGTCAGACAGAGGAAAGGACTGACTATGGTTTTGGGGAGCTATAAACGATTTAGTAGTTCAACGGTTAGCGTATTATTTTCTTGTGTCTCAATAAACGTCCACCTGTTTTTATCACTGGTTCTCTCCGTTCGCACTGAGTTTGGTGGACAACCTGGTCACACTTACCGCAACAAACCCATCAAAGCAACACCCCCACTAGGTCCACAATAGGGGGTCCCCTTGAGGTTCAAGTACCCAACCCAAGAAGGAGTTAAAGGGGTAAAAGGGCAAGTTGAGTGAAAGGATCCCAGGGTTGTTCTCATTCAGAAAACCTATAAATGCATGTTGTTTTTTTCCACAGAACAAATTCTTCTGCAATAACTTCAGGATATCTGCATATGGGAAGAATATTGTAAAGGAATACTGTCCAGATCCTCTGAAGATGCCAGGAGAAAATACTAATAGAACACGGCCTCAAAGCCCGGAAAACCCACAACAACCTAAAGAACACTGTTGCTGTTGTTGTTTTTGCTGTCATCGTGTACCCTCAAGTCCTTTCTAACTTACAGTAACCCTAAGGCAAAGCTATTGCAAGGTTTTCTTGGTAAGATTTATTCGGAGGTGGTTTGCCTTAGCATTCTCCTGAGGCTGAGAGAGTGTGACTCTCTCAAGGTCTCAACAATTTAGCAGGCAATACTTTCCTATGAAATACTTCAGTGGATAAATAATAAATACAAAGCAAAACACAACAGACAGGATCCCAAAAATCAGTGGTTCTCAATCTTCCTAATGTCATGACCCTTTAATACAGTTCCTCATGTTGTGGTGACCCCCAACCATAAAATTATTTATTTATTATTTACAATGCCTCCCCCCCCCGGCAAAGGCCGCCTCACCAGCCAGGAATGGGGGTGGGTGGGCACGGAGGGAAAGAGGAGCTGCACATCTCCCCCGGGAAAAAACTTTGAGACCCCCCCCCGGGCTCTGCTTCTGGCCGGGGGAGGGGGAGGAATCCCAGCGCTTTTGTTTTTTGTGCCAGGCGCAGCTCAGCCCACTGGAAAAGTGCCGCCTTGCGCCCCCTCCCGGCCCTTCTGCAGCACCCCTCTCCGTGGCGAGTGGGGCAGGGGCCGTGGCGAGGAGGGGGCCTGCCCCCCTGTGCTGCTGCTGCCCCTCCAAGCTGGCCTGTCAGACAGGAGGTTCTCCCAGTAGTGAAGAAGGGGAGCGATTTCAGTCCCTTCTGAACAGGGGGCAGGAGGACGCGAGCGCGTGGCTCGCGCTTGTGCATCACCACCGAGGAGGGAATGGAGCCTAAGACCATTGGAAATACGTATTTTCTGATGGTCTTAGGTGACCCTTGTGAAAGGGTCGTTTGACCCCCAAAGGGGTCGCGACCCACAGGTTGAGAACTGCTGCCATAAATCTTTACATCTTGAATGGTTTTCAGCTCTGCAACGAAGCCACACCCTGTCTTTTTACTCAATTATTCAAGTAATGCACAAATACTAAGACCCGAGTAGTGTAAGCCTACGTCCACATAGTTACATGATGGCTGCACTACACGGAAAACTGGATAAGCCAGTTTCCTATGTCCCGGTGTTCTTAAAACCACCATTCAGAAGGTCCCAGGTTGAACCACAGACAGGGAAGAAAGCTGACAGGAAGAGAATCCACTCATCTGAAATGCAAATGCCATCTTAGCCTACATTAACGGAAGCATAGTTTCCAAGTCAAGGGAAGTAACAGCCCCACCGTATTCTGCTCTGGTCAGATCTCACCCGGAATACTGCATCCAGTTCTGGAAGCCGCATTTCAAGGAGGATATGCACAAGTAGCGAGGGAGTTCAGAGAAGGGCAACTAGGATGGTAAGCGGTCTGGAGAACAAAACACGCAAGGAGAGGTTGAAGGAACTGGGCTTGTTCAGCTTGGAGAAGGGAAGACTGAGGCCATGTCCGCACTAGACTGCTACAGTGCTATTATTCCACTTTCAACATCCTATGGAATCCTGGGGTTTGCAGTTTAGGGAGGGGCCTGTAAGGAAGTAGATCTAATGGGAGGTTTCTCTGCTACAGGTCTCTCTAAACAGGAGAGGAGATCTCAACTGAAAATTAGAAGGATGATGATGATGATGATGATTATTATTATTATTATTATGTCATAGACACACAATACAGCAGAATATCATATCTATGAACTAACATAAATAACACTAAACAACCATTTCATATATATAAATACATATATACACAAACACACACACACACACATACAAATATATATATCATTGCATCAGTATGTCAGTATACACTTATAAGGAGGGGAAAATGCCCAAAATAACAATACAGGTATAAATTATTTGGATAATATGATAGTAAGAAAAAAGTAAATAAAGAGATAGTATTATTAATTTACTGATAACACTATACACATATATCTCTATGATCCCTAGCTATAACTTAAGTAATAAATGTTGTTAATTCCTACATTAAGAAGGTACTTCTTGCCAGTAACAGCAGTTCAGCAATGGAACTAAGGCCCTTTCCACACGTGGGGCGTGAATCAGGCAGAAACGGGACTCACCGGACTTCTTCAGCATCCGGGTGAGTCCGTCGGGACGAGGAGCAGTGCGAGCTCGTCGCTCCGCACTGCTCCGGCGTCCAAAATGGCGGCTTCCATTTTGGCGGCTTCTCCACCAACCAGAGAATCTCGCCAGCCTAAAGCCCGCCCCCGGCAGATCTGCAGGCACGCACTAGTGCGTGCCTGCAAATCTGCACCGGTGCGTGGCGACGGAGCGACACAGGGTCGCGCGCTCCGTGCTTTTTAAAAACCTCTTAAAAGAGGTTTTTAAAAAAGCACATTGCGCAACCAGTTCCGGTCGCTCCGGAGCGGACTGAGGTGCGGAACTACAAAAAGTAGTCCAACCCAGTCCACTCCACGGTGCAGAAGACCTCTGTCGGAGGTCACTCTGCGCCGTTTTAATAGCCCGGTGCAGAAAGGGCCTAAGCCACCTAGAGGGGGTGATGGCGTCTCTTTCTCTGGATGCCTTCTACGATGGTGAACTGAAACACTGCATGTGTGCACGGTATACCTCTACAGCACACAGTTAAATGGTGCTTGTGCTACTCCACCCTTCTGTCGAATACCAACATTGTACACCCAACTGGGTAGCTGTGAATGTACTTACTGTTCAGCACCTCGGATAGCTCCCAATCTTCTCTTTGCTACTCCTGGTTCTGCTTTTTGGGGAGGATTTTGACAATCTGTACAACTCTTGGGGAGCTCTGGGGCAAAAAATCCCCCCTCCCCAAAGCTTCAGCTGTGCCCCTGTGCTATGGTAACACTGGCTCATTGGTATGAGCTGGAATTTCTTTTTTTCTGACTAGCGGAAAGCAACAGGTAAAAAGGGTTGTCATGGAAATTGTTGTGAAGAGCAGCTAGAGATAGAAAGTGGCAGGTGAGTAATATCGAGCTAGGGAGTGCAGATGACAGATTCAGACTGCCTAGTTGATCTCTGAAGGATCTGCGGTAGCATGGCAGGAATTTCAGAGGTCCAGTCTTTCAACGGCCACGGCCACCAAATGACTCACACCTATCTAATTCTATTGCTGAAAGGAAGACCATTTGGGGTGGGATGGAGTGGATTTTTGTACACATCAGAGATGTCATCCTTTGTTAATTTTGTTCTCAGAGGAAGCAATGAGTACTTTTAGCAATTTCTTTCTTGCTGGCAAAAACTCTCCAAAAAGCTGTGCAGCTTTGGAAAGCTATTCACAGTTCAGCAGTTCTTCTACACAACATTCACATGTGATATTTTTGTACAGAACATAGAGTTTTCTGTGCAGCAAAAAAGATTTTCTCTGCCAAAAATAGTATTATTTTCAGCGCAAATAATATTCTGCAGAAAACATTGTTTTCTGCACAGAAAATGTTTCTTCTGCAGACAAATGCTGTATGTGGGTACTCATTCTGAACAAACTTTATTTTTTGTGTGTGTGCAGAAAACTGAACATGCTATATTTTGCATAAATTTTACAAAGAAAAAGTCCTGAATTAAAAAGTTTCTTGTCAGTCCCTGATTCTCCTTGCCTTGGTATCCCAATACTTGAGAACACCCCCTGATCCAGAGAAACCTGTTCCTATTCTTTCCAAACAAAATAAGAGCCTTCCTCCCTTCCTGAGCTGTTGCCTTTCATAACGGATGGAGTGAACTTCTAGATCATAGTCGGCAAGGTTGGATTCCATTTCTACTCCCCCTGCACTCACTCAAGGGGCTCTTCCAGTCTGCTTTGGTCCAATGGACATGATGTAATGACAACATTTGGCTGATTTTCAGCTCATTTTTTCCCTTTGGGGATATCTGGGGGGATCTCTGGGGAGCAGGGGAAGAAAGCAACTGCTTGGAGAGGGGGTGTCTGGCCAATTTTCAGGTGAAAAATCACCTGAAAAATATCCCAAATGTTTTAAAAAATGGGTGGTTCAGGGGTTTTTGAGGAGCTTTAGGGGCCACATTTCTGAGTCCCAAGAGCCGCAGATGATCCACATGGCTTTACGTAGCCCACCCCATCTTACATGTTGCAACTACTCAGAGAAGTGTGAGTGCACAGACACATTTGAAGATCCTATTAGTGGAGGCAAATATACAGCTTGGAAACCCATGGTGTGTGTGTGCGCGTGTGTGACTGAGTGAACCCTGACATGGAGGAAGGATCAAGCGGGGGAGAACAGCACTGGTAGCAGCTGGGGGCTCCCATCTCAGTGGGATGATGAACCCACTGAGTATTTCGATCTGCACCCTGGAAAAGCCATCCATGGTGCTGAAATCTCTCACCAAAAGAGCTTCTGAACCTTGGACAGAAACCTAAAAGTTCAGCCTACAGTGTACAGTACACCAGGGTCCTTTCTGCAGGAGGCTGGGGACGGGAGAAGGACAGGACTTGGATGACAGGTGGCGAGACTGCACCACAAGTCATTGACATGTTTTTCCCATCAATGACTGGTGATCACAATGCCTTCCCACCTTCTGCCCACGCTTACCTAGTGTGTGCAGAGTCAGGAAGGCTGTGCTTCCCGCCCCAGTGCAGCTTGGGACAGTAACTGGCTGCATTGCAGAAACAAGAGGCATGGCCATCATATCGCCTGCATTCCCGTAGGCAGCTGGTGAGGAGAGAGCGCTCCTGTCACGCTCCCCTCCCGGGATAACCTCTACTGAGATCCCCACAGGACACTACCAGGATCAGGTAGAGTGTGGAAAGGGCCTAGGAAGGGGGTGAAGGAGAGGCCTCTCATTATCCAGTGGAATGTATCTATGGATAACTTATCAGAGCCTGGGGATGTTCCTTTTGTGGGCTACCACTTCCAGAAGCCCCAATGGCCATGCTGGCTGGGGGATTCTGGGAGTTATAGTCCAAGAAGGAACTCCTCCCCCAGTCTGCACCTGACCCTGCTTTATACTAAGCAAACCAGTGCATCATCTTGTCCACTGGTGTTTTCGGCTGGAGGTTCATCATGGTTTCTGGTGGAGACCCTTTTCTACTACTTAATCCTGGATTCGAATTATGAGACAGGGGATTGTGACTAAACATGAGGAAGGACTACCTGGTAGTAATTGCTGTCTGGTTGCAAAATAAACTACCTTAAAGGTGGTGGACTCTCCACATTGTTGGAGATTTTTACACAGGTTGGATGGTTGTCTATCAGGGATGCTATTGTTGTGGGTTCCTGTGCTGCCAGGGGAGTTGAATTACAGGATTCTTGGGGTCCCTTTTAACTCTACAAGCCTGAGATGCTAAACTTGCTTCAGGTGCTCCATACAGTCCAGCTCCATCACCCTAATGGATATCATACCTGGAAACCTGGTGATGCGCTATGCTGATGTAACTACACCAGAGTAGGAAGAAGAGATAGGATGAAAATGAGTGTGGGCTTAGCCACAAAGAGCAAAGAAGGCATTGGAGAAAAAAAGCTGGTCAGATAGCACATTCTGACTGAGTTCCTTTGCCACTGTGAAAGGACCTTGGAGAAGGGGCAATTGCTAGCCTAGAACATCATCAGGATTCTAGCTATGTTTTTCAGTTTATAAAAGTAAGCAATTCACCAGAAGATTCTGGATGACGGCAAATAAATTGCACCTTAATCCAGACAAGACAGAGGTGCTTTGAGTCGGCCAAAAGACAGATCAGAGAATGGAGATTTACCTTGGATGGGGTTACGCTCCCCTGAAATCTCAGGTTTGCAGCTTGGATTCGGATCTGAGCCCGAACGCTCAGCTTTTGGCAGTGCCCACGGACATGTTGGCACAGTTAAACCTAGTGCACCAGTTGTGGCCATTCCTGGAAATGTCAGATCTGGCTATGGTGACACGTCCCTCGATTACATCCCGTCAGATCACTGTAATACTCTCTATGTGGGGCTGCCTTTGGAAACTGTCTGGAAAATGCTGACTGGAGCTGGTTAAAAGGAACACACAATTCCCATATTGCAACAACTTCACTGGCTACCAGTCCACTTCCAGGGCACAATTCAAAGGGCCTTTAAAGCCCTATACCAGTGGTTCTTAACCTGTGGTCTGTGGACCCCCAGAGGAGCGTGGTGTCCTCGTAGAGGGTCTGTGAAGACTTGAAGAAATATTATGAGCTTTTACAGTTAAAAAAAGGAAGGAAGGGAAGGAAAGAAGGAAGGAAGGAAGGAAGGAAGGAAGGAAGGAAGGAAGGAAGGAAGGAAGGACAGACAAATTTGCAGTGGATTTCCATGGCCATTTCCACACTAGACTGTTCTAGCACTATTATTCCACTTTCAACATCCTATGGAATCCTGGGGTTTGCAGTTTAGGGAAGGGCCTCAAGGCCCCTCCCTAAACTGCAAACCCCAGATTTCCATAGGATATTGAAAGTGGAATAATAGTGCTATAACAATCTAGTGCAGAAATGACCCATGGCTGAATCAGAATTCGGACCTTGCCATCCCAGAGATCTGGTCCGACACTCAAACTGCTACACGACACCGGCTCTCTGTTGACTGGACCAGCCACTTCAATGTGAAGCCAGTCTCCAGACTGTTTACATGCGCTTTGCATTGGCAAAAGCCTGCCCTACATTCCCAGTTTTATACATGCAGGATTTGACAGCTGATTTGCAATTATCGTGGCATTTGATGCTAATTCACAAAAACCGCTGGTCTGATGTGCCAAAAGATAGGCTTTGTTTCTCCTTCTTCTCCTTTGCCATACATGGAGCAAACCGGCTTTTATGAATGCCTGATGGACAGTCACCTTCTGTTTGCCTTCTTCCAACAATGGATCAGGTTGTTCGTGGCTGAGAAACAATCTTTTCCAACTGTCTGCTGGCTAGTTTTACCCCCTATGACAAAGCTTATCAGGAATTTGGATAGAGAAATGACAATGTTCTGAAAGACTGGAAAAGAAGATAAGATACAAAGGCAAGGGGAATAACACTGCCTTCCTTCCAAATGTTGCGGAACTGCAAGTCCCAGCAGCTCTAACCAGGACAGCCAATGGCAAGGAATGCTGGGAATTGCAGTCCAACATCTGGAGGGCCATGTAGTTCCCACTCTATCTTCTTATTTAAAGGTGGCTTCATTTATATCCTTAGTTAAATCCAATGCTCACTTCTGTCTACTCTCCACGGATCCCAGTCCAACCCTCTAGTTTATCACATTTCAACCAAATTTCTAGATTATGTCACCAGGCAAAGATTATTTTTTTTTATTCTTCCAGGCTTTGAATACAGAAAGTTTTAAAAGAATGGGCTGATGGAACAGTAAAAAGCATTGTTTCAAATACTTTTCATCTTCTAATCGTGTTTTCTCTTTGTAAATGCAGTTTTAAATCATTTTAATATTGCCAATAATTTAATCTCATTTTAAGGTTCACTCTTTTGTATGTTTTTAGCTGCATTGTGTTTTTGATTTGTAAGCTGGAGTCCCAATTCTGAGAGAAAGCCAGGATATGAACAAATAATAAGAACATCAACGATAATAATACCAGAAAAAAAACCCCAGACTTGAAGCACGTCAGAACGGCCCCTTGAGCTACTTTGTTAACAGTACACCTGATAATAGTCAGATGTGCAAAACTAAGACAGGCTCGCAGAACTGCACTCAGCTCAGTAACTTCAACAATGCTATCAACAGAGGCGTGGAAGCCATAGAAGCTCTAGGAGGAGTGGCATTGGGAGGTGGGCATGTTTAGTCAGGAGAAGAGAAGATTTAGAGGGGTCATGATAGCCATGTTTAAATATCTGAAGGGATGTCATGTTGAAGATGGAGCAAGCTTGTTTTCTGCTGCTCTAGAAACTAGGACACGGAGCAATGGATTCAAACCACAGGAAAAGAGATTCCACCTAAACATTAGGAAGAACTTCCTGACAGTAAGAGCAGTTCAACAGGGGAATAGGCTGTCCCAGTGGAGTGTGGTGGAGTCTCCATCTTTGGAGGTTTTGAAACAGAGGCTGGATGGGCATCTGTCCAAGGGAGTGCTTTGATGGTGTCTTCCTACATGGCAGAAGGGGGTTGGACTGGATGACCCTTGGGGGTCTCTTCCACCTCTAGGATTCTATGATTCTACCCACCGTTTTACTGAAGGGGGGATTTGTGGACAACAAGCATGTTGCCAGTGTGACAAAGACAGTCTGAGAAAAGGCAAGACACCTTCAGAGACTACGTGAGACACGCAGAGAATGTGTGAGAAAGTCGCTTCTTAAATTGCCCAGGACTATATATAGCTCTCCATAAACGTGATGACAGAAGAGGTGGCAAAGAACATAATGGGCTACATCCGTCTCTTCACTAGGGGACAAAATAGCACAGCGTAGCAAATGGTTGTGACTGGGAACCATGGGACTTGTGGTCCAAAACCCATGTGGAGAATTCCAGGCTGGAGAAGCCTGCAAAACATTCCTCCTCAAAGGTCCACAGTCTTGTCAACAGATCAGCCTTGTGCAGATCTGTTCAGAAGAAAGCCTTTTAAAATATGCATTAATTCCCAAATAAATATCCTTAAAGGCAACAAATCCCATCTGATCCTGGAAGCTAGGCAGGGTCAGCCTTGGTCAGTACTTGGAGGGGAGACCACCAACAAATACCAGGTGCTGCAAGCTGTATTTCAGAGGAAGGAACTGGCAAAGCCATCTCTGAGGATCTCTTGCCTAAGAAAATCCTCGGAACATTCACGGGAGTGCCATAAGTCGATAGGAGATTTGATGGCACACACGCACCCAAAGTGGGTACAGGATTCCTGCCTTAGATGGACAGAATAAGGTAAGAGGTGGTGAAGTTTGGGGGTGAGCAATTCCCTAAACCATGCAGAGCCACATTTTAGAGCAAGAAAATACCCCAAGACCTGCATCGAAGTGTCAGTCTCTGAGGCAAGTAGAGATCATGTTACGGAGTCAGTCTCTAACATCAAAATCAAAGCTTCCTACACGCTGCAGGATGTTCCAAATTTCTCTTTTGCCTTCAGCTTCTATAATTTCAGAGATCTTTTTTCTAAAAAAAATGATTGCCTTCCTTCTTGCACAAAACACACCGAATTAGATGTAGATACGGCCACATTTAGAAGAGATCAAAAACGAAAGCAATGAGAGAGCTGTGTCACCACTAACTTCAGCTCCATTGCTTTCAGTGGGCTCACTTCCAGGATGACTACATCTGCATCCAGCCCATTCACTTTTTAAATGCACAATTTCATGCAAAACACAACTCAGAGCACTTATTTCAGCCACTGACTTTAATGGGCGGTCTTAGCTCTTCCAGACTCAGTTCCCTATCTGTAAAATGGACACAGTGACAACCAGTCTTGGAAAACTGGACAGTAATAGGGTGAAAAAAGCATGAAAACAGATCACAATGCCCTCTTTTCCAGACATGCATTTTCATGTACGAACACGACTTGACAGTGTTGCTCTTCCATGTACATAAGCCCCATTCTTGCAATATGAGCTTTTCTTTTTGCACCAGAAAACCATTTTCTTTGAGGTTAACAAAACATACTGACACATTCGAACCAAATAACATTTGCACTCAGTACCACAAACACACAGGGGGAAGAACGATACCTCTCACACACACAAAACCACATAAACCATAATGCACCGTTGTAGCAATGGGAACGAAAATGCCCAAACACGTGAACGAAACCCTGGATTCATTAATAAGTAAATACAGTAGAATTTGCTGAAATCTGAACCGGCACGGGAGTTATCTCTACAGATCAAGAGGCGGATAAGTGAAAAAACCTCAAACTGGTTTTGCATATTCTGAACTGTACGGTGGAGAGGCAGCGTGCTGTGAGTATTCGACTACGACTCTAGGGGTTAGAGTTCGAATTCCCACTCAGCCCCGGAAACCCACTGGGTGACCTTGGACAACTCACACTCTCTCAGCCTCAGAGGAAAGCAAGGGCACATTCCTTCTGAGCAGATCTTGCCAAGAAAACCCCACGCTAAATTTGGTTAGGGTTGCCACAAGTCGCAAATGGCTTGGAAGGGACATGACACGAACCACAACTATATGGATCTTATCCCTTTTTTATATTTTACAACATAAAACACCACATAAACAGGACGTTGTAAAGTCAGCAGTTTCCCGCAAAATAGGACCATGATTTCTTCAATCAAAACAGTGGAGCTTTACGAGATCCTTAAAAATACATCTACAGACCAAATGTGTTGGAATATTGGTTCTTTTTCAAAAATGCAAAAGCCGCAACTGTAAATACTTCATGCTAGGTATCAGGGAATGTTTTGTTTTTTTCAAATAACCTCTTGAGAAAGCACAGGATCCACACCAAGGTTTGGAAATAATATTTCTCCAAGAAATTCCTCCAGACAGCCTGCACATCCCAGGGTTCTTTCAACCCACGTGTGATCTTGCAAACCATCTTGGTTGCAAAGAGGGATCCAGCTGGTCTGCACTGGACTTGCTGCCCCCAAGATACCTGGTCTACAACTTTAGGATAACCTTGCCTCATTCCTTCCGAAAGTAAGGTCTTAAAACCAGAGAACACCCAGCCGTGCAATCCAAACCAAACCTCACGTCTTGAACTTAATCAATGCAAAACCCAGCGATGGTGGATTTACATCTCTGCAAGCGACAACAGGCAGCTACCTAATACCTGGGCAGGGATGGGATGCAAGAAGGTTGGGGGTGACGAGAGACTTTTATTGCAGGGGTGCAATGGCAGGGAGGGGAGGAGGGGAGCAATCTCTAGAAATTTCCCCCTTTGGAACACAATGCCTATCTTCTTTTTTCTAAAAAAGGATGCCAACTCGGTCCTCTGGCTTGCTCGCTCTCCAACAGCGGTCTGCTTTTCATGCGACGGTTACTAGGAGAGACTGCATTTGCAACAATAACAACAACAAAAAATAATAAAATTCGCACAAGCAGAACCCTGAAGGTGGTGCCTGGTGGGGGGGGGATAGACGACACCACATTGATATCCATTACCCCGGGGAGGGAAATTATATTTTAAATATTGTCCCTGCAAATTGCAGACACCCCCACCTTGTTCCTGCCTTGCATCTTCTCTCCACTGGTCCACCAGCTCCTCTGAAGCAGGGAAAAGGGGGAGGGAAGAGGCGAGCATCCCTGTCTTGAGCATCGGTTCTCCCAGCCTCCCCTTGGCTGTTCTGCCTGGGAGGAGAGGAAAGAGGGGGGTGGGGAGGGGGCGCCCAGCCTCTGCTACCCCTCGCAGGGACCCTGGACCCCCAATTCTGCTGGGCATTTATTTAATTTTTTATTTTTTTGCCTTTCTCTCCTGGGGTGGAAATAGGGCCATGCCGGAGCCAAGGAGCGCACAAGGAGGCGTGCGTGTGCGGCGGTGGGAGGGTGGGAGATTGCTGGCGAGGTAGGGAGTCCAGCCATCCCCCCCCCAAATCAGAACCCACCCCTCCCAAGCAGCAGAGCCCCCCCAAGCAGCGCAACCCCCAAAGCAGCGAGCCGGCCCTCCAGAGGCAGCCACTCGCCCCCCGGAAAAAGAAGCCCCCCTCTAAAGGAGCCCCCCGACCCTCCTCCAGGAATAAGTCCCCCCAAAATCAGCACCCCCCCAAAAAAAGGAAGATCTCCCCAAAGCAGCCCCCCAAGAGCCTCAATCGCCAGTCCCCCCAAAGTAGCCTCCCCCTAAAGCGGTACCCCAAAAAGCATCCCCCCAAAGTTCAGCAAGAGGGTGCCCGGAGCCTCCCTGCGCGTCCTGGGGGGCACCCCGGCCGTCCTGCTCCCGGGCTGGCCGCCCCTTCCCCAACCGGCGCCCCCCGCCTCCCCCTCGAGCCCCGGGCTGGCTTTACCTGGCTGGCCGGCCGCCTCCTCGCCTCGCCTGTCCTGGCCTCTCCGGGCGGCGCTCGGGGTCTCCTCGCCTGCCTGGGAGGCTGCCTGGGCCGCCCTCCCGGTGGGCTGGGGCGCCGGGAAGACGGAGCGGCTCCCCCGGCTCCGGGGGGAAAGAAAGGCGAGGGGGCGGCGCCCTCCCTGGCCGCCAGGGGGCGCGCGCCGGGCGAGGCGAGCGGAGAAGGCGCGCCCGGCCGCTCAGCCGGCCAGCTGGGCGAGCAAGCGGGCGAGCGAGCGATGGAGGGTCCCGATCTTCCAGGGAGCCCGGGGACGGCCTCGGCTGCCCGGCGGCCCTCTCCTTCCTGGGCGGGCGCGAGAAAGCCGAGGCGGCCGCCGCCTCCTCCTCCTCCTCCTCTGCTTTCTGCAATCTGGGCGCCTCTCCTTCCAAGGGAGCAAAAATAGGGGGGGGGAGAAAGGGAGGGGAGGAGGAGGAGGAGGAAGAGGAGGGGGATGGGGGCGCTGTCTCGCACGAGGCGGAGAGCAGCGAGAGAGAGGGAGCTTGGCCCGGCTCACCAGCAGCCCCCCTTCCCCGCTGTCCGCCCCCCGCCCCCCCGCTGCCTCTGCCTCGGTGCGCGCCCCCCTCCTTCCCTTTCATTGGGCTGGGGGCGGCACCCCTGTCCCGGAGGCGGCCGCCCTTCCCGGGCAGTCTGGGGGCCCCAGATTGGGGCCGAGAGTGGGGGGAGGGGAGGAGGGGGTCCGGAAAGGGCGCCCCCCCGCCCCTCGCCTCGCCAGAGACGCTGCGCGCACACGCGCGCCTTGGGTTGGGGAGAGCGCTTGGCTGGGCGGGCTCCGCGCGTGGAAGGGAAAAGGAGGGCGTGTTCCCGGGCTCCCCCCTCCACACACACTTCTCGCCCCCACAAGGTCACTTCGCTCCGGGGGGGGGATGGAGGGGGGAGCAGGGCTGCAGGGGCGGAAAGCGGCCCCCCTGCTGCCTTCTGCAACCCTGGGGGGTTTCAGAATAAGGCGTAAATATCAATGCCGTCCCCCCAAAAAACATGATCTGGTCCGATTTTGGAAGCTAAGCAGGGCTGTGCATGGTTGGCACTGGGATGGGAGACCCCCAGGAAATCCCAGAGTAAGCCCAGAATGCAGGGGGTTGGACTGGATGGCCCTGGTGGTCCCTTTGAACCCAAGGACATTTCCACACTACAGTGTTAAACTGCGGCTATTCCACTTTCAACGCCCTGTGGAATTCTGGGGTTTGTAGTTTACTGAGACCAAAGAACTCCTTGGCTGAGGATTCGAAGTGCCTTTCCCTAAACTACAAACCCCAGGATTCCATAGGAGGTGGATAGTGGAATAGCAGTGCTTTAGCACTGTGGTGCGGAAATGGTATTACAAATGCCAGAGGGCCGTTGCTCCTGGGCCATTTCCACACTAGGCTGTTATACTGCTGTTATTCCACTTTCTACATCCTGTGGAATCCTGGGGTTTGCAGTTTAGCCCCTCCCTAAACTGCAAAGCCCAGGATTCCATTGGATGTTGAAAGTGGAATAATAACAGTATAACAGTCTAGTGCAGAAATGGCCCTGGTCAGAGTGGACAGTACTGAGCTGGATGGAGCAAAGGATTGAATCAGAATAAAGGAGCTTCTAAGAAGTGTTACCCTGTATGTTGGGGGTCCCGGGAGGGGCGCCCAAATTACCAAATAAAATATAAGTTGGGGGAATTTAACTCAAGCACTCTCTTGGCTAGACGAGAGGCAGGGTAGCTTTAGCAAGGATCTTTAACCCTATGTATACAGTGTCGGGTCAGAGGGCGGCTAGACAAGGTTTTCAAAGTAATAAGCAATATTTTATTAAAGACAAGAAACACGCAAGACAAGACTTAAGCTAACTAAATGAGAAGTAGAAACGGAGAACTTTTTGGGAAAGGCAATATGACACCTGGTCTCGTAGTCCTGGAGAGAAAGATGGGGTTCCGGGAGAGAAAGCTCAGCCTGGCTGGCTGAGGGGAGCTCCTTAGACAGACCGGCAACAAGGCGGGATGGAAGTCCAAAGTAGTCCAAGGAAGTCCCAAAAGTGGGGACCTTTTATAGGGTGGATTTTACCTACAGGCTATGCTATGCTCGGTGAGAACAAAGGAAATTTGGAGCTGGACAAAGGAGTTGGAAAAGGTCAAGTTTAGCATGATTGGTTTAGCTCTTGATGACAATAGTGCGGCCGGTGTGTTAATAGCCCGATACAAAAGAGTGGCTTGGCTCTTGGCTGTGTGGCTTTGTGTAAATCCGAGCCGAGCAGAGCCGGTTTGCAGGGAGGTTTTTCCCTAAAGCATCGGAGAGGCTTAAGTTGCCTGCCTGAATGGGGTCTTGGAATGTACAACCATTAACAGCCGTGCCCAATCCGTGCTTGTCCAGTGGACCTCTGCAAACACGTGAAGCAGGATGGCAGAGAAAGGTCGAGCAAGGGCCAAATTATTTGACATCAAAAGGATATCTAGTGCTCTCACCCGACATATCATAACTGCAATAACAGAAGTGCTATGGACATTCAGAAGGGACCATTCAATTCTGCTTTGGTCAGACCTCACCTGAAAGACTGTGTCCAGTTCTGGGCACCACAATTCAAGAAGCATATTGACAAGCTGGAAGGTGTCTGGAGGAGGACGACCAAAATGGTAGAAGGCCTGGAAACTATGAAGCCCTAGGAGGAGCAGCTTAAGCAGCTGGGGATGTTTAGCCTAGAGAAGAGAAGGTTAAGAGGCAACGTGATAGCTATGTTTAAATATTGGAAGGGATGTCAAGTTGGATGGAGCAAGCTTGTTTTCCGCTACTTCGGAGACTAGGACGTGGAGCAATGGTTTCAAACTGCAGGAAAAGAGATTCCACCTAAACATTAGGAAGAGCTTCCTGACAATAGGAACAGTTGAACAGTGGGATATGCTGCTGCCTGGGAGTGTGATAGAGTCTCCTGCTTTGGAGGTTTTTAAATGGAGGTTGGGTGGCCATCTGTCAGGAATGCTTTGATGGTGTGTTCCTACATGGCACAATGGAGTTGGACTCAATGGCCCTTAGGATCTGTTCCAACTCCAGGATTCTATGAAATTAAGGTTTTGGAGTACAGCTTCCAGAATCTCCTAGCCAAGATGGATGGGGATTTTTAGGAGCTGCAGTCCATGCTGGCTGGGGGTGGACAATGCTGGTGTCCTTCCTCACCTCTTTATTTATGGGATTAAGTCATCCCCCCCCCCATACAGGTTGTTAATTCTGCCAGATCTATTTGGGCACATGAGTGGAAGTTAAGAATAAGAATCCTGAAGCCTTTCAGACCTTGTTGGATTCCAGTTCCCATCAACCCCAGCCAGGATGGTGGGATCTGTGGTGGGTCCCAGTTGTGCTATGTCAAAAGTAAGGCACCCCATCTGATGACAGGATACCAGCATGGAGATTTACAATCCTAACATGCTCTCATTCCATGCAAAAGCCTTGTGTCTGGTGGACCTTTTAGGGGCAATCACGTCACTGGGGAAAGCCAACCTTCTTTGTTTTCCAAGATTTTCACAGAAATAGGCACAGGGATTGTTAAGCCCTCCGAATAGTGTTGGACTACAACTCCCAGCATCCCTTCTTAGCATACTCAGTGGTAAGGAATCCTGGGAGTTGGAGTCCATCAGCATCTGAAGGGCTGCATGAGTCTTACCCCTAATTTCAACATTCCTTTAAGAAGGGGAAAAAATGATGGGTCATTTTCAGACAGAAATGACATTTTTATGTGTGTTGTGTTCTGTGGTTTTATTTTTAAAAAATTGTCCTTCCCCCCTTTTTTTTCACTTCCTTTCTTCTATAGGGTTGGGTTAGGGACTGGTCTCCATTTGTAACCTTCATTTGCTTGTAGTTTTGCTTGTCTTTCTGGTGGTGGCTTGCTTTTCCACACTTGTGCTATCATATCTTTCATTTCTATTTTTGGCTTGTGTGTGTGTGTGTAGATAGAGTTTGAACAATCTGTGCTCCCTTGAATTTTTTTTTTTTTAAAAAAACCCAACAGCAACATTTTGTGCTTTTGCTTTCTCCAGAAGGATTTGCCCAGATGGGATTCCAAATTGCACTGGTGTCTGTCATGGCCCTGCCGGAGGCAGCCGTGCGTGCAGAGAGCTGAAGGTAGGAGTCCAGCAGAATTCACACTGGAGATGAGCTGAGACTCTGGGATGGATCTGTAAGGAGGGTCAGCCAGGAAAGAGGGGCAGGACAAGGGATCTGAGCAGAGATACTGGACCAATGAAGTCTGGAGTGGGGTGGAGGGTTTTGTAGGCAGACAAAATCCTCAAGCATCAAGAGGGATCGCTGAATACCAAAGTCAGGATCTTAACCATGTCATCGCATTTCCCATTTCTGGGTATGGTTGTGAAATCTGAGGTTTGATAGAATCATAGAGTTGGAAGAGATCCCAGGGGCCATCCAGTCCAACCCCCTGCTATGAAGGAACAGACATCAAAGTCATTCCCAACAGATGGCCATCCAGCCTCTGCTTAAAATCCTCCAAAGGAGGAGACTCTACCACGTTTCAAGGCAGCCTATTCCACTGCCGGACAGCTCTGACCACCAGGAAGTTCTTCCTGAGGTTCAAGTGGAATCTCCGTTCCTGCAGCTTGAATCCATTGCTCCTTGTCCTAGTCTCTAGAGCAGTAGAAAACAAGCCCACTCCCTCCCCGACATGACATCCCTTCCAATATTTAAACATGGCTCTCATGTCCCCTCTTAACCTTCTCTCCTGCAGACTAAACATCCCCAGCTCCCTCAGCCGTTCTTCATAGGGCATGGCTTCCAGACCTTCACCATTTTGGTCACCCTCCTCTGGACACGTTCCAGCTTGTCCATATCCTTCTTGAACTGAGATGCCCAGAACTGGACACAGGATTCCAAATGAGGCCTAACCAATGCAGAATAGAGTGGTGATGAAAGTGGACAGAAAGTAGTTCAACCCATCTGAGATGTCCTGGAGAATACATTGGTGGCCAGAAAGACAACCAAATGGATCTGGAGCACATCAAGCCTGAAGTTTCCCTAGAAGCCAAAATGACTCAACTGAGGCTATTGTTCTTTGGACATATCATGAGATGACATATGTGTATGCATATGCTTTCAAGTCACCTGTTGACTTATGGTGACCCCATGAATTTCATAGGGTTTTCTGAGGCAAGGAATCTTCAGAGGTGGTTTTGTCAGCTCCTTCTGCTGAAATAGAGCCTACAGTACCTGATATTTGTTGGCAGTTTCCCATTCAAGCACTAACTAGAGCTGGTTTTCTCCTCTTGGAGTGATAGAACCAATGATGGGTTCATTGCCTCCCATTTCAGAGGTTTAGGATCCTTTTAGGAATTTACAATGGAATTCAGCATCTTGGAGAGCTCTTTTAAAGCCTGGTTTAAAATTGGGATTAGATTCACTGCTCCCCTGGCATGGAGCCACTAGCTGCGACTGGGCTGAATGTCATTTTTCTTTCTTGAGCTAGACCTAAAGGAAGGCTGACCTCCACAGTCAAAACTTGAACATTAGTCACTGGTGGCTTCTTTGCTAATAGGCTGGCAAATTCATCATGTCTCAGTTTGCATTTTAAAGGTCCTGAAGGGTTAGGAAGGTGTCCAGAGGAGGCTACCAAAATGGTGAAACTGGCAGGAGAGTAGCTTAGGCAGCTGGGTAGGTTTAGCCTGGAGAAGAGAAGGTTAAGGGGTGACATGATAGCCATGCTTAAATAATTGGAAGGAGATCATGTGGAAGAGGAGATCCGGTGTGTTGTACGGGTTTGAGCATTGGACTACAACCCTGGAGACCAGCTTTCGATTCCCTGCTTGGCCGTGGAAACCCACTGAGTGACCGTGGGCAGGTCACATGCTCTCAGCCCCAGAAGACCCTATGATAGGTTCAATTTATTATTTAATATTATTTATTATTATTATTTATTTGTATCCCACCTCTCCATATGGATCGAGGTGGTAAACAACTTACAATAGCGTGTATTTCTATACATGCCCCCAACAAACTGGGTACTCATTTTACCAACCTGCGGAAGGATGGAAGGCTAAGTCAACCTTGGAGCCCGGAAGGATCGAGCTCACAACCTTGTGGCTTGCAGTACTGGCATTTAACCACTGCACCACCAGGGCTCCCTGATGGAAGGGACACCATAAGTTGGAAATGACTTGAAAGCATACGACAACAATATATGGAAGATGGAGCAAGCTTGCTTTCCGCTGCCCCAGAGATTATGACACAGAACAATGGATTCAAACTACAGGAAAAGAGATTCCACCTAAACATTAGGAAGAACTTCTTGAGATTGAGAGTGGTTTGACAGTGGAACATGGTGCTTCCTGGGAGTGTGGTGGAGTCTCCTTCTTTAGAGGTTTTTAAAGAGAGGTTGGATGGCCATCTGTCAGGAATGCTTTCATTGTGTCTTCCTGAATGGAAGGATGGGGTTGGACTGGATAGTCCTTGAGGTCCCTTACAACTTTAGGATTCTTTTATTCTAGGAGTGAGGATCTAGAAATGGCAGAATGCAAACCATTTCAGAGGAGCCATCCAGGGTCCTGAAACTGGTTTGTGGGATTCAGCACCTTGGATAGTGTCTGTAAAATGATTGCATTCTCTCATTTCTCTGTTCTCCAATCCTGACCTTTCAGATGAGTTACAGAATGCTTGATCTGGCAACACATCTGGGCACCACTCCCAATCAGTATAGGAGAGAAGAATATTCAAAAATATTTGAAAAATGATTAAAAGAATGTGTTTCTCAAGCACTGAGGAACCCTGTTAAAAAGGAACCTGCACAGCATCTTCACAGTCTGGGATTTGCAAAATTCACATGTTGTTGTTGTTGTTGTTATTTTTGCACAGAAAACAGCATTTCCTGCTTAGGAAATAGCATGCCACAAAAAATTAAAACAAAACCACCTATTTTCTTTGCAGAAATTTATACAGAATAAATCTCAGCCTGTGAATTATGCAGAATAAGTGTCAAATACTTTTCAGAGATGGTCTGACAGTGAGGAGAAAATGGCTAACATTACTTATTGCTTTTTTTCAAGAAGAAAATTAGCATAGAATCACATTCTTACTGCAGAATAGCAGATTGTATTGAATTCAGCAATGGTGGCAAGATTAAAAAAAATTGTCATTGTGGCCAAAGTGATGTACTTTGCCACCTAGTGGTAGGTGGGAGTAATATCCTCTCCTTTTTTCTCTCCTCTCCTGCCTGCCTCATTTGCAAACCCTCTGTCTTCACACAGAGGCTTTTGGGGTGTCAGGCTGGGAACACCTGCCATCCAGCAGCTCCACTCCCTTGCCCAAGGCCAAATTCAAGTGTCTGGGGCTCTGGAGTATAGAATCATAGAATCATAGAAATGTAGAGTTGGAAGAGACTCCAGGGGCCATCCAGTCCAACCCCATTCTGCCATGCAGGAACACCCTCAAAGCACTCCCGACAGATGGCCATCCAGCCTCTGCTTAAAAGCCTCCAAGGAAGGAGACTCCACTACACTCCATTGAGATAGCAGATTCCACTACCAGACAGCCCTGACTGTCAGGAAGTTCTTCCTGAGGTTCAGGTGGAATCTCCTTTCCTGCAGCTTGAATCCATTGCTCCTTGTCCTGGTCTCTGGAGCGGCAGAAAACAAGCCCTCTCCTTCCTCTACGTGGCATCCCTTCAAATATTTAAACATAGCTCTTATGTCCCCTCTTAACCTTCCCTTCTGCAGACTAAACATACCCAGCTCTCTAAGTCTATCCTCATAGGGCTTCATGGCTTCCAGGCTCTCACCATTTTGGTCGCCCTCCTCTGGACTTGCTCCAGCTTGTCAATATCCCTCTTGAATTGGGGTGCCCAGAACTGGACACAGTATTCAAGATGGGGTCTAACCAAGGCAGAGTAGAGTGGTACCAGTACCTCCCTCGATCTAGACACCATACTCCTATGGATGCAGCCGAGAATTGCATTGGCTTTCTTGGCTGCCGCATCACACTGCTGACTCCTGTTCAGCTTGTGCTCTATGAAGACTCCTAGATCCCTTTCACACGTACTGCTATCCAGCCATGTGTCCCCCATCCTATATTTCTGTATTCCATTCTGTAATTTTAGGTAAAGACTTCCCTTTCTGCATGCATGCAGCCTGTTCTAGAAATGGTGGCATAGAGATTAAACGAATGTCAACTTTACAAAATAAATCAACTTGAAAGTGCACTCAGCAGCAGCAGGAAAAAAAAGCTGCATGGGTGGGCTCATTCTTCCTACCCCCGTTACTTTATTGAGAATGACAGCCAGATGGCATGTGTTTTTATACAATTGCTCAAGCCACACACAAAAAGCAGAATCCTGTTCCACATGCAAATCCCTCTACAGATGTGGTGGGATGCTTTTGTCTGATGTGGAATATCCACAGGAGAAGCTGGGTACAAGCCTCAAGATCCTCAAAAGATGGTCCTTTTATTGGTAGCAAAGCCCAGCGTGTTTCAGTCTGTGTACACTCTAGCCTGCATTAGTAGAAGCACAGTTTCCAAGACAAGGGAAGTAAGGGTCTCACTGTATTCTGTGCCTCGTATGGAATGTTGTGTTCAGTTCTGGGAGCCTCATTTTAAGAAGGACATAGAGAAGTTTGAGGGAGTTCAGAGAACGGCAATAAGAGGTATGGAGAACAAAACATACAGGAAGGGGCTGAAGGAGCTGGGGGTGTCTGTTTTGATGAAGACTGAGAGATGACTTGATTGCCTTCTTTCAACACCTCAAGGGCTGTCCCAGAGAGGAGGGGGCAGGTTTATTCTCTGCTGTCTCAGAGGGTTAGGAGCTGATCTAATGGCCTGAAGTTGCAGGACAGTAGAATCATAGAATCATAGAGTTGGAAGAGACCCCAGGGACCATCCAGTCCAACCCCCTGCTAGGCAGGAACACCCATCAAAGCATTCCCAACAGATGACCATCCAGCCTCTGCTTAAAAACCTCCAAAGAAGGAAGAGACTCAACCACATTCTGAGGCAGCAGATTCCACTGTTGGACAGCTCTGACTGTCAGGAAGTTGTTCCTGAGGTTCAGGTGGAATCTCCTTTCCTGCAGCTTGAATCCATTGCTCCTTGTCCTAGTCTCGGGAGCGGTAGAAAACATGCCTGCTCCCTCCTCAACATGACATCCCTTCAAATATTTAAACATGGCTATCATGTTCCCTCTTAATCTTCTCTTCTGCAGACTAAACATACCCAGTTCCCTAAGCCATTCCTCAGAGGGCTTCATGGCTTCCAGACCCTCCACCATTTTGGTCCCCCTCCTCTGGACACGCTCTGGCTTGTCGACATCCTTCTTGAATTGAGGTGCCCAGAACTGGACACAGGATTCCAAATGTGGCCTCACCAATGCAAAATAGAGTGGTACCATTACCTCCCTCAATCTGGACACCAGACTCCTATTGATGCAACCAAGGATCACGTTGGCTTTCTTGGCTGGTGCATCACACTGCTGACTCATGTTCAGCTTGTGATCTACCAAGACTCCCAGATCCCTTTCACACATACTGCTATCCAGAATGCATCCTCCATCCTATATTTGTGCATTTGTGAGTAGATTTCAGTTGAATATTAGAAGAAATTTACCCAAAATGAGAAGGAACTAAAGCAATAGAGCCAATTCCTTAGAGAGGTGTCTGTGGCAGCTCCTTGCTGGAGATGCTTTAGCTGGATCCTGCACTGAACACGGGGTTGGGTTTGATGGCCCATGAGGCCCCTTCTATGATATGAATCATATGATTCTATGATTCTCTACATATAAAAGGATGCCAAATAAATACATATTAGGAAGAATTTTGGACAGTAAGGGCTGTCCAGCAGTGGAAGATACTGCCACCTCAATGGAGTGTGGTGGATTCTCCTTCTTTGGAGGTTTTTGAACAGAGGCTGGGTGGTCATCTATTGAGATTGCTTTGATTATGTCTTCCTGCATGGCAGAAGGGGTTGGACTAGATGGCCTCTGGGCTCTCTTCCAACTCTGTGAGTCTATGATTATGTCAATGCATAATGCTACATTATGCAAAATTGTTCCACCGTTAGTACATTGCCTGTTGCCTGTATGCACCTTTATACAAACTAAATTCAAAATTTCTCTGGACCAGGACATCTCAAAGTCATTACTGGAGAACCAGGAACACAGGCTGAAGGCTTTGGATATCTTGTAAGCAGATGGTTAAAAAAAATGAAGGTAAATTGGAAGGACACACAGATGTATCTGGGGAAAGAGGAAGGAAACTCTGTGAAAGATTCAGGAAACTTGCAAATATTTCCTTCTAAAACATGTTTATGTTTTTATATGTTGCTTTTTTCATGATTTTATATAGCCCTTGAAGAGGCCGTAAGAATAGACACAGGCCAAAACGTGTTGGGCATCATCATCATCACTGTTCTCATTGTCCTACCTTTTACCCAGTTTGTGACTCAGCTTAGTGTAGTTAAAATAAACATAGTTAAAATGTACATTATACAAGAATTAAGAAGCAATTAAGCTACTGGAGAATTAAAATTCAAAGCAGTTAAAAACATAGGGCATTTAAATACAAGGACAACACATAGAAGTTCTGCATATTATGCAAGGCCTTTTCTTCCTAAAAAAGCAGTTCTCACAGGCCTGCCAGAATGAAAAAGTTTTCATCTGCTTGAGGGAAGAGAGTAAAGCCATTTCTGCACTAGACTGTTATAGCGCTATTATTCCACTTGCAACATCCTATGGAATCCTGGGGTGGCCGGGTGGCCCCTCCCGAAACTGCAAACCCCAGGATTCCATAGGATGTTGCAAGTGGAATAATAGCGCTGTTACAGTCTAGTGTGGAAATGGCCATAGTCTCTCCAAGGCTGAGAGTGCAACAAACCAGCAGGTTGAAACTGGGGAAGGATCTGGCCACATGCAGGCCCCTCCCGAACTGCAAACCCAGGATTACATAGGATGTTGAAAGTGGAATAATAGCGCTATAACAGTCTAGTGTGGAAATGGCCATAGTTTCTCCAAGGCTGAGAGCGCAACAAACCAGCAGGTTGAAACTGGGGAAGGATCTGGCCACATGCAGGCCCCTCCCGAACTGCAAACCCAGGATTACATAGGATGTTGAAAGTGGAATAATAGCGCTATGTCTAGTGTGGAAATGGCCATAGTTTCTCCAAGGCTGAGAGCGCAACAAACCAGCAGGTTGAAACTGGGGAAGGATCTGGCCACATGCAGGCCCCTCCCGAACTGCAAACCCAGGATTACATAGGATGTTGAAAGTGGAATAATAGCGCTATGTCTAGTGTGGAAATGGCCATAGTTTCTCCAAGGCTGAGAGCGCAACAAACCAGCAGGTTGAAACTGGGGAAGGATCAGGCCACATGCAGGCCCCTCCCGAACTGCAAACCCAGGATTACATAGGATGTTGAAAGTGGAATAATAGCGCTATAACAGTCTAGTGTGGAAATGGCCATAGTCTCTCCAAGGCTGAGAGTGCAACAAACCAGCAGGTTGAAACTGGGGAAGAATCTGGCCACATGCAGGCTCCTCCCGAACTGCAAACCCAGGATTACATAGGATGTTGAAAGTGGAATAATAGCGCTATGTCTAGTGTGGAAATGGCCATAGTTTCTCCAAGGCTGAGAGCGCAACAAACCAGCAGGTTGAAACTGGGGAAGGATCTGGCCACATGCAGGCCCCTCCCGAACTGCAAACCCAGGATTACATAGAATGTGGAAAGTGGAATAATAGCACTATAACAGTCTAGTGTGGAAATGACCTAAGGAGGCTGTAACTCTAGTCTTTCTGGGAAGGGAGTTCTTTTTGGAGAGGTCCTGACACACCTATCCTGTTTCTCTTGTGGATTTTATTGGCTGCTCCCCAGTTTTTCCTTCCTTCGATTTTGAATGTCCACGTTCAGTTCTAGGTCGTGGAAACAGAGGCAGTGACATGGTGCATGCACGCACACGAAATTTGGTTTCCTGGCTCGGTTGCCCTGTGCTGTCCTTCAGTACAAGAGTTGCAGAGTAGAACTGAATGGAACAGAATAATGCACAATTCTACTGGCAGTATCCAAGCCCAACATAGCATCACAGGTGGTGACATGCATGCATGTAATGGAGATGATGCCATCAGCACCATGAGATTCAGGAAGCCATTGTAAAAGGAGTGGAAGCAAATGAATAATGGAATCTTAGAGCTGGAAGAGATCCCCCAAGGGCCTTCCAGTCCAACCCCGTTCTGTCATGCAGGAAGACGCCATCAAAGCACTCCCAATGGATCCAGTTTCTGTTTAAACATCTCTAAAGAAGGAAACTCCACCACACTCCAGTGAAGCAGCATGTTCCATTGTGGAACAGTTCTTACTGTCAGGAAAACAAACTGAACCATCTAAACTGGGCTCTACAGGCCAATAGTTACTCCGGTTCAGACATCAGAAGAGCCTCGAGACCCAGAAAAAACTACAGCAGTGAAGATAAGCAGCCAACCCAAGGGAATGTGTTTTTACCATACATCAAAGGGGTCACTGACCGTATAGGGAAACTGATGAAGAAACATAACCTCCAAACGATCTAGAGACCGACCAAGAAAATTCAACAAATGCTATGTTCACGCAAGGACACGAGGGATCCTCTCACTTCTGCTGGAATTTATCGCATACCTTGCAGTTGTGGGCAGGTCTACGTAGGGACTACAAAACGCAGCGTCCAAACACGAATCAAAGAACATGAAAGACACTGCAGACTGATCCAGCCAGAAAAAATCAGCAGTAGCAGAACATGTTATAAACCAACCTGGACACAGAATGCTTTCTGAACGCACAGAAATTCTGGACCGTTCTGACAACTACTATGTCAGGCTACACAGAGAGGCCATGGAAATCCATAAACACCTGGACGATTTCAACAGGAAAGAAGAAACTCAGAAAGTAAACAAAATTTGGCTGCCAGGACTGAGGAACACTAAAATCAAGATTCAAAAATATGACAATGGACACCACCTAGACTCTGGAGGTCCCTCTACAAGAAACAATACAATGGGTTGCTAATGTACTTAACACACTGCTATGCATATCCCCTAACATACACCCTGGGGGATATCCCATTTAACAATAGGCCATCACACAGGCCAACTTAACATAGACAAATTGCTTCATCCCACCCTGGGACTACACAAGTATCTATGCTCCATCTCGCTTCTATGCCACCAGATCCTCTGAAGATGCCAGCCACAGATGCAGGCGAAACGTCAGGAGAAAATACTAATAGAACATCGGCCTCAAAGCCCGGAAAACCCAGAGCAACCTATAGGTTTTCCTAATGTTTGGGTGGGCTCTCTTTTCCTGTCGTACCTTTTCCCTTTGTAACTCCACTGTTCTGACAGTCTAATTGGCAATATATATTTCTTTCTTTTTTGGAGACTAGAGCTGCTGCTCTGATTTACCCCATGGAGAGATGCTTGTGTTTGTTTATCTTTCATTTATTAAGAATATTTTAAACCTGCCCTTCATCTTCAGGCATCAGGGCGACGTATATATTAGGCACTGAAAAATGTCAATATATACTGAAATAGAATGCAACAGGAGTGGAAGGCTTGAACCCTTTTATGAAAGGCATAAAAATCAAAATACGCTAAGAAAAATATAATGCAGCAGAAAGAGAATTGCATCTTTTCCAGGACTTGGGAAAATTACTTTTTAGATGACAAGTACCAGAATCCTCCAGCCAGTATGGCCATGTCAGTGGGATGGTGAATCTACTCCTGGCTTTAGCCCAAACGCAAAAGGAGCAATAGCTCCTTTTCTATTTGAGCTAAAGCCCGGAGTGGATTCACCATCCCACTGTCATGGCCATGCTGTTTGGGGGATCCTGGGACTTGTAGTCCAAAAATAATTCCCCAGCTCTGGTAAAACCACAAAACACCATTGCCATAAAATCACTTAAAAAATCAGGACAAGCTAAATAAATGAGCATAGCACTTAAAAATGCCTGGAGAAATGCATACTTTTTTTTGCCTTGTACCTAAACAAATGTAGTGTTGTTACTGGTCAAGCTTTGGTAGGGAGGAAGCTCAGGATGGGTGCCGCTACCAAGAAGCCTTTCTGCTTAGTTTCTATAGAATGAAATTCCCCCAGCAAAGGATCCCTGAGGACAACCTCTTCTGAAGAGCCTAAGAAATGACCAGTCTGATGGATTTCCTCAACTGGATTGTCTATAGCACACTTTGTGGCGGTCGTAGAAGTTTCACAGCTGCTCCACTTGCTAGAGTCCAAAGACCAAGGTTCACTCTGCCAGCAGTTCCCTAGCGTCATACTGCAGGTGAGAGACCTTCATCCTTCTAACCCAAGGAGTTGCATCTTGGGGTGTGGGTATTCTGTGAACCAGCTCAGGCACTGGGGCTGGTAGGGTGAGAATAGGTTCATCAGAGATGGAGCTAACTACATCAAGTTTGTCATCCAACCTCTCCCTCCCATGGCCTAAATAACACTTGTACCCCCCCACCTCGTTGAGGAGGTTTTGAGACTCTGGTGGGCCAACCATGGCTCCGGTGTGGCTCTGGACACCTCTGCAATGCAAGGAGTTAGTGATGTGGAAGGACCACTGCTCAGTGACAGAGCACGTTTTTTGCCTGCCATAGGTCTCAGATTGAATCCCTAGCATCTGACATGTGGGATCGGGAAGGGTTACTGCTTGATACCTATCATGCCCTGCTTCCAGAGCACGGACCCTGACTCAGAGTCTGAAACAGAGGAGATGCCAGAGGCTGAAGCAGGGGGCATGCCTGGACCTGTTGTATGGGAAGAGATTACAGTGCCACAAACAGACCAGGGAATGGTGCTAGTTCCAGCAGGGAATCTTGCCCTTTCAGACACAGAAGATAACTTATTAGTACCTATCTGTGCTGAGCGCAGAGAAGAGCCTACGCCAATCCCAAAGAATATATAATCGCCAACAATCAGGCAACAGCTGTGTTAGGCTGCTGACCTATATACCTGCCGCCCTTCCCCTCCAGGAGTTGTCAGAGCTTATCTGACCTTCCACCCTGCTGGGTATCTTGCTAAACTCTGTGCCTGGCTCTGGATTACCCTGATGGACTTTAGACTCAGGACTCTGTTGGACTTTATTTATGACCTTGTACTTACTGCCTAAAAGCAAGCAACAAGCCTGGAACTATTCAGTTTGTTTTTGTTTGAGTTATCAGCCAAGCTGCTCTGACTGAGGCCACTTCCACACTAGGCTGTTATAGTGCTACGATTCCACTTTCAACCTCCTATGGAATCCTGGGGTTTGCAGTTTTGGGAGGGGCCAGCCAGCCCCTCCCAAAACTGCAAATCCCAGGATTCCATAGGAAGTTGAAAGTGGAATCGTAGCGCTATAACAGCCTAGTATGGAAGTGGCCTGAGACAGGACAATACCGTAGAACATAGTCTCTTCTGGGCAGTGCAGGGAGTGTTGCACTAGATGGACCAATTGTCTCTAAAGGAGCTCTCCATTGTGCTTGAACCTAGCTTGCAGATGGAATTCAATACCCTGGATAGCTCATTTGAAATAGCCATCTTGAACAGATCCATCCATTCACTGACATGGAAGCCACCAGCCTCCACTTTTCTAATGACCCCATTGATGGCCACGTGCTTGCGAATACCCATCTCACCTTGTCTGGAAAGATCTCCAGTTCCAGTCAGCCTTCTTTCCTTACTCCAAGACTGCAATCCTGGGAAATTATGCCCACTTCTCTTGGAAGTAATCACACCCTTAAGCATTACACTGTGCCCTTGAGAATTCCATTTTTTTTCCTTCGAAGGCATTATTTTGATTCCTGGGAATTTGTGTTGTGTGCTTGGGTGAATTTTGTGCAGAACAGCAGATTTTTCTGTTCATTTAGGCTGGGGTGGAGAGCTTCTTGCACACACTAGGTTGTAAGTCTTCTTGTTTAAATGGTGTGCACCATTTGGAAAACTCAGCAGGAAATCTTTAAAAGTGATGTATGCTGTGCACCATTGCTATCTGAGATTACAAAACGGTAGAGAAATTCAATGGAGACTTAGCTTTGCTAGGGGCAGGGTGTATTCATTTAATTTTCCATTTAAAAAATCCACCAATTCTCTAAGGATCGGAACCTATGTTTCTGCAATTTCTCCTCTTGAGCAGATTAGGCTGAGAATTAGGGCCTAAGTGAAAGGCAATGAGCAGGCAAAATAGGTATGTAGGAATCTGCCTTTTCAAGAGTTTATTTTAAAATTGTTTTGATATTCTCAAATGGAAAACCCAGTTTTATTGAATGGATCCCTGTTAGTCTTTTTGTTTGTGTTATGTGCCTTGAAGTTGATGCTGACTCCTGACAACCCTGTCACAGTATTTTCTTGGAAAGATTTGGTCAGAGGTATTGGAAGTTAGTGTTTCCCAGGGTTTTAGCCCTTTGGGGAAATTCTATGAAAGCTAAAACTGTGAGGATTTAGTCTTCCTTTAGCAGAGTGGCAGATAAAGCATGTCATAATATCTGTGTGGCTCCTCTGAACTGGAAGCTGACTTGAAAGCAAAGCAAGGCAGGCAGTTTCAGGTTCCAAACTTAGAAAATTTACTGATAAATTTTACTATTATGTATGCATTGGAGAAACTAGATCCTAACTAACTAACAAAAGGATTAGGGAAGATGGTAGTGTCATTCTTAATTCATTGACTTCTTGGTGGAGAGGCTAGCATAGCAGAGAGAAAGTGCTAGAAGCCAGATTGCAAAAAGAGGCAAAGAAAGAGAGGCACGGTCTTCTATGGAAGGCCAATAACAGACTCCAGGGTGTATCCTGGGGCCCATGATCTAGATAACTCAGGGCAACAATTGGGACTTTAGGTGAGAGGCCAGAGGACCTTTACATGCAAAATGTCAGGACCCTGGCACTCCAGGACTCAAGCTCTGAGTCTGAACCAGAGGACTTCAAAGCCATGGAGCCTGCTGCACCAACAGAGCCCTCCCCAGAGGCTGCCATGGAGCCTGCTGCACAGCCCACCCCAGAGGCTGCCCTGGACACAGAGCCCTTGGCCCCAGTCGCCCCAGCAATGGAGCCAGGGGCTGCCTTAGACCCAGAGATTCAAGAGCAGGTGCCTACTTACCAGCAGCATCGGGAGCAAAAGAGGGCTCTCAGAAGGTCAGAGCGTTTAAATAGGAAACACCAAGCAATCAAGCTCCAGCTGAGGTAGCACCTGGGTGAGGGCCTGCTTAATAAAAGCACTCACTCAGCCTTGGGTCTTTGTCAGCTCACAGCTGTCCATTTTGGGAGTGCCTGCTGGGCTATTGGGGCCCTTGCCTTGCTTCCTGGAATGCTGCCCAACCTGCTGAGGAACAAGCTCCGTGGTACGTGGACTCTGTTTGCTGTTTTGCCTGGCTGTGATGTAACAGCCAGGGAATATCTTTGCTGCAAAAGTCTCTTTAGTTTACTGCTACCTTATCTACCCACTGCTGAAGTAAAGCCCTTTGATTTATTGCCTGTCTGCCTTATCTGGGAAAAGACCTATTAGCTGGCTCTTGGCTGCCTGCCACGCCTTGGCGTTGACACAAAGGAAAATTAACCCTATGCTAGCCAAGCACCATTTGTCCCAGAGCAAGAAGGCAGGGAAGAGAGAATGCCAGAATTTTCCAACAAGAGGTGGTTTGCAATGGGCTTCCTCTGAAGCTGAAAGATGGTGACTTGTCCAAGGTCACCCAGTGGGTTTCCAGGCCTGAAGGAGAATTTGAACCCTGATCTCTACATTCAAACCACTACACCACACTGGTTCATTAGAGTTATGCATTAACACCAACATCTGTAATAGCGTTAATGTTATGACTGCTAGTAGTTGTCAAGCTGGCTGATGAAAGAATTGTAGAGTCGGAAGGGACCACTAGGGCCATCAAATCCAACCCCATTCTGCTAGGCAGGAGTGAACAATCAAAGCACTCCTGACAGATGGTCATCCAATCTCTGTTTAAAAACCTCCAAAGCAGGAGACTCCACCACACTCTATTGAGGTAGCAACATACTCCACTATCAAACGTATCTTAGGATAAGGAAATTCTTCCTAATGTTTAGGTGGAATCTCTTTTCCTGGACATTAGGAAGAACTTCCTGATGGTAAGAGCAGTTCAACAGAGGAGATACGCTGCCTGGGAGTATTCTGGAGTCTCCTTTTTGGAGGTTTTCAAACAGGCTGGATGGCCATCTGTCAGGAATGCCTTGATGGTGTATTCCTTCAAGGTAGAATGGGGTTGGACTGGATGGCCTTGGGGGGCTCTTCCAGCACTGTGGTTGTCTGGGACCCTATGGGTAAGAGACCTCTAAGTCACTCTGTCACCAACAACTCTGCTCGCATCTTGCAAACTTAGGCAGTTGTGGCTTCCTTGATTAAGTCTGTCCACCTGTGATGCAGGCCTCCTCTTTTCCTACTGTCTTCCACATGACCAAACATTATTGTTTTCTGTCTTCTCATGATATGTTCAAAGTATAAAAGTCTCAGTTTAGTCATCTTGGCTTCTAGGAAGAGTTCAGGCTGGATTTGCTCTCAGACCCATTCATTGGTCTTTTTAGCAGACCACAGAACTCTCCTCCAGCTTCACATCTCAGCCAATTCCTTTCCTCTCAGCTTTCTTCACTGTCCGGCTTTCACTACCATACATAGAGACTGGAAATATGATGGCATAGCCAGTTTTGACTTTGGTATTCAATGATATATGTAAATTACTTTTAGGACTGCAGCTTTAAGGCCAGCTAAAATTCACAAAATAGCAGACAGGAGTCATTTCTGCACAAAACTCCCGAAACTGCAAACCCCAGGATTCCATAGGATGTTGAAAGTGGAATCATAGTGCTATGACAGCCTCGTGTTTCAAATTCATCAGAGAGCTTTTTCAGGCTGGGGAACAAGCAAATGAGACAAGTACATAGATCTACCAGTCTGACTCCACATTAGCTGCGATGGCTCCGTCCCATGGAATCCTGAGACTGGTAGTTTAGGGAGGTATTTAGAATTCTGTGCTAAAGAACTATCATTCAGGAGAGTGTACGCAGCTTGTAGGATGAAGCCATGACAGGCAAAGTGCTACCAAACTGCTGTACACATCTAATGTAGAATCACAGAATCCTGGGAGTTATAATTTGGGGAGGTTCTGGGGATACTTTGCTACACAGCTTCAATGCTGTCATTCAGACAGGTCTGCACATTGGTTTACAGCTGAAGATTAAGAAACAAAAATTAATAAATATTTGAAGGGATGCCACGTAGAGGAAGGAGAGGGCTTGTTTTCTGCTGCTCCAGAGACCAGGACAAGGAGCAATGGATTCAAGCTGCAGGAAAGGAGATTCCACCTGAACCTCAAGAAGATCTTCCTGACAGTTAGGGCTGTCCGGCAGTGGAATCTGCTGCCTCGGAGTGTGGTTGAGTCTCCTTCCTTGGAGGTTTTTAAGCAGAGGCTGGGTGGGCATCTGTCGGGAGTGCTTTGAGGGTGTTGTTGCATGGCAGGGGGTTGGACTGGATGGCCTGTGTGGTCTCTTCCAACTCTAGATATCTATGATTCTATGATTCCACAGGATGGAGCCATTGAAATGTTATTAAACTGCTGACTGTGTAGTGTAGATTTGTTCTGTGTCTGTTACTACCTTTCAGATAACTTAAGGTGGAATCGAGGAGGTAATATTTAGAAACTTGGGTAGTACCGTACAAAAAGATCTTGGGATGCAGCAAGGCAAGCTGGGACAAAGAGGTGGTGGATTCTGCTCTCCCTGTGAAAACAGAAAAACTGATTGTTAATTGGTTTTAACCCTGGAAACATAAGCAGCTATTTGTCTGCTGCTGTGGTCTGAGGGTACCAAGATCTTGTTGGGTCTTGGAAGCCAAGCAGGGTCAGTCCTTGCTGGTACTTGAATGGGAGACCACCAACCAATACCAGGTGCTGTAGATTATATTTCAGAGGAACTGGCAAAGCCACCTCTGAGGATTCCTTGCCTAAGAAAACCTCTGGAATTAATGGGGTCACCCCAAGTGGACAGGTGAACTGGAAGGCAGATACTGTCGGGTAGCCCTCCATATTTCAGTTATGGGACATGTAGTAGGAGTTAAGTAGCAGCTTGCTTGTAACAAGGTATGAGAACCAGAGACGGTTAGATAAACAAAGCTAGGGATGTAGTGATAAGCACTGCCAGGCTAAACCAGAACTCCAAGGTCTCTTGTGGGCCAGATGAGAAACTCTTTGCCTTTAATGGCCCTTTTCGCATGGGCTTTCTCTCGCGAAATAGCCCTGTGAGCCTCATGGGAGTGGGAGCGTCGCTCTGCACGACGCACTCCCACTTCCGCCACGCTCACGGGGCTGCAGCGGCATGATCGCGGTTTTTTTGATTTTCGCTTCGAAGCGAAAATTACCCGCGCTCACGCAACGCTCCCGGCGCCCATGCACGCTTACCTGCTGTGCGGAGCATTGGGGAGGCGGCCGGGTCGCGTTTTCTTCCCTCCGCGGTGCCTACAGCTCCCACAGGCCCCTGTGGAAAGAAGGGGCGGGGCGCTAGCACGACAGACACACCAGCAGGAAGTGCCTGCAGAAGGAACGAGGGGGAAGCGGCAGCCTCCCGGAGGAGGCTTCTTGCGCGAGCCACCCTCCCCCCTCACGCAAGAAGCCTCAATGCGAAAAGGGCCAATGTTTTGGATTTTGCTAATTGCCTCCAGTTTGCTCACTGAAGACCCGCACTATGTATCACACTCCTAATAAATAATGTTTATGCACTGTTATATTTGTGTGTGTGGATTCGGTTCCTGACAGATACACATCTATGGTCGGAGCAAAGGAGGACACTTGCATTTCTTCTGGGTACCACCAGGTGCCAGCACATATTGGCTCTCTCCTGTGTTGTCCGGGAAGCCCTTTCCTCCAGGCTTAGAAGACCAAGCCAACCAGTTCGTTTTTAAACACTGATATCACTTCCCAATCACTTTTATAACCCAGGACATTTCTGGACTAGCCTGTTATAGTGCTATGATTCCACTTTTCAACATCCTATGGAATCCTGGGGTTTGCAGTTTCGGGAGGGGTCAGTTGGCCCCTCCCGAAACTGCAAACCCCAGGATTCCATAGGATGTTGAAAGTGGAATCATAGCGCTATAGCAGGCTAGTGCGGAAATGGCCCCAATCAGGCATTCAAAGAAATGTATGTTATCTTGGTCTGGTCTTGGCCAGCAAAGGGAGACCTGCACAGATTGGTCAGACTCCTATTGGTGTCATACACTTACGGAAGTTCCTTCACTGTTGATCTTGTGTGCCTTTGTTTCCAACTTTTAACAATCTGAAAGTGACTCTATCGTGGGGTTTTCGTGGCAGGATTTGCTCAGAGGGGGTTTGCCATGGCCCCTCTCTGAGGATGAGAGAGTGCGAGTTGTCCAAAGTTACCCAGGGCTTTTCTTTTCTTTTTTTGTAATAATTTTTATTAAGATTTAATCTCGAAAATACCCCCCCCACACACACACACTTCCAGGCTTAAATCTTCCAGTTGCAATTGCTTATTTCCATTACATACAAACATAATTTGCATTTTACAGAGAAAAGAACAATTACGTTATTTCTTCTTGATTTCTTATTACATTTATATCTTTGCCCAATCCAATACTGCTTTCCATTCTTTTTCAAAATTCTGGATAGATTTATCCTTCAAAGAAAAGGCTAATTTTTCCATCTCTATCATACCCAGGACTTTTAACTTCCATTCTTCTATATCAATATATTTCTTTTCTTTCCAGTGTTGCCCATATGTTAACCTTGCCACAGTTAATAAATACAATAATATATTCTGATGACTTCTTATTTCCTTTTGTTGACCTAGCATATTTGACTGGCAAAGTTCTGGTTTCATTTCAAAATACCCCAGGACTTTTCTAGGGTTAGCAGAGGGGATTTGAACCTGCTCAAACCACAGTACCGTGCTAGCCTTCTTGTTATGTACCTTCATGTTGACTCCATCTTATGATGATCTTCTCCAAGGGTTTTCTTGGCAAGGTGGCCATCTGTTGGGAGTGCTTTGATTGTGTATTTGTGGGTGGCAGAATGGGTTTGGACTGGAGGGAACTACTAACCATGGAAGAGATTTAAAACAAACATAAAGCAATGATCAATTACTATTTATACCAACCAAAATCTTACAGTATATTCTTAACAACTATGTCATGCCCAAAATATAGCAGAGATTGCTCCCACAGCTTTGGAAGCATGCCCAGCAGCAGAAAATATCTTAGCAGCAATGCACTGTAGCCAGGAAAAACTCACCCACGCCAATTGTTTTCTTCCATCATGTCATGAGCCAGGCTGAGCAGGAGGCTGAGCAGGCTGCCAATTCAGACGGGGACTCTGAGTTGGGCTTGAACTCCCAGCCAGGGGAGGATCTCTTGGAGGATCCATTGGAGGGAGAGGGGGCTCCTGCAGAGGCAACGGAGGGGTCTGCCAGCGACTCCCCAGCTGACCCAGGGCCGATACCTACAGCAGAGGAGTCCAATGCTTCTGGCTCGACAGAAGCTGCTGCTTCTGACTCCTGCCCAGAGCTTGCAGCAGACTCTCCCCCCACATTCCTCCAGAGGCGGCTGGAAAAGGTGGCAGTTCACAAATCAAAATGCCTGCTAGAGAAGTGGCTGAGATCAGAGAGCCTTCAGCTACAGGCCAGGTTAACAGACACTTGATCAGCCCCAGCTGGGCTAAAGACTATTTAAGGTAGATGCTGGGGAGTAGGGGTTATGGGGCAACAACTTTCATTCATCTGTGACTCTGCTACCTGTTCCATGGGCTTGCTATTCCTGAGTTCCTCTGCCTTCATTTGTTTTGGGTGATGTAACCCCTTAATTACTTTACAGCCTTATTTATTGCTTTTGTTTGCTTTGGGTGCTGTAAACCCTTGATTATTTTACAGACTACTTACTAAAAGCCATAAAAACCCCAGTTGCTGCCTCTGTGTTGCTTGGTCTCCGCCTGACATTGACACATCAAGGAGGTAATTTATTCTTGAGTTACAATGTGTACATATTCACAAGAATCTCCAGAAGGCATTCCAGCATCCTCCTGCTTGCTCTTTCTGACAGAGCCCCCGGCAGACACGTCAGGCACCATATACAACTTGTTGGCTAGCTCTCAGCTACATTTATACTCACACTAGCTGTTGCAATCCTGCCAATGTTTGCATTCTCCCCACACCTGATGCAACCTTCTCCCCAATTGCTCATCAGCATGACTCAGCATGACTCAGCTAGAGTCACATGGTTTTTCACAGGTGCACTTAACAACCCACATCACAAAGTATTTTCTACAGCAGTGGTTCTCAACCTTCCTAATACCGCGACCCTTTAATACAGTTCCTCATGTTGTGGTGACCCCCAACCATAAAATTATTTGTTTATTATTTACAATGCCTCCCCCCTGGCAAAAGCTGCCTCGCTGGCCAGGAACGGGGGAGGCGGGCAGGGACGGAAAGAGGAGCCACGCGTCTCCCCCGGGAAAAACTCCGAGACACCCCCCCCGGGCTCTGCTTCTGCTTCGCTCTTGTTTCCGCTGGGGGGGGGGCAGTGTGGGAAAAGTTTCCAGAGTGTTGACCCTGGCCGGGAGGGGGGAAGAATCCCAATGCCTTTGTCTTTTGCGCCGGGCGCAGCTCCCCCCCGGAAAAGCGTCGCCTTGTGGCCCCCCGGCCCTTCCGCAGCGCCCCCCTCCGTGGCAAGTGGGGCAGGGGCTGTGGCGAGGAGGGGGCCTGCCCCCCGTGCTACCGCCGCCCCCCCCAAGCTGGCCTGTCAGACGGGAGGTTCTCCCAGTAGCGGAGAAGGGGAGCGATTTCAGTCCCTTCTGAACAGGGGGCAGGAGGACGCGAGCACGTGGCTCGTGCTTGCGCACCACCACTGACGAGGAAATGGAGCCTAAGACCATCGGAAATATGTATTTTCCGATGGTCTTAGGCAACCCCTGTGAAAGGGTTGTTCGACCCTCAAAGGGGTCCCGACCCACAGGTTGAGAACCACGGTTCTACAGGTTTGATCCAACCTTTTCATGACAAACTACTGTACACATCAAACATAACACCCATGTAATCCCTAGAGGGCACTTGGAGCATTTTAGGAATAAAAAATTTAAAGGGGGGATGCAATGGGTGGGTGTGGGGCCTCCAAGGTCTTGAGGGGGAGGCTAATGTGTCCCCCTAGTCTCCATGCTCATGCCTGATTTACACTGAGAGAGTGTGATGTAGGATCTCATGGTGGACTCAACAGTAGAATCAACAGCTGTCTCTTCTGGGGGCCTTGTTGTCCAAAAAAGTTATCTATCCAAGCTCTGTGTCTGATTGGTCTCTTTCCCTCTTAGTTGGCAATAAGATGGATCCCTTGGGCTATGATGGTGTGGGGCAGGCAATTGTTTACTTCTTGATAGTGAAAAGAAGAGCTCCATTTCAAGGAGGGTTTCCAGATCTCAGGACGTGGCCTGGAGTCTCTGGTCTTTGTGGGTCACAAAATACAAAGGAGAGTACAAATTCTCCAGTTTTGGTGGGCTCAGCAACGGGCAAGGGGTGGGTGCAGATCTCTAGCTTAGCCAGCAGAGCAGCAGCTTGCTACAATTTGCTGCCACTTGCAAAGACTTTTAACTTTTATATTCTATGGGTTTTAACTAAGGGCATTTCAAGCCTACCCAGTTATAGTGCTATTATTCCACTTCCAACATCTGGTGGAATCCTGAGGTTTGCCGTTTAAGGAGGGGCCTTTAGAATTCTCAGCAAGAGAGCTCTTGGACCTCAGGAAACTACAAATCCCAGAATTCCTCAGGAGGTTGAAAGTGGAACAATAGCACTATCACAGTGTAGGGTGGAAATGGCCTATGTCTTTTAAATGGTTGTAAGTAGCTTTGAGTCCCAACCTGGGAAAAAGTGGGACATAAATATTTTTATTGTTGTTGTTGCTATTAGTTATTTATTTATTTATTTCCTCTGAAGTTTCTCTGTATTTACTTAGCTAGCTTCTGCTTTCCCTCCCAGTCACTGTAGAATCGGGGCTCACCCTCTGTTCTCCTCTGCAACCCCTTTCTTCCTTGAAGCAAGTGAGTTAGATTGAATGTTCTTTCTCCCTTCTCTCTAAGAAAGTGAGAAGGAGTCATCCCCTCCTTTCTCCCTGATCTGGGAACAGCCCCTTTAGCTGAGACTTCAGTTTTAATTTCTAAACAGGAAACTATGGTGTGTGTGCACGTGTGCATGCGCACGCATGCTTGAACGACAAGCTGTGAACGACAGGAGTTGGTACTTAATGCATAATGTTTGATGGATTCATCGGAGGCTATCTTTAGGCATCAGGTTTAGGTCTGGAAATCTCTGGACCTGCAACAGTCTTGAATTGGCAACTCTAGTTTGAAGAGACTTTCGTGCCATCTTTGCAGTTTGACTTGTTCCTTCCAGGAGAGGTATCTTTCTTTGAAAGGGAGGAAGCAGAGAAAGAAAGAAAATCCCTTGAGGAGGAAAGGCATTCTCAGTTCCTTGAGCAGATCAGCTGCTGCAATGCATTGATTCTCCAATGAATATTAAGCATTACAGAGGTAATTATTGCTTCCCTTGGGAGGAATGAACTCACAGCGACCTTTGGGTGATGCAAACCAAGGCTTCTTTTGCTGACGTCTGGCCAGATCCTTCTCCAGTTTCAACCTGCTGGTTTGTTGCACTCTCAGCCTTCGAGAAACTATGGCCATTTCCACACTAGATTGTTATAGTGCTATTATTCCACTTGCAACATCCTATGGAATCCTGGGGTTTGCAGTTGGGGGGGACTTTGAGGATGGTCTTTGAGGCCCCTCCCTAAACTGCAAACCCCAGGATTCCAGAGGATGTTGAAAGTGGAATCATCATACTATAGCAGGCTAGTGCAGAAATGGCCTCTGCCTTGGTACTTTTTTGGATTGTTTCTGCATGTGCTTGGCACTCTGAGACTGGGAAAAGATATGAAGGTTGGGAACGGACTGAGGGAGTGAATTTTCCTCTGTTGCTAACCCTCTTGTGCAGTCCTCATAGCTAATGGAGGGAGGAGAGGGGGGGTTCATGCTTGCACGCTTTAATTTTCATTGTTTGCTGCCACCCTGTCTTGCCCTTGGGAGTCCATCTTCCACCAGCCTCTACTAGGGGTGCACATCATTCCAGGGGCTCCCTATTTTGCCATCCATGGGGAATTGGATTGGCAGCCATGGGATAGCCTTGGTGACATTCCTTGTTTAGGGGATCAGCTCTGTCATTGGCTGTGAGGGGATGCCTCTGCCTCCTCTGAGGCTGAGAGAGTGTGACTTTCCTAGGTCAACCAGTGGATTCCTGGGGCTGAGCAAGGATTTGAAGCCTGGCCTCCAGCGTCATTGTCCAACGCTCAAAGCACTGCAGCACACAGACTCTTGTGAGTGCTAAGTACTCCCTTAGTCTGAGTCATTTGCATGTTTAATTGTTCAACTGTTTTTTTTGTTTTGTTTTTTTATTGTAATGAATTTTTAAGTCATATTGTTTTAATCTGCACTACAGTGAGCCCTCGGTATCTCCTAGGGTTTGGTTCCAGGATCCCCCGTGGATACCAACATTTGTGGATGCTCAAATCCCATTACGTACAATGGTGTAATAAAACAGCATCTCTTATATAAAATGGCAAAATCAAAGTTTGCTTTTGTGATTTTTCTCAATATTTTTCAAGCTGTGGTTGGTTAACTCCATGAATATAGAATCCACAGATATGCAGGTCTGACTATATAAACTGCCCCCCCCAATGTTTGGGGAGATACGTAGGGTAGAAATAAGATAAAAATTAATAAATTTCCAACTTGATTACCACGCTGGCAAAAACATTGCAGCTATTAACAAATGGCTCACTCTGGCCAGGAGAGCAATTTAGTTTTTATAAAGAGCCCCAGATTTTCCTCCTGTGTGTTGTGGTGATCATAGAATATGCACATCTGAAGCTACCACTGAGCAAACGTCTGTGAGGTTGGGAGACCAAGAAGGGCATGGATGGTTGGAAATATTCATAATGCACACCACAGCTGATAGTGCAACAGGGACCTTGCAGCTCCTGCTGATGCTTTGGGACTTGCTAGTAGCAATAAGATCTGTAAGAGATGTATTTTCTCAAAGGGCATTAATAAAGCCTCATGTATCATTCATTAAAAAGATGGTGCAGGCAAAGAGATTGGTTGTGTTTATGCCCAGGGGAGGAGACTGGCATCTTGCCAGAGCTTGGAAAAAATTAATTTCCCCAAGGCTTAAGATCTTGTTCAATACTGGTAGAGTGGGCAACACGTGGCCATTCCAGGCTGTTATAATGGTTGTTCTGGATTTTGGGAGAAGAACAGCTGCTCCCACTTGCCGGGCCAGGCCAAACTTTCATAGAATCCTGGAGTTGGAAGAGATCCTAAAGGCAAGCCAGTCCAACCCCATTCTGCCATGCAAGAAGACACAGTCAAAGCATTCCTGGTAGGATTACCTCCAAATCACTGTTACCACACCATACATCCCCACTCTGTGGGATGTGCTATTTTTTGGACATATTTATGGATGAAACACATGTTTGAAAAGATGTTATTTGCAAGCAGGTTGCCAGGTCAAGATGACCTCAGACATGATCAGGTCGTAAGTTCAGAGAGGATTAGGCAGGAAAGCCAGATGCTGATGGGCTTGGGACAATCCTTTCAAAACTGCAAGCTATGAGCACTCCTGGAAAGAATAGAAGGCAAAACTGCCCAGGTGAAACAATCAGGGGCCCACTGTGAGCATAGCTTATGGAGACCTTCCCTATTCACCCTACATTAAGAGATTGTCATGACTCCCGTTATGTTATGTCACCTAGCATTAAGAGAGTCAACCCATTCCAGACTCCTTTATCTACCCATTACTGTTTTGTTCCGGCACCCTCCTTCAGGTTAGGAAATAGGACATAAAAACCTCAACTCCAGCCCCCAGTAAACAGTAATACTTGGATATAATACATGGTGCCCAGACTTCTGTTCATTCTGGCTACCCTCAGATGCTGTCTGAGCCACTCCGCTTTAACGTTCTTCTTTAGGACTGATAAGTATCACCTTTTCCACCCATTTTCTGGCTATGCAACCATTGTGAGGTTGAAGGCTTTCGATGGCCAGAATCCATAGGTTGTTGTGGGTTTTCCGGGCTTTGAGGCCGTGTTCTATTAGTATTTTCTCCTGATGTTTCGCCTGTATCTGTGGCTGGCATCTTCAGAGGATCTTAAGAGTTCCACCACAGAGATCCTCTGGAGATGCCAGCCACAGATGCGGGTGAAACATCAAGAGAAAATACTAATAGAACACGGCCTCAAAGCCCGGAAAACCCACAACAACCTATGCAACCATTCTTTCCTCACTTTCTGATAGCCTTGTATGGTTTCTTGTGTGTGTACCAATTCCCAATAAAATACTCTGTTTAACTTTTAACTGGAGTTCTCTCTACAGGCAGTACTATTATACACAGGTGAAAAGATCCTGCTGTTACCCTCCTCTTGCAAGTCTCATTGAACTATAATTCCCCAAATACTAGGGAGATGCTGGCATTGCGAGTGGTCCTCAAAGTCCACCACCTCTGAGGGTAACATCACCCTGTTATCGACAGCCCTGCTCAGGTCTTGCAAGGTCAGGGCTGCAGCTTCCTTCATTGAAAACATGGAATACACAAATATAGGATGGGATGGATGTGGCTAGACTTGTGAAAGGGATCTAGGAGTCTTGATAGATCACAAGCTGAACATGAGTCAGCAGTGTGATGTGGCAGCCAAGAAAGCCAACACGATTCTTGATTGTATCAATAGGAGTATGGTGTCTAGATTGAGGGAGGTGATGGTACCACTCTGTTCTGCATTGGTTAGACCACATTTGGAATCCTGTGTCCAGTTCTGGGCACCACAGTTCAAGAAGGAGGACACGGACAAGCTGGAGTGTGTCCAGAGGAGGGCAACCAAAATGGTGAAAGGTCTGGAAGCCATGAAGCCTTGTGAAGAGCGTCTTAGGGAGCTGGGGATGTTTAGTCTGCAGAAGAGAAGGTTAAGAGGGGACATGAGAGCCATGTTTAAATATTTGAAGAGATGTCATGTTGAGGAGGGAGTGGGCTTGTTTCCCACTGCTCCAGAGACTAGGACATGGAGCAATGGATTCAAGCTGCAGGAAAGGAGATTCCACCTGAACCTCAGGAAGAACTTCCTGATGGTCAGAGCTCTCCAGCAGCAGAATAGGCTGCCTCCATGGAGTGTGGTTGAGTCTCCGTCTTTGGAGGTTTTTAAGGAGAGGCTGGATGGCCATCTGTCACAGGGAATGCTTTGATGGGTGTTCTTGCATGGCAGGGGGTTGGACTGGATGGCCCCTGGGGTCTCTTCCAACTCTATGATTCTATGAATCAATCTGCCTGTAATGAAATCTCCCTCTTTTCCTCCTGCCTTCCACTTTACCAAGCATTATGGTCTTTTCCGATGAATCACGTTATCTCATGATATCTCCAAACTAGGACAGCCTCTGTTGTCATCTTGGCGTCTAGTGGGAGTTCAGCCTTGATTTTCTTCTGAACCCATTCATTTGTCTTTTTGGCAGTCCAAGGTATCTGCAGATTTCTCCTCCACCATCACGTTCCAAATGAGTCAATGTTCTTCCTGTCAGCTTCCTTTTGCATCCAGCTTTCACAACCATTCATAGAAACAATAGACAAGCCAGAGTGAACCAAGGAATGATAGGTAAATGCTTTAAACAAATAAAGAAAAAAAAATAAATGGACAAGTTTCCTGTTTATTGACTAAGGCTGGCATTTGGCTCAAGCTGGGAAATGTTCTCTTTCAGACTGCTGCTCTCAGAATCCCCATCTTTCTGGCTCATGGATGCTGGGAAATGTCATCCAAGTGAAAAATTTCATCATGTTCTCGCTTTGCATCGTCTGAAGCTGTAGCCTTCGAGGTAGGAATATGAGTGAGTGAGTGAGAGAGAGACAGAGAAAGAAAGAGACCATGTTCAGGAAAGAGACTGGCTCTTTCCAAATTCAGCAGGTTTGGGTTGTTTGCCCTTTTTTTGGTTCCAGAAGAGTTGTTCCCATAACAACGAAACACCATTCATAGGTCTCTCCTGCCACATGGCTGTCTTCCTAGAGTTGCATCAAATCCCTGTACAAATTCTCAGCTCACTGATCTCTTTGCCTCTCTAGACAGAACCCTCGGCACCCTTCCTTGATTCTAAGACCCAGCCCAAGAGCATGTTGTGATTGCCTTTCAGCAGCTGTGGATTCCAGCTCACCTAATAACCACAAACAACCCAGGTGAGACAGCACCATGTGACAGATCTTGGAAGCATATTAATCTTTGGGACTACAACTCCCAGTATCCTTCAGACAGAATGACCAAGGTCCTGTGTCCTGGGAAATTCTAGGGGGGTGTAAATTTCCCAAGGTCTGGCATTTGGCTCTTGTCCTGTATGTACAGCAACCTTCCTTAACTGGTTGGCCAGGGCATGATGAAGGTTGTAATCTCACAGGTCTAGAGGGCACCAGTTTCAAAAATGCTGCTAAAGGTAAATAGCTTAGACTCATAGAATCATAGAGTTGGAAGAGACCCCAGAGGCCATCAAGTCCAACCCCTTGCCATGCTGGAACCCACATCAAAGCACTCTCAACAGATGGCCATCCAACCTCTGCTTAAAAACCTCCAAAGAAGGAAACTATCATACTCCATGGAGGCAGCATATTCCACTGCTGGACGGCAATGACCATCAGGAAGTTCTTCCTGAGGCTTAAGTAGAATCTCTGAGCCCTGGTGGTGCAGTGGTTAAATGCTAGTACTGCAACCACAAGGTTGTGAGTTCGATCCTGCCCGGCTCCAAGGTTGACTCAGCCTTCCATCCTTCCACAGGTCAGTAAAATGAGTACCCAGCTGGGGGCAATTAGCTAAAATGCATTGTAAACCGCTTAGATAACACTCAGTTGATAAGCGGTATAGAAATAAATGCTATATATGCTATTGCTCTTTTTCTGTAATTTGAATCAATTGCTCCTTGTCCTCATCTCTGGAGCAGGAGAAAACAAGCCCTCTCCCTCACCAACATGACATCCCTTCAAATACGATGAGGAGTGATAGCCGCTGAGAACCTACTTGGGGTTTGTGGAGCAGAAACTGACACACAGGTTGAGGCAAAAGCAAACTTCTGCAATCTTTCCCAGGTGTGCATTCTTTCTCATTAATGACTTTTGCCATCTTGACCACATTCTAACGTTGCTTGGCCACATGCATCCCAGTTGGCATCTGCCAAATGTTGGAAGATATCAGTTTTTCCACTCTATTCTGCTTTGGTCAGAGCCCACATGGAATACTGTGTCCAGTTGTGGGCACCGCAATTCAGAAAGGATATTTTCAAGGTGGAACATGTCCAAGGGAGGGTGACTCAAATGGTGAAAGGCCCAGAAACCATGAAGCCCTATGAGGAGCAGCTCAGGTGGAAGGAAGAGAAGGTAAGAAGCAACATGATAGCTATGTTTAAATATGTGAAGGGATGTGCAGGGAAATATGTGAAGGGAAAATATGTGAAGAGGAGGGCCACCTTTTGGGAATGCTTTGATGGTGCATTCCTGCATGGCAGGGGGTTGGACTCAATGGTCCTTGGGGTCTTTTCCAACTCCACAATTCCTGACAGATGGCTGTCCAGCCTCTGTTAAAAAAAACTCCTAAGAAAGAGATTCCACCACATTCCCAGACAGCAGCATATTCCACTGTCGAACTGCTCTTCCCATCAGGAAGTTCTTCCTAATGTTTAGGTGGAATCTCTTCCCCTGCAGGTTGTTGTGGGTTTTCCAGGCTTTGAGGCCATGTTCTATGAGTGTTTTCTCCTGATATTTTGCTTGGATCTGTGGCTGGCATCTTCAGAGGCTCCTCTGAAGATGCCAGTCACAGGTGCAGGCGACACGTCAGGAGAAAATACTCATAGAACTCGGCCTCAAAGCCTGGAAAACCCACAACAATTAATGGATTCCGGCCATGAAAGCCTTCGACTTTACATCTTCCCCTGTAGTTTGAATCCATTGCGCCGTGTCCTAGTCTCTGGAACAGCAGAAAACAGGCTTGCTCCATCCTCTTAAGCCGCTCCTCCTGCGTTTGCAGGAGAGAAGTGTGTTACAAGTTTGCACTGCCCTGCCCTCCAAATGATACTCATGCCTAGCTGTGGGCATGGACTAGCAGCCCCATAGGGAGCAGTTACTAAAATCCAAGGCCTTTCGAGATGATTTTAAGACCCCTTTTTTCCTTTGTTTGACATGGTTCTGCTTCACAACTGGAACCACAAGTTGGCTCTCTGAATCCACTCTGAATTTCATGCTGAACTTTAAAGGAACTATTTGAGATTCTGAATCCCAGACTCAAAACAGATTTGGCAGTTTGGATAGCACCTTTAAAGTTCAGATTAAAACCTAGAGCGGATTTACCCACCCACTAGCATGTCTACCACCGGCTGCCACTGACTGGAATGGCTTCCTTTTTTTCTGAGATGCCCTGTTTCTCTCGCCTGTCCAACGAAGTGACTAATTGATTTGGGATATCACTTAGCAACCTCAACTGTCTCTCAGTGACTCCACTGTTATAAGCAAATGCCAGATGATTTATGTTAAGTGTACTTAAAAATCTCAACTGACTGGTGGGTTATATCCTTAAATGGTAGTTGACTCATAGGTGTTTTTAAATTTTTCTCCATTTTTATTATGCAGAAATCAAACTAAGAGAAAGGAGAAGGATGAAAATGGGGGGGGAAATAGAAGTGAAAACCAAATTAATGAAAGAATAAACCAGCTGAAAATAAGCTTAGAATGCATGAATGAAAAGCTGCTTCTGGATCCACTTCTAGAAGAGATCCAGATATGTGATGCAGAGCCAGCGTGGTGTAGTGGTTTGAGAACTGGACTATGGAGACCAATGTTCGAATCCTAACCCAGCCACGGAAATGCGCTCTGGGACCTTGGGCAGGTCACATACACACACATCCGCTCAGCCTCAGAGGAGGGCAAAGGCAACTCCCCTCTGAAGAAATCTTGCCAAGAAAACCCCATGATAGGTTCACCTTAGACATCACCCCTCAGGGCTGTCCGGCAGTGGAATACAGTGCTGCCTTGGAGTGTACTGGAGTGTCCTTCTTTGGAGGTTTTTAAGCAGACGCTGGATGCCCATCTATTGGGAATGCTTTGAGGGTGTTCCTGCATAGCAGGGGGCTGGACTGGATGGCCTCTGGGGCCTCTTCCAACTCTACGAGTCTATGATTCTAAATGTAGGGGTTTTTTTTAAAAAAAAAAATCTTGTCCAATATATATAAGAAAAGCTTTCTGACACTTAGATAGGGACAACCCTGCTAATAAGGGACGTTTGCTAGTCTTACAAGGGACAAGATTCCCAAGCCTAAAAAAGGGGACATCTCTTATACTAAGGAACATCTGGCAACCTTACTCAACTATGATCTATCAGATAGAAGGCCACATCCCTGGCCTCAGATGGAGAGAAGAAGGGGCAGGCAGAGGTCCACCATGCTTGGGCTTAGAAGCAGAGGAAAAGTCCTCCCTCCATTCCAATTTCCACTGCCCTGGCTGTAGAAGGAGGAAAGAAAAGACAGTATCTAACAAAATGAAATTCAACAGAGAGAAGTGTAAGGTCCTACACTTAGGTAGAAAAAATGGAATCCACAAATATAGGATGGGGGACACGTGGCTGGATAGCAGTACGTGTGAAAGGGATCTAGGAGTCTTCATAGACCACAAGCTGAACATGAGTCAGCAGTGTGATGCGGCAGCCAAGAAAGCCAATGCAATTCTTGGCTGCATCAATAGGAGTCTGGAGTCTAGATCGAGGGAGGTACTGGTACCACTCTACTCTACTCTACTCTGGTTAGACCCCATCTTGAATACTGCATCCAGTTCTGGGCACCCCAATTCAAGAAGGACATGGTCAAGCTGGAGCAAGTCCAGAGGAGGGCGACCAAAATGGTGAGGGGCCTGGAAACCATGCCCTGTGAGGATAGACTTAGAGAGCTGGGTATGTTTAGTCTGCAGAAGAGAAGGTTAAGAGGGGACATGATAGCCATGTTTAAATATTTGAAGGGATGTCATGTAGAGGAAGGAGAGGACTTGTTTTCTGCTGCTCCAGAGACCAGGACAAGGAGCAATGGATTCAAGCTGCAGGAAAGGAGATTCCACCGGAACCTCAGGAAGAACTTCCTGACCGTCAGGGCTGTCCGGCAGTGGAATCTGCTGCCTCGGAGTGTAGTGGAGTCTCCTTCCTTGGAGGTTTTCAAGCAGAGGCTGGACGGCCATCTGTCGGGAGTGCTTTGAGGGTGTTCCTGCATGGCAGAAGGGGGTTGGACTGGATGGCCCCTGGGGTCTCTTCCAACTCTACATTTCTATGATTCTATGATTCTATCTGTTGGACTTCATCCCCGCCACTCTGCCATCCCCTTTCTCTTTTGTATCCTGTCTTCGTTAGATTGTAAGCCTGAAGGCAAGAAACTGTTTATTGTTTCTTTACTTGTAAAGCCCCAGGTACAGTGATGGTGCTTTCTAAATAAATAACTAAAGATGCTCTGTATGAAGACAGGCCAACTGCTATCACTCATTCACTTAGCAGGTGATGGCTTCCATGTCAGTGAGACAGAGAATCCGTTCTGGCTTTTGGTTGGAACTTTAAAGATGCTGAACTTTAAAGGTACAGTCATGGCTGGTAGAGTGGTGACTCTGCTTGGGTTTTACTCTGAACTTTATTTTTTTTTCCTGCATAAAATATTTATCGCAGATCACATGCAAGACAGTTGACAAATCAATCGACAGACCTATGTTACATGTTTTACATCTTGTGAAATGCAGCATAAAGAATGGCTTTTCTAGAATTATTGATAAATTAATCTGGTTAGTCCAGTTGCAAATAAAGAAAGCTGCAACGTTGGAGCAGGCTTCCAGTCATCCAGATTTTTCACTGCCATCTTCCCTTTCTCTAATTCTTGCTGTTTCTCCTTGATGTGGAAAGGCATGCAAGGAACTCCTGGAAAGCTCTGGGGAGGTATAAATGTATCTGACTTCTTTTTATACAGAGCACTCCCAAAATTCACTGGAGAGCTTGTTAATCCTATGTTCTGAAAGTCCGTACTTTGCTCTGGACAAGAGTAGGGGTGGTCACCTGGTGTAACCAATGGAATACCATTTTTGGAGGCAATTTCATCCACAAATTTCTTCCTCCCTGTATACATCTCCGGTGTCTTTTCAGACGAGGTGGTTTTGTTTTGGAGGTGGATCAAAGATATGCAATGAGGTACTGTAAAATGAACTTACTCTTCTGAGTGTGAGTGGTACCGATAGCGAAGTTTTCTTGGAACTGAAGCTGCCTTTTTGAAAATGGAAGTGCAGAGTGGCCTGAGGACAATGAGAACGACCTAAGCAACAGCAAAACAAAATCTAGCAGACTTTGTGATCAAGGCTCAACATTACATTCCTTCCAGGGTAACAATGGCAGTCAAGAAAATCTAGACACACTGAGTAAGCCCTCCAGACAGCTCAACCCTTCTGAGTGCTCTGAACTTCAAAGGAAATATCCAAGCTGTTGAGTCCTACTCTGCGTAGTTTCAGTCCTTTGAATATCTCCTTTAAAATTTGGAGTAAAACCAGGAACGAATCATTCCTCTGTGATACAGAAGCTACAAAGTGTTCCTGATCCTAATTTGCAGGGTTGTTGTGAAGATAGGGTGGGAAATGAAGCAGGCCATTTCCACACGATAGACTGTTATAATGCTATGATTCCACTTTCAACATCCTATGGAATCCTGGGGTGTGCCGTTTCGGGAGGGGCCAGGTGGCCCCTCCCGAAATGGCACACCCCAGGATTCCATAGGATGTTGAAAGTGGAATCATAGCACTATAACAGTCTAGTGCGGAAATGGCCACAGTCATGTGGGTGATGGAAGGTTCCATAATCTCAGAGGGTTGCCAGCTCATTCCTCCCAGTAGCCGGAATCCTGTTGGTTAGTCCTATTAATTCAAATGTGGAATGGTGAGTCAACACATACGTAAATTGAACTGATTCAGTGGTTCTACTCTGACAATAGGATTTTGCTCCATGTCTCTTTCAGTCTAGGTGGAGAGCTCTGTGTTTAATATCTAGTGGCTGTTCAACCTGTTCACATTTATTGCTGATGGATTTGGAAGCTGACTCATGATAGTGGCAGAGTAGGGGGAACTTGCAGTTTATGAAGCTGGATTATCTGATGAATTTCCGCTTGCCAGTTAAAAAGAAGCAATGCTTCCGGCCACTCAAAAACTCCAGCCTTTGACCCTGGTGTGAATAGCTCTTTTTGTATCCACCCTGCACAGCTCTGGAAAGAAGAGATGGTAAGCTGAAGAAGCTGGAAGGAGAGGGGATATTTGGTTCAATGGAGCCACCCAGTCTTAAGGCGGTGAAACTATCCAGGGGTGTAGCTAATGGAGGGGGCAAAATGAGAATATTGCTTCCCCCTGCCCAAAAAATAGGACTTTACAGCAACTTTATAATGTCCAGATCAAGGGAAGTAGCATTGCTATCCTACTCTGCTTTGGTCAGACCTTATCTGGAATACTGTGTCCATTTCTGGGCACCACAATTCAAGATGGATATTGGCAAGCTGAAACATGACCGGAGGAGGGTAATCATAGAATCATAGAAATGTAGAGTTGGAAGAGACCACACAGGCCATCCAGTCCAACCCCCTGCCATGCAGGAACACCCTCAAAGCAATCCTGACAGATGGCCATCAAGCCTCTGCTTAAAAACCTCCAAGGAAGGAGACTCCACCACACTCCATTGAGGCAGCAGATTCCACTGCTGGACAGCCCTGATCGTCAGGAAGTTCTTCCTGAGGTTCAAGTGGAATCTCCTTTCCTGCAGCTTGAATCCATTGCTCCTTGTCCTGGTCTCTGAAGCAGCAGAAAACAAGCCCACTCCCTCCTCTGCATGGCATCCCTTCAAATATTTAAACATGGCTATCAAAATGGTCAAAGGCATATAAAGCAAGCCTTATGAGGAAAAACTTGGAGAGCTGGGTACATTAAGCCTGGAGAACAGAAGGTTAAGGATAGCCATCTTTAAATATCTGAAGGGATATCTGAAGGGACTTTGATGATTGGCTTGGGGAAGCGTCTCTAAATAGGTAGTCACTTGCAGATACTGAAGAGAGACAAAGTAGGAACCTCAGTGAACACTTTGGCACTCTTTTTGAAGAGCACATCTCTGGAACTACCTCTATAGATCCTGTGACCTGGGGGTGGATAAGAAGTCTATATTCTGTTTAGAAAGCCAGCCACAGTTCTCAGTGTTGTGGCATTGAGAGATTTTGCTAATGAGACTCTCAATCAGCAGAGTATCTTAGTAATTGCACAAAAACGGAAATTGAACAGATTACCAGCCCCACTTCTATCACTCCACCCCAAACACACTATCTAGTTCAAAATGAACACAAAAACAGTTTGGTTAAAATATAAAAGAGTTTACTCACAAAATCTTGTGCATGGTCTACACAGGTTCAATTCTTGAAGGAGGTAGGAAGAAATTAAGCACTCACATGCTTGCTGAAAATAATCCCTGCTAGGAGATCTCAGAGCATGCTTTCAGGACAAAAGGCGAAGACGAAAGGAAGGAAGGTAAATGGCAAGAGAACCTTTTTTAAGAACAAAGAATGTGTACATGCTGGAGGAAGAGATGTTGACCGAAACAAACAGGAAGTTTTCTCTAGAGTATCTCTCTATGCCTACAATGAACATGCAAACTAACTAGCCAGTTAAGTAAGCATGCAAAGGTTGCCCCTCCCAACACTCAGTCCTTAAACAGAGTCTATAGTGGCAGCCCCAGTCAAGGTTTACAGAAGCTCATCCATCAGCAGCCTGGGCCAGCGATAAATTCAGAGTGTCAGTTCAAGGGGGTATCCAGCAGCATAGTCAGCACACAAAGCAAGAGTCAAGGTTTTCCAAGAACACAAGCCAAGAATCAAAAGAAGAACATATTGCTTCCACCAGATTTGCCAGTTGTCTGCAACAGACTTCTCCCCGCTCCGCCTCTGGTATTTATTGACCAACAGCTTCTTGCAGCTGTTTGCCTAATTAATGCATCTTTTTAATATAAGTGCTCTGCGTCTGATGGGCTCTCCCTTTTTCATCTACACTGAGCTGCAGTAAGTACTGTCCTGTTCACGTCTCTGTGTTGTAGTTGTTGGGGAGGATCCTGTCTGGTTTAGCACCTGGGTCCTTGGACTGGGGCATGACAGTCTACCCTTGAAGTGGACCTGGTGGTTTGCCCTTACTTTAAATCCTGTATGTGACCTGGGGGGTGCCTTGAGCCTGCCTTCCAGAAGATTGCTGGCTGTAGAGCAATCCCGCTATCAGAGTTCAAAGGAAGGCTGAGGAGGAACATACTTGGCCTTAGTTGGTCCCACACTAGGTTGATCTCCCCTCTTGCTCCTTCCAGGTTCAACTCAACTTAAATAGGACTTAGGTTAAATAAAGTGGTCCTTATTCAACCCAGTTCTTTATGTCTGGTCTCATTATTTCCATGGTTGGTCATCAATATCTCCCCAAACCTACCTTAAAAGCCAGTAGCCTCATCAAGTAGTGGAGTTCTGTTCTGCTGGCTATCATGATTGTGTTTCTGATTCCCCTCCTGCCAGTGATCAGTGGTGCAACAATCAGGATCCCTATTGGAACTCCTTGTTGCACTGCAGCTAACTGTGGAGAAGAGGCTGGAAACATCATCCTGCTATTCTCCAATCACCAGCAGAATGGACCTCCCTCACTCAATGAGGCTGCTGGCTATTAAGGTAGGTTTGGGGACTCAGCTCAGGAGACGAGACATAGGCCATTTCTACACTACAGCGTTATAGTACTATCATTCCACTTTCAACCTCCTCTGGAATCCTGGGGTTTGCGGTTTAGGGAGGGGCATTTACAATTCTCAGCCAGAGAAGTCTTCGGCCTCTGGAAATGACAAACCCCAGAATTCCACAGGAGGTTGAAAGCGGAATAATAGCAGTAGAACAGTGTAGTGCAGAAATAGCCATAGTTATGCATTTGCAACTATGATGTAGGATCTAGCTGACTGTCTGTGAATGTGCCCATATTTACCCTATTCCAGTATTTAAGGCTCTGCCCTCTAATCTCCCATATTCTGGTCTTTAAGGCTCTGAGCTCTAATCTCTCCCAGTACTTGGCAGCTTGACCAGCATGGTATGTTCCATTTAGGAGTCTATGATCTGTAGGCAAAGGATCACTGTCCATTCCACTGAGGTGTACGGTCCTGTCAAGGTTGCGAGCCTTTCAAGATCTGGCTTTGCATTGGTGGAACGGACTTCCTTTGGACCTCCAGCTGGAAGAAGATGTACAAGCCTGCAGCATCTGTGCCGGATGAAAGTTCAAAAAGAGCTTTTCCTTCATCATGATAACCAGTTTTGTTTATTTGCAAAAATAAACACAGCTCTGTAATAACCTTGACGCATTCTATTTTTACAAACAAGGAGAGAGATTTATATACATTTAAAAAAACCCCCACAAAATCCCTCAGTCACAATTATGTACAAAAATGATCATTAAGCAAAGTCTGTCCATTCCAGAACAACCATTTGTACCATTAGTAAAGCAATGACTTGTTCTGATTTTTATACACATCAAAAGTCCCCCCATGGTTTTTACATGAGAAATTGTATCCTTAGCATTAACAACAACAATATTAATAATAAAAATGACACCCCCCCCCAACCTGGAAGGTCCATTTAAAGTGCTTATGAAAGGGAACGCAGATTCAGTTCATTAAAAACTGTACCATTTGGAAAGTGGTCTTGTTCTTGTATAAAATGTGGGCAGTTATTTAGATACATATGTATATGTAAAAATATATATTCATATCTATCTAAATAACCTAGGGCATATGTACATAGAAACACATATATATGTACATATATTTCTCTTTAAAGCTAAAATACAAAAGTAGTTTTGGAAGAGAATAGGCATTCCTTGTTGCCATCAGCTTGGTTAGGATCTGTCCACAGCTCTCATGGTGCTGAAGGTCTCCTGAAACTGACCAGAGGCCACGGTTCTGAGATAAGGTGGAAACTCAACCATACTTCCACAGCTGGCTCATTCTGTTGCCTGAAGCCAACCAGATATGCATGTGGAGTGAAATTAAATAGAAGCCAGACTCCATCAAGTCCTTTCTTCTGTTTCCTTTCATCCATCCATCTATCAGAATGCCCTCTGCGCTCTCTCCCTTCATGGAATGACTCCACAGGCCAAACAATAGTTGTGTCCAGCCCAACTACTCATCTGTGTCCAGAAGAAGGAACCATTTGGCAGATGGCTTCTCTAACCTGAGTATCAAGTCCCCCCCTGCAAGCCCTTTATACCACCAGAAACCAAAGTCTTTACTGGATCTCTGGGTGGTTTTTAGAGTGTCCCAAAGGAAAGTCCCACCGTGTAGAAGCCAAGGCCTTTCAGCTTCTCCTCTGCTCTGGCTTTCTGCTTCTGGTGGACTTTGCTGTGCCTCTTCTTTTCATCACTCCTGGCAAAGCGGCGGCCACAATCATCACAGGAGAAGGGCTTCTCCCCCGTGTGGGTCCGGATGTGCGTGGTCAGGTGGTCGCTGCGGCTGAAATTCCGCAGGCAGATGCGGCACTGGAAGGGCTTGTGTCCGGTGTGGATCCGGAGATGCCGGTTGAGCTCATCCGACCGAGCAAAGCTTCGGATGCAGTTCTCTACCGGGCAGGCAAAAGCCTTCGCGTGAGGTTTGGGACAGAAGCATTTTGAGGAGCATTTTCCCCTACGAGACTTCTTCTTTGGCTCTGTAAGGATGCTGGGAGCAGTCTTGCTGGGTCCTAAATCTGTGCCTCCAACTCCTCCAATCGAGGGGTTGGAGGCATGACCAAGAAAGTCTGTCATGGAGACTGCAGAAGGTGTGGAATGGCTTATGTGCAACCTTTGGTCGTTGGGGTTTATCAAGCTTGGCAGGATTTCTGGCTGGTTTAAGGCTGACTCAAATTCTTGGACGAGCTGTGGTGGCAGATTGGGGATCTTTGTCTCCACAAAGTCACTGGGGATTTGAGCATGGGTAGGAAATGTTTCTGGGTGGCAGCCAAAATCCAGGTTGGGTCCAAAAGCCCCTGACTGTTCTGGAAGGCTGTTGAGTTCTGACTGGCAGCTGACCGCCAGCACGTTCTCTGTTTTGGAACCCAGCTGGGGGAACATGGCAGGGTTTGGTTCTATGGGATGGAATGTCTCTGATGTAGGGTATTCCGATGGTAGGTAATTCTGTGGTGGACCAAGAGGTTCCCAGTGGGAGCAGGGGGCTTTGAACTTCTCCAGGGATGGTGAGATGGAAGACAGCTTAATGTCCTGCTTGCTGTCCAAAAGTTTTTCACTGAACAGACACTGGGAGGAGTCCCGTACTTCAGGAGTTGTCTGGACCTGCTGGGGCATGCTGTTGGAACTGGAGAAGGTGGAATACCCTTGTTCTGCTAAAGACGGCTGCACAGAGATGTTCAGTTCAGGTTGGCAAGTAGAGTAGAGGTCCAAGTGATTCTGTATGGCATCTGGAACACTGTTGAGAGCATCCAGTTGTCTCCGGTGAGCTTCTGAAGCAGAGAATGGAGACAGCCCAAGGATGCCTGACATCAAATTGAAGAGGGATTCTTGATCTTGGCATTGCTCTGTCTTGATGAAGAAGCTACCCGTGTAGCTGACAGGTGGAGAAGACTGTCCAGAGAGGAAGTAGTAGTCTGCCATTTCAGGATTCACTGTGGCTCCCATAAAGTCACCTAGGAAAAGAAAAGACGTTTCATTTTTAGAAAAGTTTCATGGGCCAAATACCAGCACACCCCAAGCAAGGGTGACACAGGGCTTTCAGGACAACATGGCATAGACCATTGCTCCAGGATAGCAATGGTGGCTCCGGGAGCTCTCCAAGGTTCTGAAGCTATTTTGTAGATAGGGTTCAGCACCCTGGAGAGCTATGCTAAAGTTCAGTCCAAAACCATCTTCAAAAGGATTTGGTGGTAGGTCATAGCCTCTGCCTGACACACCAGATTGCTGCTGCCAACCAAAGTATGCAGTATTGGGCTTAATCTGGTATAAATTGGTTTCCCATGTTCTTCCCAGATGGAAAATAGATCAGCCAAGTCCACCTCTGAAAGCCAAGTAACCCTGTGGTTCTTAGCTTTCTTCCTACCCTATTCCAAGAGTTCAAGGTGGGTTGTGATATTTTATATAACCTCTCTTTCTCTCCTTCCTCCCTCCCTCTCTCACACATCTCTGACTCATTTTATTCTCACAACAGGTCTCTGAGGTAGGTTGGATTCAAGGCTTCAGATGAGCCAAGATTAGATCCCAGACCCAATCTCAATAGTCTGGAGTTTAATGTCTCTTTAAGACCAGGGGTTTATAACCAATGAGTTTTTGGGTGTGTTGAACTTCAATTCCCAGAAGAACCAGCCAGCATAGTTTAAGGGCAAGAATTATGGGAAGTGTAGTCTAAAACATCTAAACAAAATCTGAACACCATTTCTTTAAACCATGGAAAATGGAAAAAGAAATCAGTATACCTAAACATGTGCAGAATGACATTCTCTAAGTAGCTCACAAATTTGAGACTAATGATTAAGGACATCCAGATCAGAAGCTACAGGTTCTAGACAGCTTTGAATTCCACATCTCTTTTTTAGCAATTTATCACTGGTTGGGGGCACAGAGAGGGAGTGAATTTCCAAGAGAAGACCTTCTAGGTCATCAGTGTCTTGGACCCACAAGCAACTCTGGGTCCAATGAATCACACTCACCTAGAAGGGGTTTTAAATGAGGGCAAGTTCAGCTTTAAACACCAGGGTTCAAATCTCCCCCTAGGGAGGGACTCACATGGGGGACCAATATGAATTTTTTTCTTCTCAATCCCTATTCACAGAATCATAGAGTTGTAATGGACCCTAAGATCAATCTACGCCAAGATGCATCTACCCCAATCCACTGTAAGTGCAAAAATCCACAGATCAACAAAATCATGGAATGATACACTTGGATTCCCAAGGCCATGTAGTCCAACCTCTTTGCCAAAGCAGGAATTCAGAATTCCTTAGAATACCAGAACCATAGCAATTGAAGCCAGCATGATATGGTTAGAGTGCTGGAATAAAACTCTGGGGTGCCAAGGTTCAAATCCCTAGTCAGCCATGGAAATCTTTGGGTGAGTCACACTTTCTCAGCCTAAGAGGAAGGCAATGGAAACCCTTCCACCCATGAAGAAATCAAGAGAACCCTATGGTAGAATCCCCTTAGCATCACCACAAGTCAGAAATGACTTGAAGGAAGCCAACACTAATAACAAGGGGTTGCAAGGGATTGGAATGTTGATGTAGTCCAAATTCTTGCCAGTGCAGGAATTGAGCACTCATTAAAATCATGGATTGATAGGGCTGAAAGTATTCCAACAGTAAATGAGGTCAATCCAGAAGAGCATGAATCTATAGCTTAACAGAATCATTTGGAGAGGACCTTCCAGGCTTGTCTATTCCACACCCACCAGTGGAGGACTCCAAAATTCCAGAACAATCTTTGAGGTCCCTTCCAACTCTTATGGCTCTATATGGAGTTGGAAGGGACCCCAAAGATCCTTCTGTGAAATGGGAATGGCCATGAAGCCCTGGTCCACAAGGAATGGGAGATCAAGGCTCTTGCTTTTTGAGATTAGAATCCTCCACCTGCAAGTTCTGAGACAGATCCAGCAACAGAACAGGCTGTCTCTCTTTGCAATCATTTGGAGATCATTTGACAATACCCCAGGTGTACACAGAAGGCCTTGCAGATCCACGATGGGGGTTGGACTACATGATCTCAAGGGAAAAGCAGAAAAAACCTTTGGCACGCTTTGCACAAAAAGCATTGGTGGAAAACATCTTGGGTAGATCAAAGACCTTTGAACAGCATTGGTGGAAAACATCTTGGGTAGATCAAAGACCTTGCTCATCCAGGTTGGCCTAGAGGATCTCCCATTTCCATTTTGAGGGCATTGATTTGTCTGTCCCAGCCCAGTCCTACCACCCCCCCTGTTCATTTCTAAGACCACCCATTGTTCTATCAAAGGAGCTGGGCCGTCTTGAGAAACCTAGTCGCCTGGAGAGGGGAACCCCCAAGTCAACCGACTCAGAGCGATCAGAAGAGCCAAACCACTGAAACACACACATACACATGCACGTCAAGGTCTCCTTCTGCACCTGTGTCTCTTGTGACATCCCAGGGGGTAGACATTTGCCCCTGACATTGCATGGCCCTTCCAAACTGCATGCAGGCCCTCTCCTTCTCCCTTACCTGGCAGATAATCTGGGATTCCCTCTCGCAGCGGCTGGCTCAAAAGTTGCTCCGGCTGCTGGTGGTGCTGCTGGTGGTGGTGCTGGTGGTGGTGCTGGGGGTGGATCGGGGCCTCCCCCGAGGGGCTCAGCCGCCGCTTGGCGTTCGGAGAGTCCTGCTGGTGGGAGAAATCCATGAGGTTCAACATGTCCCGACCGATGGAGGCGCAGAGGGGAGGGGAGGAGGAGAAAGCCCCTCCCGAGCCAAAGGGGCCCAGACCCTCCGCCCCGGAGCGATGGGAATCCTCGGGCCAGGCGGCTGCGGAGGCTGCAGGGATGGCGCTAGTCCTCAAGGACCACTCGGAGGAGGAGGTGGCCTCAGGCGGCCCAAACTCTTGGGGCGGCGGCAAGGGCTCCCCCCTGGGAGCTGCGGCTTCTGGCCCGGGGCCTCTCTCTCTCTCTCTCTTCCTCTCGCTCGCTCGCTCTCCCCCTTCCGCCCTCCTTGTGTTTGTAAGCAAAGAGCTCCGGAGCCGCAGCCGGGCTTTTTATATCGGCCTCCCGTCTTCCGCTGCGCCCGGGCGCTTCCATTTCTGGAGTTCCCAAGCCAGGCGGCGCGGTGACGTAAATGCCCATACATGGACTCAGGATGCGGGCCAGGGAGACCCAATAAGGAAATCTCTCCCCGTGACGTGGTCGCCGCTTTTGGGGCGCCTCGTCCGCTCCATCTCTTTGCACACCCCGCCTCCCCGCCCTGAGCATCTCCGACAATAATCAATCAGGACTCAGTAAATAGGTTTATGTAACATCGATCCCAAATCCCTTTCTCTCCCTCTCTCCATTTCTAACCCCCCCCCAACACTCAATGATTTTCAACAGGAATCCGGATCCATCTAATCCTATTTATAATTCTCATCCAGCTAGTTATCTACAACCTCCCTCTTTCCCTCTCCCCTTCGGAAACAGGCGATCCCTTCCTGACATTTCAGGAACTACCTAGTGATATTTACAATTCACATCTATGTAATTAAACCTTTTCCAAATCTCTTTTAGACACCCCCCCCACACACACACATCTTATCCTCTGTGACAATTTTGCACAGCAATAATTCAGCTTGATCTAACCCCATTTAGAAAACTAATTACCTATAGCCAGCAGTGTGATGCGGCAGCCAAGAAAGCCAATGCAATTCTTGGCTGCATCAATAGGAGTCTGGTGTCTAGATCGAGGGAGGTACTGGTACCACTCTACTCTGCTTTGGTGAGACCCCATCTTGAATACTGTGTCCAGTTCTGGGCACCCCAATTCAAGAAGGATACTGACAAGCTGGAGCAAGTCCAGAGGAGGGCGACCAAAATGGTGAGAGGCCTGGAAACCATGAAGCCCTATGAGGATAGACTTAGAGAGCTGGGTATGTTCAGTCTGCAGGAGAGAAAGAGGGGACATGATAGCCATGTTTCAATATTTGAAGGGATGCCATGTAGAGGAAGGAGAGGGCTTGTTTTCTGCTGCTCCAGAGACCAGGACAAGGAGCAATGGATTCAAGCTGCAGGAAAGGAGATTCCACCTGAACCTCAGGAAGAACTTCTTGACGGTCTGGGCTATCCAGCAGTGGAATCTGCTGCCTTGGGGTGTGGTGGCATCTCCTTCCTTGGAGGTTTTTAAGCAGAGGCTGGATGGCCATCTGTCGGGAGTGCTTTGAGGGTGTTCCTGCATGGCAGGGGGTTGGACTGGATGGCCCCTGGGTCTCTTCCAACCCTGCATTTCTATGATTCTATGATTCTATAGCCCCTCGCTCTCTCATACACATATTTGCACAAATAGCTCACTGTGTCTTCAATGATAAGGCTCAACAGTTATTTGTGTCTATCTATAACTCCCCTCCACCCCATTAACCCTTTATAATTCTCTCTCCCTGTCCCTCTCTTCACAGCCATTGTTTTGATCTCTGTCTCTGTAGAGGTAGGGAAAGTTCCTTTTGGGGACTACAATGCCCAGAATCCCCCAACCAGTGAGTCAGATGTAACAGCAGAGGGTGGCTCTCACATTAAAGAGGTGGGAAAACCACAGCGGGTCCTACTCTGAAGCCATTTCCGCACCAGGCTGTTATAGCGTGATGATTCCACTTTCAACCTCCTCTGGAACCTGGGGTTTGCAGTTTCGGGAGGGGCTGGCCGGCCCCTCCCGAAACTGCAAACCCCAGGATTCCAGAGGAGGTTGAAAGTGGAATCACCGCGCTATAACAGCCTAGTGCGGAAATGGCCCGAGTTTTAAAGGCGAGACGCGGAGCCTGTTTTGGAGATGGCGTTCAGCACCTTGGAGAGCTCCGAAAGGCAACGTCCTCCAAGTCCTTTTGTATTTGTTTCTTTCAGCATAAAAGGGAACAAGAGGCAGCCAAGAAAACTAGCAGCGCCTTTAAGACTACAGTTGGCCTCCCACATTCGCTAGGGTTGGGGGCACGGGACCCCTGCAAAAGTGGAAAAAATTGCAAATATCAAAGTGTGCGTGTGTCTGAGAGAAGGGGGCTGAGGCAAGGTAGGGAGAAGGGGTACCCAGAGTCCAAACTGGGTCAGGGAAAGGAGAGGTTGCCATTCTGGTCCTAGACTTCCTCTCTCTTTCCCATAGAATCATAGAATCGTAGAGTTGGAAGAGACCCCAGGGGCCATCCAGTCCAACCCCCTGCTATGCAGGAACAGTCATCAAAGCATTCCCGACAGATGGCCATCCAGCGTCTGCTTAAAAACCTCCAAAGAAGGAGGAGAGCCACCACACTCCATGGAGGCAGCAGATTCCACTGCCGGACAGCCCTGACCGTCAGGAAGTTCCATCTCCTCCCTTAGGTGTGGGAGGGCACCAGGAGAGAGTTTGTGGTTCTGAAAAATTGAACTGTTATCCAGGCCAGGCTACAGCTGGTGGAGGACAAACGGGACCAGATATGGGCTTTAAAGGGCTGTGTGGCCTGATCGGAGCCACCAAGAAGGAACGTTACTCTGGCAAAGGAACGCCTGAGGTGGGAGTGGCGGGGTTGGAGAAGCTTGCAAATAATCAAATCTGTGAAGGTCAGACCTGCAAATGTGGAGGACCTACTGTGATTTCAGTGTGTGCTTTTGTGGCTTTTAATGCATATAAAGGCATCTGAGGAAATGGACCGAAACCCACAAAAACTCATGTTAAAATAAATCATTCAGTCCTAAAGAAGCTGCAGGATTCCTTCCTTTGTTCCTTTCTTTCTTGACTGAGATCCTGCACAAAAGGAGATGGAAAGTCGTTTCGTGCTGATGGAGCTATGTGATGATTGCGCATTGGCTCTCTGTGTATGTGTTTTCAAGTTGGCTTTTGATTTGTAATGACTTATGATTTTCACAGAGTTTCTTTAGGCAAGGAAAACTCAAGGGAGGTTTGCTATTACCTTCTTCTGAAATATAGCTCGCAACACTTGGCTCCCCATCCAAGTCCCAACCAGGCCTGGCCTGCTTAGTTTCAAGATCAGATGGGAGGTGTTGCCTTCAGGGGGTATTCAGGCCATTATTGAAAGGCAACCCTGGGCAATGGAACGTGCAGAGAAATGTGTAATGCATTATCGCTATGCACAGCTACTTGCACCCTGGACAATGGCATCTCACGTGCAATGGCCACACATGCGCAACCACGCTCCAACAATCATCAACTGAAAAATGGACTTCCACATCAGAAAGTAAATGCCCAATCTTTTCTGCAGGAGAACTTAACCATGCGTAAGTCACTAATTGGATGCCAGCCTTCATGTTCCCAATCTATCTATAGATATCTGTCTATAACTATATTTATCTATATCTACACCTACCTCTATATTTCTGTGTCTTCATTTCTATACTTCACAATCTGGCTATCCGTACATGTTTATATCCCTATCCCTTAACATTTAAAGGCTGGGAAATACGGAGAACCAAGAAATGGGCAAACTGAACAGGAGTTTCCCCTTAAAGCAGCAAAGCCAGAAGAAATAGTTGCAAGCTGAAAGAAACCCCCCCTCCCCAAAATTTGCACCCTAACCGCCTGTTAGACCTTTCTGGCCAGCTGCAAGAGTGGGGCGTGGACACTAGGGGGGGTTTCTGCCCAGTGGGACCAGATGGGTTTTCTTTTTCCTCATCCAGCCCGCCCCTGCTTGGCTGAGGCAGCAGCTGCTCTGTTGCTGAGAGAGCTCCAGGGACGTGTGTTGGTGGGGGAGAGAGGAAAATATCTAGGTCATTGGGACAGGAAGATCACAGCTAAAGGAGGCCAAGGAAGCAAAGGTGGAGGGGTGAGGGAAAGAGAGGGAGATGACACAGCTCCGCAAACACACAGGTGAATCATCAGAGGGGTGCCCCCCGGAATCGAGAGACGTGGTAGGTGAGAACGTTATTTCCTCCATGTCTTTATCTGGAAACCAAGCCTGATGAGAAACCGCCTGAGGAAATCTGGGTTGGAGGAGAGAAGGCTGGGAGATAGCATGGTGCGTGCGTGTGCGTGTATGCACAGACATGCACAAACCTTCAAGTCACCTCCTGGCTTAAGGTGACTCCATGAATTTCATAGGGTTTTCTTCAGCAAAGAATACTCAGAGACAGCTTTGCCAGTTCCTTCCTCTGAAATATAGCCTACAGCACCTGGTGTTCCTCGGCTGTCTCCCTTCCAAGAACTCACCAGGGCTGACTCTGTTTAGCTTCCAAGAACAGACAGGATCTGGTGCTTTTAGGATATTTATGTCCTGGATGACATAATTGTTGTTGTTGTTGTGTGCCAACAAGTTGTTTCCAACTTAAGGTGACCCTAAGGCCAATGTTTCCTGGGGTTTCCTGGGGCTGAGAGTTTGTGATGCACCCAAGGCCACCCAGTGGGTTTCCATGGCCAAGCTGGGAATCAAACCCTGGTCTCCAGGGTCATAGTCCAATGCTCAAACTATGCTGGCTCTGGATGCTATCTTTAAATATCTGAAGGGATGCAATGGAGAAGATGGAGCAAGCTTGTTTTCTGCTGTGCCAGGGAGAAGAAATCAATGGATTCGGATTACAAGAAAAGAGATTCCACCAAAAACGTTGGGAAGAACTTCTTTGCAAAAAGAGCCGTTCAACAGTACAGTAAGTTTCCTCACAGGGTGGTGGATTTTCCAGTTTTGGAGGCCTTTGAACAGAGATTAGATGGACATCTTTCAGGAGTGGGGTAGTTAGGTATTCCTGCATGAAGGGGCTTGGCCGAGATGGCCCCTGTAGTCCCTTCCAACCATAAGATTCTATGGTTCTGTGGTTGAATTTGTTATTGAATTGCAGGTGGAGAGCAGAGCTAGGGAAAAGTTAGCTTTTTTGGACTATAGTTCCCAGAACTTCCCAGTCATTATGGCCATTGGCTCCAGGTTTTAGTCTGAACTTCAAAGGAGTTGCCCAATATGCCAAACCTAGTCCACTTCTGCACTACACTGTTATAGTGCTATTAATCCACTTTCAACTTCGTGTGGAATTCTGGGTTTTGTAGTTTACTGAGACCAAAGAGCTCTTTGGCTGAGAATTCTAAAGGCCTCTCCCTAAACTACATCCCCCAGCATTCCATAGGATGTTGAAAGTGGAATAAAAGCACTATAACAGTCTAGTGCAGAAATAGCCCTAGTTTGAGTCTCCCCCACTCCCTCTTTCTTTCCTTCTTTCTTTCCCCACCTTTCTCCCATTATGGGACCCAGGGCGGCTCACAATAACTTAGAATGCAAGTTTAGCTAAAATGTTATCCTACAAAAGTTAAAGAGCAATTAGATGACAGTTCTATTAAAGCATACAGTTAAAAGCAGTTTAACATATATTTAAAATGTGATTGAAAACAGACAAAATAAAAGCAGAGCACACCACTTCCAGACACCATTCTGCTAGGCAATTGGACTAAAACCTATGGTATATGTCTATGCGCTCAGCACATATTCAGTCAGGTGAATGGCGGCGAAGCTGCTCTGGGTTTGAGACCGTTTCTGCACTAGACTGTTATTATTCTACTTTCAACATCCTCTGGAATCCTGGGGTTTGAACTTCAGGGAGGGGCCTCAAGACCCTAGGATTCCATAGGATATTGAAAGTGGAATAATAGCACTATAACAGTCTGGTGCAGAAAGGGTCTTAGTCTGAACTTTAGAGGAGTTACCCAAGATGCCAAATCCTATACTATACTGTTTTTGAAGAGGTACCTAATGGTTTCCATATCAACAAAGCAGTGGATTTGCTCTGGTGTTCAGTCTGAACTTTAAAGGAGCTATCCGAAGTGCTGAACTCCATCCCCAAAACAAGGTCAGATGGAGTCTTTAGGTCTCATATTTTTTCACAAGGACATGGGGGCCTTCCATGTCAGTGGAACAGTGAATCTGCTCTAGGATTCAGTCTGAACTTTGAAAGAACTGTCCCACAGGCTGAACTCCCTTGTCCAAAACAAGGAGCAGGTACCCCTGGCTATTAGGATGATTCCTTTCCTTCAACCTCACCTGTTGCTCTTCATGTACCTTCAAAGGGAAGCGAGGGGGAAGCCTTCACAGTGCAGTGAAGAAAAGGCCAGAAGAAGCCGCCCCCAAAGGCTGTTACGATCTGGCTTTGTGATCAATTGGGTCAAAGCAGTAAAAACAGGGAGGGAGGAACTCTGGCAGGTCTGCAGCCAGCCTAGAATGCCAACGCAGCTTTCCAAGGCACAGAGGCCAGGCTTCATGCAAAAAGCAGCAGGGAAGAACCAAGAAGAGGAAAGGACAGGGGGAAATTTTTAAAATTATTTTTTAAAAAACAGCAACAACACCTTCTGTGTTCCTTCAAGACTCCAGAGCCATGAAAGCTGCACTCAGGGCAAAAATAGCATAAGGTGAACGACAGCCTGGGGAGATGTAAACCTGGCTTGACAGCTTCCCCTAAGAGGGAAGCTGCTTTTTTGCCAAAGTAATTAAGGGCTGCTCGGTTGTACAATAGAAAAGCTGCCTCTTAAAGGCCAGATCCTGATTGGTGCTGAGGAATCCCAAGCCATTTCTGCACTAGACTGTTAGAGTGCTATTATTCCACTTTCAACATCCTATGGGATGCTAGGGTTTGCAGTTTAGGGAGGGGCTACCTAGGCCCTCCCAAAACTGCAAACCCCAGCATCCCATAGGGTGTTGAAAGTGGAATAATAACCCTATAACAGTCTAGCATGGAAATGGCCCTAGAGTCATAGAGTTGGAAGGGCAGCCCTATCGACCATCAAGTCCAACTCTTTACTCTACGGATGATTTCCAGCTAGATAATTCTCCAGCAGGCAGCTGTCCAGTCTCTTTTGGAAGACCAGTGTCCAGTTCTGGGCACCACAATTCAAGAGGGATATTATTAATTATTATTATTATTATTATTATTATTATTATTATTATTATTATTATTATTATTATTATTTATTTGTATCCCTCCTCTCCATGTGGATTGAGGTGGCGAACAACTTACAAATAGCATGTATTTCTATACATGCCCCCAACAAGCTGGGTACTCATTTTACCGACCTGCAGAAGGATGGAAGGCTGACAAACTGGAACATGTCCAGAGGAGGGCGACCAAAATGGTGAAAGGTCTGGAAGCCATGTCCTATGGGGAGCATTGTAGGGAGCTGGGTGTGTATAGTCTGGCAAAAAGAAGGTTAAGAGGTGACATGATAGCCACGTTTAAATATTTGAAGGGATGTCATGTTGAAGATGGAGCAAGTTTGTTTTCCACTGCTCCAGAAACTAGGACATGGAGCAATGGATTCAACCTACAGGAAAAGAGATTTCACCTAAACACCAGAAGGAAGTTCCTGACAGTCAGAGCCATTTGACAGTGGAATATGCTGCCTTTGGAGTGAGGTGGAGTCACCTTCCTTTGAGGTTTTTAAGCAGAGGCTGGATGGCCATCTTTTGGGAATGCTTTGATGGGTGTCCTTCGTAGCAGGGGGTTGGACTGGATGGCCCCTGGGGTCTCTTCCAACTCTAGGATTCTATGATTCTATGATTCTACATCCAGAAAAGGAGACCCCACCACTTCTCTAAGGAATTGGCTCCATTGCCCAACAGCTCATACCATCAAGAAGTTCCTTCTAATGTTCAGTTGAAGGAGCTGCATCTCTCTCAAAATTGGTAGTCCAGCTGGCCCTCTCCCACGTTGTTGTTGTTGTTTGCTGTCAAGCCACTTTTAACTTACGACAACCCTATGAATGAGAGATCTCTAGAACACCCTGTTCTTAAACATTCTGCTCAAGTTTTGCCAACTCAGAGGAGCTATGAATTCCTTGATGGAGTCAATCCACCTGTAATGATGTTTTCCTCCTCTTCTACTGCCTTCCTTTTCCCCCTGCATTATGGTCTTTTCATAAAATCATAGAATCATAGAGTTGGAAGAGACCACACGAGCTATGGAGTCCAACCCCTTACCATTCAGGAATATACCATCAAAACACTCCCAACAGATGACCATCCAACCTCTATTTAAAAATCCCCAAAGAAGGAGACTCCACCACACTTCACTGAAGCAGCATATTCCACTGTCAAACTGTTCTTCCCATCAGGAAGTTCTTCCTAATGTTTAGGTGGAACCTTTTCCCCTGTAGTTTGAATCCATTGCGCCATGTCCTAGTTTCTGGAGCAGCAGAAAACAGGTTTGCTCCATCTTCTTAAGTCACTCATCCTGCTTTTGCAGGAAGGAAGCATGTTACAAGTTTGTACTGCCCTACCCTCCAAATGATACTCATGCCCAGCTGTCCTGGTCTCTGGAGCAGCAAAAAACAGGCTTGCTCCATCCTTTATCTGACATGTCTTCAAATGTTTAAACGTGGCTACCATATCACCCCTTAGCCTTCTCTTCTCCAGACTAAATATCCCCAGCTGCCTAAGCCACTCCTCATAGGAGGGCTTCTTGGTTTCCAGGCTTTTTATCATTTTGGTCACTCTTCTCTGGAGATGTTCCAACTTATCAACATCCTTCCTGAACTGTGGTGCCCAGAACTGGACCTGTTCCAGATGTGGTCTGAACAAAGCTAAATAGATGGACACTATTGCTTCCCTTAACCTAGACACTATACTCCTATTGATGCAGCCTAGAATCACATTGGCTTTTTTAGCTGCTGCATCACACTGTTGTCTCAAGAGAGTAAAAAGGTAGTGGAGAAGAGGACAGGCACGGGAAGGGAAGCACTCTCCTGCTTTATCCAGCAGCTTTAAGGAACATGAGCATTCTCCAGGAATCCACCAGGCAACCTCATGCAAATTTTTATTGTAGTTCTCTGTTCTTTCCTTCAAAGCAACTTTATTTGGAAGCTTCCCTCAGTAACGGTGGGGAAAGATAACACAACAGGCTCCCTCTATTCCCACTGTGAGTGACTGGGGTCTTCCATGCCAGCAAGCGGTGAATCCACTCCAGGTTTTACCCTGAAGTTTGCTTAAGCTGTCCAAGGTGCCAGTCTCTGTCCTGCCTCTAAGTTCAGCACTTCAGGGACCTCCTTGAAAGTCCAGGTCACAGATTCACCATCCCATTGACATGGTGCTGATGCCCACTGAAATCCAATTAGCATAAAGCAAGCGGGTATGGCTCCAAAGAAACCAGTGTTTCCTCCAGCTTAGCAGGATGCCGTGCGGGGAGTACCCAGGCCCAGCTGCTTGCTCGGAAATCCCCGTGCAAAAGGCATCCAAGATCTCACCAGGCAGGAATCTCTGAAAGCATCCCCATCGCTTCTTGAAGGCTGTAGCTGCCGTCATCCACCTTTTCCCCTTCAGGCTACCTGCGGATGGGGCCACCTGTCTGCTTTTTATGCCCAAGACGCTGGCAAGGAAGGAATTCCCTTTCAGCTCAGGGGCTTTGTGTAGCTTCCTGATTGCTACAAGTCATCATTCCATTCATTTTGAATTTTTCATTATTATTATTTTTTTGCATTCGTGGAAACGTTGAGTGGTTGTTTTTCTAAAACAATGCCTTTCTTAGCTCCTATGAGCAATGGCTGAGTTAGTAACTAACCAAAGCTAAGAAAAGAAGCTGCAATTTTATATTACGGTCCAGATTGTGTAACTTTGTGCATAATGAGGTAGTACCAGAGATGCTAAGTGAATGGCACATAGGTATGTCTCCTTTTATTTAGACAGGATTTTGGATCTTGAATTTTAATTGTGGAGTTGTAGTATGTGTGTGTGTGTGAGAGAGAGAGAGAGGGAGAAATGGTATGCTGTATTTTTAAAATTTTTAAATCTGTACTTTTAAATCTTTTTGGAAATAATGTTTTAAAATATGTTTTAAGCATTTTAACAGTTTTTAAGCATGTTTCAATAGCTGGAATATCTCATTTCTTTTTAACTAAACTAAATGGTTTAGTTGTATCTTTTTAGATTATTGTAAGCCACCTTGGATCCCATTTGGGAGAAAGGTGGAGTATAAATTCAACAAACAAACAAACGAATCAAAGGTATAAATATTCTAAGGGTGGCAAATCTTGGAAGCTAAGCAGGGTCAGTCCTGGTTAGAACTTGAATGGGAGATGACCAGTGAATACCAAGTGCTATAGGCTACATAGCAGAAGGAGCAACTGGAAAAACCACCTCTGAGCATTCCTTGCCTAAGAAAACCCTGAGAAATCCATGCGGTTGCCCTAAATAGGCACCTTCAAGGCTCATACACATGCGCATGCACATACCTATCAAGGCACTGGCAAGAGTGTCCAAAACGCACATGGGGCTCTACTGATGTGCATCTACGCTCCCTAGTCAGTGTCCTGATATGCACCGGTGCTTTTTGAACACTTGTCCCCTTCTGCAATCATCCTGTTGAACATCAGTGTTGTTGTGCGTTGGTCCCACTGCACATTGGTCCTGTTGTACAACAGTTTCCTTGCACATCTATCCCTTTGCTCCCCTACATAGCTGTGTTATGGCAGCCCCTTGATGAAATCAGACATTGTGAAACTGATCAATTCAATTTCCCACAAGTTTAAGTCCACTTATGAGCCTGAATAGGATGAATCTACACATGTACCATTAAGTGGTGGTTGCTCCACACCACCTGTCTGCTGAATTCGGACAATACTCAACCAATGACATAACTGTGAATGGGCTTGGTGGTTTCCCTGTGAACCAAGGGGTACGTAAAAGGCACTGATGAACAGCTCCACACCATCCAAGAGTGTGCAACTGTACGCATGATAGTTCCAGTCATAGAACACAACAGAGAACTGAACAGTGAAAGGTAATGTGCCAGTTGCATGCATTCTCTGGGATGTGTGACTTGACCATGGTGACACATGCCTTAGGCCATTTCTGCACTAGCCTGTTATAGCACGATGATTCCACTTTCAACATCCTCTGGAATCCTCGGGTTTGCAGTTTTGGGAGGGGCCAGCTGGAAATGGCCTTAGTTACATCCCAACTGGATTACTGCAATGCACTCTATGGCCATTTCTGCACTACACTCTTATAGCGCAATGATTCCACTTTCAACCTCCTATGGAATCCTAGGGTTTGCAGTTTCGGGAGGGGCCAGCTGGCCCCTCCCGGAACTGCAAACCCCAGGATTCCATAGGAGGTTGAAAGTGGAATCATCGTGCTATAAGACTGTTGTGTGGAAATGTTCCACATAGGGCTGCCTTTGAAAAGTATTTGGAGCGGCAGCCAGATTGCAAACTGGGGCTGGATACAGGAAGTACACAACTCCCTTGTGGCAACAGCTCCACTGAGTGCTGGTCTGCTTTTACGATCCTGTAGTGTCGTTAATCTGTTTTAAAGCAAGACTTTTAATTGGTTTTAAATTCTGTAATTATTTAATACTATTTTAATTTTGTATGTTTTTAACCATATGTGTTTTATTCTATTCTCTGCTTCTTTGTAAGCCACCAGCCTGGGAGAAGGGCAGGATATAAATAAGATGGTGGTGGTGGTGGTTGGATAGCCAAAGAAGTACAACTACATGCATAAAGGAACTTATGTGCACATAAAACACCAACAGGATGCCAACGGTAGTCTTCGATTTAATTGCCATTCGGTATCATCTCTGTACACAAACTACCTCTCTTTTTAAAAAATGCAGGCTCAGAATCTTGGGGTTCCATGCCAGTGACTTGCACTGCAAAGACAACATTGCAACATCTGCGACACAAGGACTCCTAGACTCTGACCTCCATACATTCCTTGACCATCAACTGCTGATTTTCCTTGTTCCGTCCAAGGAAATTCATCCGCAGAGTTCAGATCTGGCTCAGAAATGAAACCTGGTCAACCCTTCTATTTCACCAATTCTATATGTTGGATTTGATGTCCAGCAACCAACCCCTATAAACTCCTGCCCTGGCATTTTGGCAGCTTACCAGGAAAGTCCTGGGCTTTGGTTCAGATCCAAGGGCGTGGTTGGTTCTCCCATCTGGCAACTGCCCAACCGACTCCTCCTTGCCTTTCAGGAAAACTTCTAGAATGTGCATCCTGCGAGTTCCTATAGCAACTGGCCCGTGCTTGGCACATTCCATGACTATTCCTTTCTCAGCTCTCAGTATCCCCAGTGCGATGGTGACTTGAAGGTGAAAAAGAAAGGAGGAAGCAGAAATGGACGAAGAGGGTGGTCTGTTAGAGCTGGACCACACGTCACAGGCTCCATAAACGGAAGGTTGTGGAAATGGCTTCCTCGTGTTGGCTATCCAATACAGTTAGAATGGTGGGAACAGACTTGGCAATGAACACAAAAATTTACTGCTGCTCAAAATTTAAAAGAGAATTAGAATCATAGAATCATAGAAATGTAGAGCTGGAAGAGACCCCAGGGGCCATCCAATCCAACCCCCTGCCATGCAGGAACACCCGTCAAAGCACTCCCGACAGATGACTGTCCAGCCTCTGCTTAAAAACCTCCAAGGAAGGAGACTCCACTACACTCCGAGGCAGCACATTCCACTGCCAGACAGCCCTGACCGACAGGAAGTTCTTCCTGAGGTTCAGGTGGAATCTCCTTTCCTGCAGCTTGAATCCATTGCTCCTTGTCCTGGTCTCTGGAGCAGCAGAAAACAAGCTATAAACTATTTGCTATATTGCTATAAACTATTTCATAGATGGTACATAACACCAGAAAAATTAAAGACAATTTACAAGATGGGTACAGGTCAATGTTGGAAATGTCAAGAGAACTCTGGTACACTATTTCATATGTGGTGGTCATGTTCCAAAGCACAAAAATATTGGAAAGAAATACATAAGAAAATAAGTTCAATTTTGAAGATTGAATTTGGGATGATACTTGAATTTTACTTGTTAAACATGACATATATACGCTAGAGGGAACGTCAGTCAAGCAGTATTGGAGAATAATATTACATATGGTGATCACCGCCTGTATTGAGTGTGCACAGCTTCGGAAAAATGAATCTACACCTACTTTTGCACAGTGGTGGACAACCTTTATGGAGAATATAAATGCGGACATTCTTACGCAAAGACTAAAAGGGAAATCAGATGAAGACATTAATAAAGAATGGAAGATTGTTACAGATTTAGGTTGGGTATAGACAGAAGGCAATACATAATTCATGATATCAAATACTATATAGGGTAATAATCACTGAAATATCATGTTACACGTATAGCAGAGAAATATAGCAGGAACTAACGAATTACTGATTACTAACATTTTATTGTGATACGTGTACAAATAGAGGAAATATTAATAATTGTAATCCAGAAAGGAAAGGAAGAAGAAATAATATTGCATGTAAACATTGCAGAAATAATTGTTTGTTTTATTTGTTGAAACTCTAATAAAATTATATATATATATATGTATGTATATATATATATATATATATAGAGAGAGAGAGAGAGAGAGAGAGAGAGAGAGAGAGAAATGGCTTCCTCATGGAACTTCTCCTCCCTTAACAGTGTACCTGTAACATCTCACAAGGCGCTTTGCCACTCAGAGAACCTTTGAATCACTTGACAAGTTTCCAAGAAAGATCTGAATTCAGGGTAGGTGCCCTGTTAATTTCTGAATTCAGGGTAGGTGCCCTGTTAGAAGTGACTAGTGGGGTGCCACAGGGTTCTGTCCTGGGCCCAGTGCTGTTCAATATTTTTACCAATGACTTGGATGAAGGAATAGAGGGCATGCTCATCAAATTTGCTGATGACACCAAATTGGGAGGGGTTGCTAATACGCCAGAGGACAGGATCAAAATTCAAAATGACCTGGATAGATTGGAGAGCTGGGCCAAGGCGAACAAAATGAAATTCAACAGAGAGAAGAGTAAGGTCCTACACTTAGGTAGAAAGAATGGAATACAGAAATATAGGATGGGGGACACGTGGCTGGATAGCAGTACGTGTGAAAGGGATCTAGGAGTCTTCATAGACCACAAGCTGAACATGAGTCAGCAGTGTGATGCGTCAGCCAAGAAAACCAATGCAATTCTCAGCTGCATCAATAGGAGTCTGGTGTCTAGATCGAAGGAGGTACTGGTACCACTCTACTCTGCTTTGGTTAGACCCCATCTTGAATACTGTGTCCAGTTCTGGGCACCCCAATTCAAGAGGGACATGGTCAAGCAAGTCCAGAGGAGGGCGACCAAAATGGTGAGAGGCCTGGAAGCCATGAAGCCCTATGAGGATAGACTTAGAGAGCTGGGTCTGTTTAGTCTGCAGAAGAGAAGGTTAAGAGGGGACATGATAGCCATGGTTAAATATTTGAAGGGATGCCATGGAGAGGAAGGAGTGGGCTTGTTTTCTGCTGCTCCAGAGACCAGGACAAGGAGCAATGGATTCAAGCTGCAGGAAAGGAGATTCCACCTGAACCCCAGGAAGAACTTCCTGACAGTCAGGGCTGTCCGGCAGTGGAATCTGCTGCCTCGGAGTGTAGTGGAGTCTCCTTCCTTGGAGGTTTTTAAGCAGAGGCTGGATGGCCATCTGTCGGGAGTGCTTTGAGGGTGTTCCTGCATGGCAGGGGGTTGGACTGGATGACCTGTGTGGTCTCTTCCAACTCTACATTTCTATGATTCTATGATTCTATGATTTGTCTAAGGGAAGAAAGACTGATGGGGGGAAAAGGAGAGAAATTCTAAATGGTTCCTTCTGAATCTTTGGGTACCATCAGAGAAATGGTTCCTCATGCCCAAAGGTGTCGTGGATCTTTTCCCTCTTTCCTTCCTTAAAACACTTTTGTGTGTTGGGTAGAAGAACCAGAAGAACCAGAAGCACAAAAGGATTACACAGAGAAGAAGAGAACATCTGCCCCCATTATATATATATATAACTTTATGCCTAACTAATAAATTGTGTTATCGTACGGTTTTTGAAATAAAAGGTATGTTGAGATACGTTGCAACAGAACATTAAATTTCATATTCAGAAGCCGTGCCATAGTGTTGACGATGTGTATGTACAGTTAGGAAAGGTGTGTTGGGAGTGGCAACCTTTGCATGCCTAATTAAATGGCTTGTTTGTTTGCATGTCTATTGTAAGCATAGAGAGATAGCTAGAGAGAACTTCCTGTTTGTTGGTTAACACCTCTTCCTCCAGCACGTGCACATTCCTTGTTCTTTAAAAGGTTCTCTTGCCATTTACTCCCCCACCTTTTTTTTGCCTTCGCCTTTTGACCTGAAAGCATGCTCTGAGATACCCCAACAGGGATCATTGGCAGCAAGCATGTGAGTGCTTAATTTTCTTCCTACCTCCTTCAAGAATTGAACCTGTATAGACTATGTACAAGATTTTGTGAGTAAACTCTTTTATATTTTTAACCAAACTGTTTTTGTGTTTATTTTGAGCTAGATTAAGTGTGTTTGGGGTGGTGTTAAAGAAGTGGGACTGGTGATCTGTTCAACTTCCGTTTTTGTGCAATTACTAAAATACTCTGCTGATGGAGAGTCTCATTACCAAGGTCTTTCAATATAAAAAATATTTTTTTCAGTTTCCCCAACAAGGTGGAGAGTGAAGAAAGCAGACAGGAAGAAATCAACTCATTTGAAAGTTGGTGCTGGAGGAGAGTTCTAGGGATACACCGGACTACTAAAAAGACAAATGAATGGGTCCTGGAGCAAATGAAGCCTGAATCCTCCCTAGAAGACAAGATGACTCTAATAATAATAATAATAATAATAATAATAATAATTATTATTATTATTATTATTATTATTATTTATTTGTATCCCACCTCTCCACATGGATTGAGGTGGCAAACAACATGAAATACATTATACATTACAAATAGCATGTATTTCTATGCTGCTTATCAGCTAAGTGCTCTCTAAGCGGTTTACAATGTGTTTTAGCTAACTGCCCCCAACAAGCTGGGTACTCATTTTACCGACCTGCGGAAGGATGGAAGACTGAGTCAACGTGGAGCCCAGCGGGATTGAGCTCACAACCTTGTGGCTGCAGTACCGGCATTTAACCCCTGTGCCACCACTTTGAGAGCCAGTGGAGTGTGGTGGTTTGAATGTTAGGTGAGGACTCTGGTTCTGACCAAGGTTCAGAAGAGAAGGGAGGACAGAAGAACATCCCCAATTAAAAATCTTTACCTCAGGCCTTTGCTAATGGCCAAGAGGCTGTTTAAGCAGAAAGGTTTTTGGCCTGCTGGAGGAAAGAGAACAGAAAAAGAGACTGGCCCCTCCACCTATAAACTAGATGTGGGAGCAGCTACTGAGAAGGCTCTGTCTTGAACCTGCTCCAAACACACCTCCAAGGGCGGTTAGTGGTACCCTGAATGCTGCTGTGGGATACCTTCCTTCTCCCTTTATGGATTCACATTAGGGATCTGGTTCTTCCTTCGGTGTATCTAGTCCCAAACATTCCCCTTTGACAAGCTGGAACGTGTCCAGAGGAGGGAGACTATAAAATGGTGAAAGGTCTGGAAACCATGAAGCCCTATGAGGAGCAGCTTAGGGAGCTGGGTGTGTTTAGCCTGGGGAAAATAAGTTTCAGGGAGGACAAGATAGTCTGGTTTAAATATTTGAAGGGATGTCATATGAAGGATGGAGAGACGGCAAAGGTAAGGAGCTGTCGAGTGGAGGTAAGAGAACGGAATACTGAAAGGGAGTGCTGACTAGTGGAACGTCTGTGGGGATTTGAGTAAGGTTGGTGAATGACACTTGGGATGAGAGCTGTGTGACCCTGTTCTCTGGGGGTCCCAGGAGGGGTGCCCAAGTAACCAAAACACAAAAATGCAAAGTTGGGGAAATTAGCTGGAGCACTCACTAAAGCTAGCGAGAGGCAGGATAACTTAGCAGGATCTTGCAACCCAATGTCTACGGAGTCAAGTCAGTCAAGCAGTCAGTTTTAAAATAGCAAAAATGATGTTTTTATTAAAAGACAAACAAACAGTAAAGACACCACAATCACACAGCTAATGGAAGAATTAGAAATAAGGATTTTCGGGGGAAATGGGTGATACGACACCTTTTGTTGTAGTTCTGAAGAAGTTGAAGATGGTAGGGAAGAAACTCAGCGTGGAGGCCGAGGGGAGCTCGCCAGACACAGCGGCAGCAAGGCGGGATGGAAGTCCGGAGTGATCCGAAAGGGGCAAGCGATCCAAGGTGGTCTCGAAATCAGGGGGTTTGTATAGGGTGAATTGTGACTGCAGGCCATGCCTTACTTGGCGAGAACAATGCGAGTTTGGAGCGGGACAAAGCTTTGGAAAAGGTCAAGTTTAACATGATGGGCTTAGCGCAGAATCAGTAATAGTGTAGCCAGTATGCAAATAGTTCGGCTTTGCAAGACTATCGGCTCAGAGCCGGGCGCCTTTGTTAGTGTCGCACTCGAGCAAAAGGTTGTTACTAGGGAGGTCCCTGAAGCAACGGAGTGGCTCTGTTCTGCCTGCCTGGGTGGAGAATGGAAGGTCCAGCAATTACCGTCCGCGCCTGTTTATGTGCTTGTCCAGAGGCCTCGCAAACACATGGAGCGGGGTGGCAGAGGAAGGTCGAATGGGTTTGATATCAAAACAGATGTCTAGTGCTATCACTGGGTAGGCCTGAACTGCAGTAACAGCTGACATGGGCCATTTCTGCACTACGCTGTTATAGTGCTATTATTCCACTTTCAACCTCCTCTGGAATTCTGGGGCTTGTAATTTCCTGAGGCCAAAGAGATCTCCGGCTGAGAATTCTAAAGATCCCTCCCCCAACTGCAAACCCCAGGACTCCATAGGAGGTTGAAAGTGGAATAATAGCACTATGACAGTGTAGGGCGGAAATGGCTATTGTTAGGCAGTTAGGGTAGAGAGAGGGAGGGTGGAGGAGTGGGTGAATGGAGAACTAGAGTTTAAAACAGTCAGTCAGTCAGATTTAGGAATTAATCTGTGGCATTTAAAAGTCTGAATTAGCCGGGAGAGGAATGTGTGAGACTGTGTGAGCTGTGTTCTAAATATATTAATGAATTAAGCTGTTGTATTATGTTCAACTTCTCTCTGTATTTATACACTTTTGGCCTCTGCAAATGCTATATATTGGAATGCTTGGATTCAGGCACAGTGCCTTTGGTAGCAGCAATGAATAAAGAGTGGTGGTGTCTGGTGGCAATATATGTTGGATCATATTTCCAGTGATGTACAGTCATCCCTGCACATTCACTGGGGTTAGGGGCACAGGACCCCCATGAAAGTGGAAAAACCGTGAATAACTCTAGTCCCTCCCAAACCATATTTAACACGCACACAAAGTTATGATCACCCTATCCAAATGACCATGGGTTCCTATGAGGCACCAGGGTTCCTTCCCAAGGCAGAAGTGGGGGGCTCGTGGGGCTTACGGCCACCTCCACTGCAGCCCCGCCCCATTTTAAAGAGGGATTTACAAGTTTCATTTGTAGTTTTTCGGTCTCACAAGACTTGCAGTTCCTGTTAAAAATGGCACAGGGAGGCAGCAGAGGTGACAGCAAACAATCCACAAAGAATCAAATCTGCAAAAGTGAAATCTGCAAATGTGGAGGGCTGACTGTGTTTAAGTTTCTTATGCCAAGTCTCAAGTCAAGTCTCTGCCTTCAAGACTCAAGTCCTTGAAGAAACTTTCAAGTCAAGTCTGGGAGCCAACTTTATACACCAACCTATATTCCAGAATTTTTGGACAGAGTTGAATAAAGTCAGTTTTAACAATTTAAGCAGAGTTGGCCCTCCACATTTGTGATTTTGCCATCTGCAGATTTGGACATGGAGAATAGGATTCTTCTTACTTCCCATTTTGAAAGCTGGAGGATTTTTCAGACGTGGGGAATAGGATCCTTCTTAGTCCCCATTACTGATGCTTCAAAAACTTAGAACAAGGGATCTTTCCTCCTCAAGCCAATTGCCTAATACATTGGCTGTTCCCCTCTGAGGCCCTCCTGTTCCCTCTCTAAGTCAATCCTCATAGGGTATGGCTTCCAGACCCCTCACCACTTTGGTTGCCCTCCTCTGGACTTGCTCCAGCTTGACCGTGTCCCTCTTGAATTGGGGTGCCCAGAACTGGACACAGTGATTTGAAAAGTGGAGCTGATGGGTTTGCCTAGAATGGTGAATCTAGAATGAGGAAATGTCTAGTCTTACATCTTTTTAGGGATGTAAGATGTGAAGCCATTTCCACATTAGACTGTTATAGCACTATTATTCCACTTTCAACATTCTATGGAATCCTGGGGTTTGCAGTTTGGGGGGGGGGTCTCAAAGGCCCCTCCCTCAACTGCAAACCCCAGGATTCCATAGGATGTTGAATGTGGAATAATAGCACTGTAACAGTCTAATGCAGAAATGGCCTAAGTCCAGCTTAGGCCTGCCATCTACACCAACTGTGCAGATTTACACATAACACACTCCTTTTCCACCAGGTCTGACACTCTGCCTAAACCTCCACTGCCACCAAATGTGAAGACTTCCATAAGTCTCATGATTATCAAGAGTAAGGACTTTTTTCCCCTTATCCCCCACCTTCTACCACCAATGTAAGAACCTCCTCCTGTCCTACTGCTGTGGCCATCAACTGTGAGGACCTACTAGCTGCCCTCATGGTAACTGTGAAATATTTAGTGGTGTAGACTCAAGTCTACTGACTTGGACTCAAGCCATACTTGAGTCATTTCAGCGACTCAACTTGGACTCAACTCAGCAATAAATGATGCACTGACTCTACTCAACTTGAGACTTGTATATTTTTAGTGATTGACTTGCTGCCCTTAGTTCAGTAATATAACACATTCATCCAGAAACCTTACGACTTTGAACAAGGCTTCCATCCCTTTTTGTCTAACGTTCACAGGACAATCTGTCTCAAGCCCAAAGTGTGGACAAATTTCTCAGACAAATGGGTTCGGCAGGATTGAGGTTTGCTCAGCAGCCTGTCCCTGCTACATATCAGAGGAGCCTTCTAAAACTTTTTCTAAGGGCAGAAGGCAAGACTTACTCCTAGAGTGCATTTCTCATGTCATTTCCGCACTAGCCTGTTATAGCGCGATGATTCCACTTTCAACATCCTCTGGAATCCTGGGGTTTGCAGTTGAGGGAGGGGCCTTTGAGACCCCCCCAAACTGCAAACCCCAGGATTCCATAGAATGTTGAAAGTGGAATAATAGTGCTATAACAGTCTAGTGTGGAAATGGCTTCACATCTTACATCCCTAAAAAGATGTAAGACTAGACATTTCCTCATTCTAGATTCACCATTCTAGGCAAACCCATCAGCTCCACTTTTCAAATCACTGTGTCCAGTTCTGGGCACCCCAATTCAAGAGGGACATGGTCAAGCTGGAGCAAGTCCAGAGGAGGGTGACCAAAATGGTGAGGGGCCTGGAAGCCATGAAGCCCTATGAGGATAGACTTAGAGAGCTGGGGATGTTTAGTCTGCAGAAGAGAAGGTTAAGAGGGGACATGAGAGCCATGTTTAAATATTTGAAGGGTTGCCATGGAGAGGAGAGAGCGGGCTTGTTTTCTGCTGCTCCAGAGACCAGGACAAGGAGCAATGGATTCAAGCTGCAGGAAAGGAGATCCCACCTGAACCTCAGGAAGAACTTCCCCATGGTCAGAGCTGTCCGGCAGTGGAAGATGCTGCCCCAGAGTGTAGTGGAGTCTCCTTCTTTGGAGGTTCTTAAGCAGAGGCTGGATGGACATCTGTCAGGAGTGCTTTGAGGGTGTTCCTGCATGGCAGGGGGTTGGACTGGATGGCCCCTGGGGTCTCTTCCAACTCTACATTTCTATGATTCTATGACATTTATAAAGTTTGTCTAAACTCCTCTGTTTTCAGAAGGCCCAGGGTTTGGTGGGCAAGTGTTGTTAATCTCCCAGCTGAGCGGTAGCTGCATTGTGTTTTCTTCTCTCTCTGTACCAGGCCCAGCAGTTTTGCATTCTTCACAAATAACAACTTGTACAGATGACTGCAGTCTGTAAGTCACTTCTCTGTGCGACCTGCCCAACCTCAGCTGAATCATTGTGATGTCACAGGATGTCCTCAAACCGTCTAATTACTCAGAGTGAAGGCGACAGTTGCAGAATGTTGACAAATAGTATAATTGCAGGGTAAAAAGAGAAAGATCCATATGGGATGGAGGGAAAACTGTGCCCAGAGCCTGTTTGAAGTTTTTCTCCACTCCATCTGTGCTGTTGGAAAGAGCAGCTAGGCAAGGAAACTTGGGAATGTTATGCGTATTCAGGGGCTGGGAGATCAGCGAGTTAAACAGCTCAAAAAGATTTTTTAAAAATCAAATGGTTCACAGGTTGTTGAATCCCACAGATTAACCTCGATGAAGCAGATGCATTACTTTTTGTTATTGCAATTATATATGTATTTTATTGGCAGCCTGTATCAGCTATAGGCATTGCTGGAATGACAGATTGTTGTCATAGTAACACTGACAATAAAAGAAAATAAGAGGGATCTGCAGCAATGTTGCAGCATGTCTTCATCTCCTATAACAAGGACAGGCAACATATGACCTACGGGCCTCTCCTTCATTTTTCAGGCTTCCATTGATGATAATGCCTCCGCATGCTTCAATTTGGCATGGGGGCAGCGACACTGTTAACTTAAGAGGTGGGGGACTTTGAGGTCTACCCACCATGCCAGAGTCTCCTTAGAATTTGGGGAATTATAGTTCAAAGGAGCGTAACGGCAGTGTCTTTGCTCCTGTGCATACCACTACTATCTATGGAAAGAACTCTAGTTAAAAGTTAAACTAAGTATTTCACTGGGAATTAACAAGCATACAGTAAATCAGACACTCTCAAGAGCCATACAAGGCTATCGGAAAGTGAGGCAAGAAAGGTTGGATAGTGAGAGAGATGGGGTGGAAAGGGTAATAGTTCCGAGTCCTGAAGAAGAGCATTGAAGCGGAGTGGATCAGTCAGCATCTGAGAGTACCGAGAATGAACAGGTATAACATCCAAGGCCCTTTTCGCACCTTACCTTTGTTGCGGCAGTGGGGAGCAGCGCTCACACGAGCAGCCATTTGCACAAGTCGCTCACAGCAGCCCTTCTGCCTCCCGCATCGGCTTGCTGGTTGCACGACCGTCGCGCTAGCGCCCCACCCCTTCCTTTCACAGTGCAGCCTGGGAGCTGTAGGCTGCGCTGGGGGAAGGAAGTGTGACTGGCCCGGCTCACCAACGCACCGCATGCAGGTAAGTGCATGAGGGGCCCACAAGCATTGCGCGACCGTGCAGTATTTTCGGCTCACAGCCGAAAATAAAAATGCATGCGCGGCCCGCTTTAGGATCGTGAGCGTCGCGTGAGTGGGAGTGTGTCATACGGACTGATGCTCCCATTTACATGACGCTCAGGGGCCCTCGTGCAAAAAAAAACTGCGTGCGAAAAGGACCCAAGTTTCACAATTTACTGGGGCTGGAGCTGAAGTTTTTATTCCCTATTGCCTGCATGGACAAAGCAGGCCTGTGACTTTCTCACAGGGTTGACAAAGGAGTCTAGAATGGGCTGGTTGCCTTAACCCAGGTGACAAAACATTGATGGGAGTTCTGACAATCTCTTAACTCTTTGGTCAGTTAGTGTGAATAGGGAAGGTCTCAGTCAGATATGCTCACAGTAGGGTTCCTGATTGCTTCACCTGGACAGTTTTACCTGCCATTGTTCTCAGGAGTGTTCGCAACTCAATAATTTGAAAGGATTATCACAAACCCATTAGCATTGGGCTTTCCCACCTAATCTTCTCTTAATTAATTTTTTCCCCCATTATTTTTATTAAAATAAAATAAACAAATGATAAAAAAGAAAATTATATAGATTTACAGACTTGTTTACATAATATAGAATTTTCACACACACACACACACACATATATATATAAATAAAATGAAAGATGAATATATATATATATATAGTCATCTTTCATTAGATTTCACTTAGAAAATTATAAAGTTGAATTTTTGACTTCCATTGCCAAACTCTGGTCTAATATCTTCCCGCTAACATTCCAGCAATGAAATTCCCTTATATTCAACCTTTTCTATGTTGAGTACACCTTATATTGTACTTTCTTTGCTTCGAAAACAAACTCATTTGGGCAAGAAATCTTTCTTTAGTAAAGAAATGCAATAACGTGGCTTAACCATGGAACTTTACCCATTTTTCCATAATCCTTTAAATTACTATATTTGTGTCCACTAGAGCCTAATCTTCTCTTAATTTATGACCTGGTCATGTCTGAGGTCATCCTGACATGGCATATGCTTACAGCCAGCGCTCTTTCAAACATGTGTTTCAGCCATAAGTATGTCCAATTATGAAAATAGCACATCTCGCAGAGTGGGGTGTATGATGTGGTAACAGCACCTCCTAACCTCTCTTGAAAACAAGGTGAGCAAGGAAAATATACCTTGTTTTCAAACCTAGTCACAGTCCCAGAGTCCTCCTAGAAGCATGATTTAACATAAAACAAGGAGTGAGCTCCTAGTTTATCACATTTTAAATGGAAATTGTGTGTTTGTGTGTGTTTGCTGCTGTGGAGCAGGTTAGATGGTGCAGCAGCACTCATGATTTGGGTGACATGCAGTCCCGGGAGAGTTGTCAGGGGAATGTACCTCCTTTCCCTGGAATCTGGCTACTTTTCTCCTAATGTTTATGATTTTATCCATATTCCCTGGGGCTTGTCCTATCTCAACCCCAGCAGCAAGCCAGAGCTTGCTTCTGCTGCACTGATAGCAAAGTAGCAAACAGAGAAACAGAACAGCTCAAAATTGGTCACTTACTTTTACTCAGTAAGGAAAAGGTCAAAGGCATAAACAGGGTCCAACAGAATCTGAAGGCAGAGCAAATAAGTCCAGAGTCAACACAGTCCAAGAAATACACCCAGCAGGAAGGTCAGATAAGATCCGACAACTCCTGGAGAGGAAGGCCTGTGTCTATATAGGTTAGCAGCTTAAAGCAGCTGCTGCCTAATTAATTGCTGTCTCCTATAAATGCTTTGAGACCTGTGCAAGCTCTCCCTTTGCTGCTTACACTCAGCAAAGGTAGCTATAGATAAGTTGTCTTCTGTACCTTAAGGGGCAGGACTTTCTGCTGGAGCTGGCACTGTACCCTGTTCTGTCCCTGGGATTTGTGGTTCTATAACCTACCCCTGTTCAGCAGGTCCTGGCATGTCCACTGCTGCGGACTCTGAATCAGAATCCATTTCCATGTTCTGAAAGCAGTGTACGACAGGGCTATTACTACAAGTGGCTAAAGCCACTTGGCACACCTCTGTCAGCTTTTGGGGCAGGGAGACATGAGAGAGCCTTCTCAGTGGGTATGCTCATGCTATCAAATTGGCTCCTTCTCTGTTCCATTTCAGTAAGAAGATGGAAGACCCTGTTATCTGTTGCAGAAGGGCTTTTAATTGGGAAGTGTTGTATTGCATGCAAGAAATTGCAGGAGAAAAACCTGTCCAGTCCCAAGCTTCACATGGGGTTACAAACAGAAGTGTGGCCCAGGCAGTCCAAGGTGCAAAGCGAGAAATCAGTCAGAGTCCAAAGCAGAGAGGGGAGTGGCTGGAAAGATGTGTCCAAAAGGACCTACTCAAACAAGAGCCAGAGAAGTCAGATCAACTAGCACAGAGGTTTGGGAGCTGATGCTCTGCAGCAACAGAATGGCCTGAGCTGATGTAATTTATAGCCATGAGTTAATGAGCTCAGCTGGGCTCATTAGCTTGGCATCCTGTGTTTCAGACAGAGCAGGGCATTACCTGAACTTTTGCTCTCAGTGCTTTAATTCACCACACTTGGGAAAGTGAAGTACCTTTGTCTCCTGCTGTCCTGTACTGGCAGCAAGCCAAGGTTTACAGCTCTCTGATTAGGGTCTTTTATCAGCAGCCGTTAGCAAAGTTTATAACAGGTTGTTAGCCAGTTATTCGTTGTTGTTTTCGTAGTCCAAGTCTGTATTATATTCAGAGCAACAGTCCAGAAGTGAAGTCCATACACAACATGAGGGCCAAAGTTTCCAGGAACACGAGCAAGGGATCCAAATGTGAGAGGTGCAGCTTCCACTGAAAAGATCAGTTGTCTGCAACAGCTTCTTCCCATCCATCTCCCTGTTTATATAGGCTGACAGCCTCCCCCATCTGTTTGCCTAATTGATGCTTCCTTACTGTATAAATGCTCCGAGTCTCCTGGGGTCTCCCTTTTCCACCTACGCTGGCTGCCATAATTATTGTCCCTTTTGTGTCTCTGTGTTGTGGCTGCTGGGAAGGGTCCTGTCTGGGTCCTGGGATGGAGGCATGATACTTTCTCCTTATCTGTGCCCCTGCTTTGGATGGACCAGGCTCTACTTCTGTTGGTGCCCTGGCAGGACTGCCAGCATCTTCCGGCTTGTGGGGGAAAGGAGAGTATATTCTCCTACTTGATGCTATCTCCTGCCCTCGAGTAGGAGATGGGACCCCCCCTTTGCAATTGGAAATCTTCTAGCTGCCACCAGCTACTGATTTTAAATCCCCATCATGCAATAGCTCTTTTGGACTCTCCTGGGGAAAGAATCTCTGAACTCAGAGACTGAATTCTATCTGCGAGTGCAACCAGCAGGCACATGGAGAGAGAAAGAGTACGGACAGAAGAGATCTTTATAAGGAAAGCTCTTTATTCCCAAGCAGGCAAACACAATGACAAAAGATATCCCCAAAAGATATCATGATGGCACCTTCCTTCTGAAGTTACTTAGCAGTTACAGAGTTACTGATAAGCCTAGGCCATTTCAGCCAAAGGTTAAAAAGAACATAATCCCCAGTGCAACTAGCTAAAAACATTCCTATTCTACTCACATTATTATCCAGATGCTGGGATGGTATAGGAGGAGGAAGCTGGGAATTTGAGCCAGTTTGGCCTCTCTCTCTCACTGATGTTCCTTTGTCCCTCTCTGCCTTGTGGTCCCTAATGCCTTTTAAAACTTCTCAACCAAAGCTTCTGGAAGCGTCTCACCTTGCTCCCCCATCTGATCTTCTGACTAGGCTAGGGCTTCTTAACCTTTGGTTCTCCAGATGTTTTGGACTCCAGCTCCCAGCATCCCTCACCATGGGTCATGTTGATTGGTGTTTCTGGATGAAGTCCAAAGAAGCTGGAGGACCAAAGGTTGAGAACCACTGGACTAGGCAACTGTCTCTTGTGAACACTGATGGCCTTCTGTGATGCTGACCCTCAATAAATGTGACTTAAACCTGACACCTCATTAACCCCTTGTTTACCTGGAGAGAGAATTATTCCCCTCCAGCTACATTGCCTAGATAATGAGAAGAGCCCCTCATCACATGGCTCCAATTGGGGGCCATCATCCCAGTTCTCCTTTCCCTTTCTTCATCCAAGGAGGCTTCTCCCAGGTGGGCCCACCATGTCACTGACACAGGGACCACCAGCCACTACTGGACACAGTTTTCCTGAAGGGAAGTAGGGATTCAGTCCATTCGAAATAGACTTAATTGGTCATTTGGGCTGTTTTTTGTTTTCCATGCCTCCCTATGCAACTTTTGAACACCAGTGTTTCAGACTCAAGTGGGAACATGGCAAGTCCCCTTGTTTCTTGACATCATACCAGGTTGTTTTCCTTTCAATAGCACATTTCTTTCTTTCTTTCTTTTTTATAAAAGTGTTCCAGCTTTGCTTTAAAGCACACAAAAGTATTTCCCTGGAAACATGACTGTGGAGCACAATGAAACAAACAAAGGTGATGGAGGAAGGGAAGGGTTGGCAAAACACACATGCAAAGCATGGACGTATTGTTGTGCCTCTTCCAAGTGATGATTGGGCAGGATCTGGGACACAGATTGCATCAGAAAGCATTCTGATCTCCCTGACTCTGAATTATCTTCCTTGCGTATTATTTCTCATCACTTTTACCGCATTCATGCTACACAATGATTAATACATTTTTTTTAAAAAAATGAAACAAAGCAAAACCAGCAAATGCCCAAAAGTTGTTTTTAAAAAATGTTACTTTGCTAGAATCATCACTTGCCTGCAGCAGTGGCTGATGATTCCAGAGTCATGGAAGTGATGAGAACTCTTCAAGGTGCTGAACTTATTTGGAGACCTGGGCCATTTCCACACTAGCCGGTTATAGCGCTACGATTCCACTTTCAACATCCACTGGAATCCTGGGGTTTGCAGTTTTGGGAGGGGCCGCGTGGCCCCTCCCGAAACTGCAAACCCCAGGATTCCAGAGGAGGTTGAAAGTGGAATCATCGCGCTATAACAGGCTAGTGCGGAAATGGCCTAGCATTCAGCACCTCAGATAACTCCTTTAAAAGCTAAGGCCGAAACTTGCAGTCACTCCACTGTTCCACAGATTCGGAAGCCACTGGTCACCACTTCTTGCATACAAACATTTCAGCATGACAATGGCTTGTACATCTGTTTCTCTAGCTTGGAACAGATTGCTTCTGAATGCAAACCTGATAGTTTGAAAATAACAAGAAGAAAATCATCAGAGATAAGCATTCAGTAAATTTTTGCATGTAGGTACAAAGACAAAAGGAAAATCACAAGAATAGGATAGGATAGGATAGGATAAACAGTAAATTGTGAGAACCAGTGTAGTGTAGAGATCTGGGTATTTGAATACAACTCTGGAGGCCAGAGTTTTAATCCCTGCTCTGCCATGGAAACCCGCTGGGTGACGTTGGGCAAGTCACATTCTCTCAGCCTCAGAAGAGGCAAAGGCAAACCCTCTCTGAACAAATCTTGCCAAGAAAACCCCATGATAGGTTCGCCTTAGGGTTGCCATAAGTCAGGAGGTGCAAAATAACAACACACAATAAATTCTTGCCTACAGTTATACAAACACACACGCACACACAAAAGGAGACCAAAGTTACTTGTACAGGTTGGAGGATTACTTGCTTGGTAGCAATATGTATGAAAAGGATCCAAATGTCTTTGGAAGTCACAAGCTGTATGTAAGACAGTAGGCCACTGTGGGTGTTGAATCATAGAATCACAGAGTTGGAAGAGACCCCAGGGGCCATCCAGTCCGACCCCTTGCTATGCAGGAACCCACATCAAAGCATTCCCGACAGATGGCCACCCAGCCTCTGCTTAAAAGCCTCCAAAGAAGGAGGAGACTCCCCCACACTCCACTGAGGCAGCAGTAGATTCCACTGCCGGACAGCCCTGACCATCAGGAAGTTCTTCCTGAGGTTCAGGTGGAATCTCCTTTCCTGCAGCTTGAATCCATTGCTCCTTGTCCTAGGCCCTTTTTGCACAGCATTTTTGTCCTAGGCCCTTTTGGCACAGCATTTTCCATGCGAAAGAGGGCCTGGAGCGTCGCACAATTGTGAGGAGTGATCTGCATGATGCACTCACAATCGCACGATGCTCCAGGGGCTGGCTGGTGTCGGTTGTGCACCTTTTCATTTTCGGCATATTGCTCCCGGGCTCTGCGCGCACTTACCTGGCATGTGGAGCCTTCAAAGCTGCGCCAATCATGCTTCCTGCCGCAGCACAGCCTGGGAAGGTCCCAGGCTGCACTGTGGAAGGAAGAGGCGGGGCTCTCATGTGGGCAGGCAGCTCGTGTGGAGCCGAAGGACCCCGGACACAAGAGCCTCTCGCCGGAGGCTGCTCAAGCGATCACGCATCCCAGCGCCGGAAGACAGTAAGGTGCAGAAAGGGCACTAGTCTCTCGAGCGGCAGAAAACATGCCCATGCCCTCTTCAACATGACATCCCCTCAAATATTTAAGCATGGCTATCATGTCCCCTTGTAACCTTCTCTTCTCCAGGCTAAACATCCCCAGCTCCCTAAGCCGCTTCTCATAGGGCATTGTTTCCACACCCTTCACCATTTTGATTGCCCTCATTTGGGCACATGACCAAAATGCCCATGCAGTCTCATGCTACATTAAACACAGAGGCATTGCATCCAGATCACAGAAAGTAACACTCCTGGTCTTTTTTGTCTGGCTGAAATTGCATTTGGAGTACTGTGGGGGAGAGCAGAGGTAAATGGGGACATCTCTCTCTCATTCCTCTGCTCAGCGCAGGAACAGTTGAAGCTGCTCCATTTATTTGGATAAAGGCTTCATTGCCTTATTACAACACTGACTCCACTTTCAGGTTGCGGCAGATTTTCTTATATTCTGTCATGCTCCTTCTGTACTTCTTCCTTTGCTTTTGACCGTTAACAATATTTTACCGCACAATGTTAAAAGTATCATTGTACTTTAATCCTAATTCAGGTCGTTTGAAGGACCATATTCTCTCTTACAAACCAGCCTGGGATTTGAGATCTGCTGGAAAGCCTCCTGTCTCCATCTCTCCACCCTCCCAGGTACACCTGGTGGGAACACGGGAGAGACAGGGCCTTCTCAGTGGCTGCCCCCAAACTCTGGAACTCCTTTCCCAGAGAAATCAGACTGGCACCCTCCCTACTATCCTTTTGCAATCAGGTAAAGACATTTTTATCCAGACAGGCATTTGATATTATATGTGGTCTGTGTAATAGAATCTGTTGGATACTGTGTTCCTGATGAAAATTTGAGTTTTTAATTATGTATTTTAATATTGTTTTAATTCTTTTCTGTTGTTCAATTATGTTTTAACTTTTGTATTCTCTAGGTTTTAACTATGGCCATTTCCGCACTAGCCTGTTATAGCACGATGATTCCACTTTCAACATCCTCTGGAATCCTGGGGTTTGCAGTTTCGGGAGGGGCCAGCCACTTTGAGTCCCAACTTGGGGAAAAGGGGGATATAAATAAAGATAATAAACAAAGATAACAATAATACCATACGAATCGTAATAATAATAATTATTATTATTCAATAAAAGTTTTTTAAAAATTGATTTTATTTGTAGCCCACCTTGAGATCTTGTGAAGGTGAAGCGTTATTTCAACAAACAAACAAACAAACAAACAAATATTAATCTCAAACCAGCAGGACATCTACAGAAATGGCAACTTTATAAAGCTGCAGCTTGTATAACACAATCCTGCAATTCGAAGCAAATGTAGTAAGTAATGCATCTTTTTGCTAATGAACCATGCATTTCACAGACAGACAGATAGACAGATAGACAAATCAACACACACACACCTTAATTCAATTTACTTTATATAGCAGGAAGGAAGAATGTGTGGCCTTCCAAATATGGTTGGACTACAACTCCCATCAACCCTAGCTAGCACATGCAAAAACCAATGGTCACAACAGCTGGAGGACTCCACGATTCCTTTCTGCATTAAACAAAGTGACAAGAACCCATGATTACTAAAAACCAAAAAGCAGAAAAAAAAGGGGGGGGGAAGGCATTTTTCATAACAGGAACAAAATGGAACATAACAAAAGCAGAAATTAATTGCATGACTAATGTGGTTAATAACTAGATTCCGCTGGTTGACAGCCAAGAAAACAAATCTGCACCCCAGTGAACTATGAATGGTAGTTGATCATGTAATAAATATAACTAATGATATTGGATGAGTAATTTTGACAGAGTATTGCTAAGATTAGACTCTTAACACCTGCTTTTAGGGGGCATTATTTTTTTTAAAGCTGCCATAAAAAGTCTGGTTGAAGGGAGATCCAAAATCTTTTGGAAAAAAATAATAATGAAGTGACAGACTCTTTCCCTAATTCGCCTTGGGACAAACCTGAGAAAGTTACTTTTCTGGTGACACGTCTGGAATTTCTCTGCTAACATCACCAGTGGCTAAATTTCCAAACTGCCTGCTATGTCTATGGGAAATCCAACGGGAAATATTAGAGGTTAAGAAATTTTCTTTGGCCTAAGCATTTGTGGGTTCCTTCACACTTTATCAGATGCATGGAGCATCATGTTAGCTGAAGCCCAGCTGAAGTTTTGTTGTTAGTTTGGTTACTTGCCATCAAGTCGAATTCAGTTTATGGCAACCCAATGAAAGAGACCTGTAAGAGTCCTGGCTCTCAACAACCCTTCTCAGAACTTGCAAACTCAGGGTTTCTTTGATTGAATAAATCCACCTGTAGTGCAGTCTACATCTTTTCCTATTTTCTCCCACTGTACCAAGCGTTATAGGCCATTTCCACACTAGACTGTTATAGTGCTATTATTCCACTTTCAACATCCTATGGAATCCCGGGGTTTGCAGTTTAGGAAGGGGCCTCAAAGGATGTTGAAAGTGGAATTTTTTTTACACTTAGGTAGAAAAAATGGAATACAGAAATACAGGATGGGGGACACGTGGCTGGATAGCAGTACATGTGAAAGGGATCTAGGAGTCTTCATAGATCACAAGCTGAACATGAGTCAGCAGTGTGATGCGGCAGCCAAGAAAGCCAATGCAATTCTCGGCTGCATCAATAGGAGTCTGGTGCCTAGATCGAGGGAGGTACACTCTACTCTGCTTTGGTTAGACCCCATCTTGAATACTGTGTCCAGTTCTGGGCACCCCAATTCAAGAAGGATATTGACAAGCTGGAGCAAGTCCAGAGGAGGGTGACCAAAATGGTGAGGGGCCTGGAAGCCATGAAGCCCTCTGAGGATAGACTGAGAGAGCTGGGTATGTTTAGTCTGCAGAAGAGGAGGTTAAGAGGGGACATGATAGCCATGTTTAAATATTTGAAGGGATGCCATGTAGAGGAGGGAGCGGGCTTGTTTTCTGCTGCTCCAGAGACCAGGACAGGGAGCAATGGATTCAAGCTGCAGGAAAGGAGATTCCACCTGAACCTCAGGAAGAACTTCCTGACCGTCAGGGCTGTCCGGCAGTGGGATCTGCTGCCTCAGAGTGTAGTGGAGTCTCTTTCTTTGGAGGCTTTTAAGCAAAGGCTAGATGGCCATCTGTCGGGAGTGCTTTGAGGGTGTTCCTGCATGGCAGGGGGTTGGACTGGATGGCCCCTGGGATCTCTTCCAGCTCTACATTTCTATGATTCTATGAATAATAGCACTATAACAGTCTCGTGCGGAAATGGCCATAGTCTTTTCTGCACAAACTTGGGCCAAAGAAAACTTGTATATCTTCCAAGGTCACACAAAACTGCTCATTATTTTTGCTGACACAGACTAGCACTCTGTCCAGCTTTTGTAGCTGGAATTGCAAGAGTGCATTTCGTCTTTGAGGGAAGGGGAGCTAAAAATTCACTAAGCTAAAAATTCACAGCAAAACTGGGACCTAGCAATATGTAACAACCACTTAGGATGGAGAAGCCTCAGTGTTACCACATCTCCAAAATTTTGTGTCATCAATGTTGCTTATCCTTGTCAAATATATGGGCACAGAATTGTAGAATCGTGGAATTGTAGAGTTGGAAGAGACCAACAAAGACCATTGAGTTCACCCCATTCTACCATGCAGGAATACACCATCAAAGGCCATTTCTGCACTAGACTGTTACAGCGCTACGATTCCACTTGCAACATGGCCCCTCCCGAAACTGCAAACCCCAGGATTCCATAGGATGTTGCAAGAGGAATCGTAGCGCTATAACAGTCTAGTGCGGAAATGGCCAAAGTATTCCCAACAGATGACCATCCGACCTCTGTTTAAAAACCTTCTAAGAAGGAGAATCCACTACACTCCTAGGCAGCAGCTGATTCCACTGTCAGATTGCTCTTACCACCATAAAGTTCTTCCTAATGTTTAGAATCTCTTTTCCTGAAGTTTGAAGCCATTGCTCTGTGTCCTACTCTCCGAAGCAGCAGAAAACAGGCTTGCTCCATCCTCCGTTTGACATCCCTTCAAATATTTAAACAGTGAAACATAGCCATCATGTCTCCTCTTAACTTGCTCTTCTCCAGACTAAACACACCTAAGCTGCTCTTCATAGGGCATGGTTTTCAGCCTTCTGCCATTTTAGTCACCCTCCTTTGGACACATTCCAGCTTGTCAATATCCCTCCTGAACTGTGGTGCCCAGAACTGGACACAGTATTCCAGGTGGAGTCTGCCCAAAGCAGAATACAGTGGTACCATCTCTTCCCTTAACCTAGACACTAGACATTGATGCTGGCCAGGATTGCATTGGCTTTTTTAGCTGTCGCATCACACTGCTGGCATATGTTCAGCTTGTGGTCTAGTAAGACTCCTACATCCTGCACATGTGCAACACTGCTGGCATATGTTCAGCTTGTGGTCTAGTAAGAGTCCTAGATCCTACATATGTGCAACTTCCCTTCTCTCACTCACCCATCCCATCCACTTGCCTCCTGCCCACCCACTCCTGAATGAGCGAGGGAATGCATGTGTGCCCTTTCCCTCCTCAAATTCCTCTTGTCTCCCATCCACCCACCTAAAGCGAGCAAGGGAATGCACATGTGTGCCTCCCCACCTCCTGCCCCCATGTGCATATGAGTGAATGCACGAGGTAAGCAAAGGTGGCAGCAGATAACCCACAAATAATCAAATTCAAAAAGGTCAAACTCATAAAAGAAGGGGCAACTGCATTTGAATTCCATCATATTTTTGGTCATAATTTGCCATACTAGAGGACTGATAGCAAGAATCCAGTTTGCTTGTACTCCTTGAATTTTTGTTTCTTTTAATTTTGCTATAGTAATAGAGGTTGCATTTCATTAAAAAAAAACTCATTATGTATAATCTCTTTTCTCTCTCGTTAACGGGTTCCCGTCATTGATTGTGAAATAAAAAAGAATCAGATATAAAATTATTGCACCAGGAGAGGTTTGAAGCCTGTTCTTTTGCAAATGGCAAGTTAAGAATTCACAGAAAAACCTTCAGCTGATTGTTCCACCATCCAGAAAGCCCGCAGTTCATTGGAGTTTAATCTGCTCATTTCACAATGTGGAGGCCAGCTGTGATCTGGGTACGCCAAAGTAATCAGGCAAGTGTGCTTGCAAGAAAAATGAGATGAAGAGTGTAGTAACGAGGTGGGGGGAAAAAATGATGGTTGCAATCCTTTCTGATTCAGTTATCCCAGTGGGAGCTGGAGACTGCCATATCAGTGGGGAGGAAAATCCACTCTAGAATTTGGATAGCTTTAGAGGAGCTACCCCAAGGTGCCGAACGTATTTGGGGCTAGGCTCAGCGTCTTAGGCCATTTCTACACTACTGTTATAGTCCATTTCTGCACTAGACTGTTATAGCGCTGTGATTCCACTTTCAACATCCTCTGGAATCCTGGGGTTTGCAGTTTCGGGAGGGGCTGTAAGTCTGGCTGTTACCTTCGATTTCGGGAGGGGCTGTAAGTCTGGCTGTTACCTTCAGTCTGGTTAAGTTAGTTAGAATTAGAACACAGAATCATAGAATCATAGAAATGTAGAGTTGGAAGAGACCCCAGGGGCCATCCAGTCCAACCCCCTGCCGGCCGGCCCCTCCCGAAACTGCAAACCCCAGGATTCCATCAGATGTTGAAAGTGGAATCACAGCGCTATAACAGTCTAGTGCAGAAATGACCATAGTGCTCTTATTCCACTTTCAATACCCTGTGGAATTCTGGGATTTGTAGTTTCCTGAGGCCAAAGAGCTCTCTGGCTGAGAATTCTAAAGGCCCCTCCTTAGCTTGCAAACCCCAGGATTCCACAGGATGTTGAAAGTGGAATAATAGCAGTATAACAGTGCATGGCAGAAATGGCCTTAGAAAACTCCATAAAAGCCCAGATTAAAATCTGCAGTGGATTCACCGCTGCACTGACACGAAAACCGCCAGCTCCTACTGGTACTATAGCGATGCAGTTTTGTTCTGGACAACAGTGTTGGAAAGGAAAGTGAAGCAACTCAGCTTACACTCATAATGCATAGGTTTCCATAGAGAGAAGTAGATGAAACTTAAACTTCTTGAAGTTACTAGACTGTTCTTCATCTGCTCAACCTGCCCATGGTTTCCAAACTTTCTTCTTCCAGATGTTTTGGACTTCAACTCCCAGAACCCCCAGCCAGCTGGGCCAAGAGTCAGGAATTCTGGGAGGTGAAGTTCAAAATTGCTGGAGTACCTAAGTCTAGGAACCCCTTGCCTATGCTAACTGTCCTTCTGAATTAAAGTAATAATATCAGTGTTGTTGAGGTTGTTTTCTCCACTTCCTTTCCTGTTCCTTTTGACCTTCAAGATAGAGGAGGCATCTTTGTAAGACTAGCTGTTACCTTCAGTCTGGTTAAGTTAGTTAGAATTAGAACACAGAATCATAGAATCATAGAAATGTAGAGTTGGAAGAGACCCCAGGGGCCATCCAGTCCAACCCCCTGCTATGCAGGAACACCCTCAAAGCACTCCCTTTGACAGATGGCCATCCAGCCTCTGCTTAAAAACCTCCAAGGAAGGAGACTCCACTACACTCCGAGGCAGCAGATTCCACTGCCGGACAGCCCTGACCGTCAGGAAGTTCTTCCTGAGGTTCCGGTGGACTCTCCTTTCCTGCAGCTTGAATCCATTGTCCTTGTCCTAGTCACTGGAGCAGCAGAAAACAAGCCCTCTCCTTCCTCTACGTGGCATCCCTTCAAATATTTAAACATGGCTATCATGTCCCCTCTTAACCTCCTCTTCTGCAGACTAAACATACCCAGCTCTCTAAGTCTATCCTCAGAGGGCTTCATGGCTTCCAGGCTTCTCACCATTTTGGTCGCCCTCCTCTGGACTTGCTCCAGCTTGTCCATGTCTTTCTTGACTAGGACAAATTCAAACTAAAGGAAAAAGATATTCCATCTAAACATTAGGAAGACTGGTGAGAGCAGTTCGTCTCTTAGTTGCCTGGGAGTGTGATGGAATCTCCTTCGCTGGAAGTTGGAAAGGCTGGATGCCCATCTGTTCGGAGTTCTTTGACTGTGTATTCCTGTCAGGCAGAATGGGGTTGGATTGGATGGCCCTTGGAGTCTCCTCCAACTCTAGGATTATATGAATGCCAAGTCAACGCATAGGTAAATCCAATTGGTTCAGTGGCTCCCAGGACTAAAAATAGGATTTCGGTCTAAGTCTGCTGATGACACCAACTGGATTCTAGCCACGGTTTCTCTGAGTTCTGTTTTCTTGTTGTCTCCCTCGCATGTCAGATCAATCTTCTCTCTTCATTAAACACACATTTCTCTTCATTTATACACCTAGCACACACCACGAAGCACGTCCTGTTCCAGTCTAAGCGGCAGGCTATTAACAGCTGATTTTTGTTGCAACAGGGTAGTAGCTACCAGAGACGTAGAATGAGAGAGATTTTCTAAAAATGCTCCTTTTATTTCTTTTTGGAAGAGAAACCAATTTGTAATCAGGGAATGGGGGGCACAGTAGGGTAGGGGGGAAACTTTCTCAGCAGGAAAATCCTTAAGTGGCTGCATGTGTTTTTTTCTCCAAATCCAGAAGCCCTTTGTTGAGTGCATCATCGTATGCTGAATTCTGAAGCACATGGCTTTTTTTTTTTTAATTTCCCCTTTCTGGAGCATTAAGAGACGTTGTCATGTGGGAAGATTTAAAATAGGCTGTTGCCAACATCCTGCCGGGAGCAACCAAGAGCTTGCATAACAGGCAAGCGGAGGTATTATATCAGCATCGCCTCACTGGCTCAGCGGAAAGGCTTTCCGAAAGGTGTGCTGCGATGCAACCAGGCTGACTGCAAGCTTGCATTGCTAGAATCTCCCACCCCAAATTGCTCAGGGTCAACTTCTGAACCAGCCTTTCTCATCCTAGGTTCTCCAAGCTGGATTAACACAATTGCCTCTTTGGATGACCAGTCCCAGAATCCTCATGCTATCTGGGGATTCTGAGACTGGTAGTCCCAGAAGCAACTCTCCCAAGAGGAGGGCGACCAAAATGGTGAGAGACCTGGAAGTCATGCCCTCTGAGGATAGACTTAGAGAGCTGGGTATGTTTAGTCTGCAGAAGAGAAGGTTAAGAGGGGACATGAGAGCCATGTTTAAATATTTGAAGGGATGCCACGTAGAGGAAGGAGAGGGCTTGTTTTCTGCTGCTCCAGAGACCAGGACAAGGAGCAATGGATTCAAGCTGCAGGAAAGGAGATTCCACCTGAACCTCAGGTAGAACTTCCTGACGGTCAGGGCTGTCCGGCAGTGGAATCTGCTGCCTCCATGGAGTGTGGTGGAGTCTTTTCCTTCTTTGGAGGTTTTCAAGCAGGGGCTGGATGGACATCTGTCGGGAGTGCTTTGAGGGTGTTCCTGCATGGCAGGGGGTTGGACTGGATGGCCCCTGGGGTCTCTTCCAACTCTACATTTCTATGAGTCTATGATTCTATGATTCTTGACCATCAGAGCTGTCCAGCAGTGGAATCTGCTGCCTCCATGGAGTGTGGTGGAATCTCCTTCTTTGGAGGTTTTTAAGCAGAGGCTGGATGGCCATCTGTCGGGAGTGCTTTGAGGGTGTTCCTGCATGGCAGGGGGTTGGACTGGATGGCCCCTGGGGTCTCTTCCAACTCTAGATTTCTATGAGTCTATGATTCTATGATTCCCCTTCAACATCCTATGGATTCCTGGGATTTGCAGTTTAAGAAACAGGCATTTACAACTCTCAGCCAGAGAGCTTTTTGGCCTCGGTAAACTATAAACCTCAGAATTCCACAGGAGATTGAAAGTGGACTAATAGCACTATAACAGTATACTGCGGAAATGGCCTTGGATGAAGGAATAGCGGGCATTCTTACAAAATCTACAGACCACACCAAATTAGGAGGTATCCAAAGAAAAGGGGCAGTCAAGGGGCCTTTCCGCACTATGCTGTTATAGTGCTATTATTCCACTTTCAGCATCCTCTGGAATCCTGGGGTTTGCAGTTTAGGGAGGGGTATTTAAAATTCTCAGCCAGAGATAATTTTGGCCTTAGTAAACTACAAACCCCAGAATTTTATTGGACGTTGAATTTGAAGTGGCTCTGAAAACTACAGATCCCAGGATTACCTAAGATAAGTGCCATTGCACTTAAAGTGATATCAAAGTGCTGTTTATATTGTACCCCACCTTGAGCCTTGGTGAGAAGCGGGTAAGAAATAACAATTTATTATTATTATAAGTGTGTGCCTATTTCTGCTACAGAAAGAAACCTTGCCTTTTTCCCTATGTCTTGCTCACATTGCTTTGCTAATTTGGACCAGTCTAGGCTCCAAACTGGTGGCCACTGGCTGTCATGTTTGTAAGGTTGTGAATTCCCACCAGATTTTATTCCCGACTTCAAGGAAGTCATCCAAGGCACTGAACCATGTTCCTCAGGAGGTCCAGAACTTTGGATAATTCCTTTAAAGCCATTCAGACCCAAAGTGGATTCACTGTCCCACCAACATAGGAGCTACCAGCTGCTACAGTAGACACCGGGCGTTTCCACACTAGACTGTTATAGTGCTATTATTCCACTTTCAGCATCCTATGGAATCCTGGGGTTTGCAGTTTAGGGAACGGCCTCAAAGGATTCCATAGGATGTTGCAAGTGGAATAATAGCCCTATAACAGTCTAGTGCGGAAATGGCCATTGACTTGAGCCATGCAGGGGTGACAGGTGAATGTTATCATTGTTACAATGGAGCTTCTGCCTGATGGACTGTGGTGATGTTTCCTTATTTTCTGAATTTGGTATTTTAACATTTTTTTAGACCAGAGGCTTCCAAACTTTTCATGTTGGTGACTCACTTTTTTAGATATGCATCATTTCGCGACACAGTAATTCAGTTTTACTCGCAAACCGGAGGTTAAACTAACCCCTTATAAGAGATACAGACACATGCATCAATTGTAATAACAAAATGTATGGCGACACAACATATCTCATGAAAAGCTTTCATATATTTTTAAAAATATATGGTTTATAAATAATAACTTACATTTCCAAGATTGTAGCCGACACACCTACACACTTCAGACGACACACTAATCTGTCGTGGCACAGATTTGGAAAGCCTTGTTTTAGATCTCGGATGAAACAGCCATTCTGTTGCTGTAGCAGAAGCACATTTTCAGTTCTGGGGTCCCTTTCACACTTCACAAAAATGGCACCGTCATTCCACTTTAACTGCCATGGTTGCATCCAGTGGAATCCTGGGGTCTGAAATCTGGCAAGGCTGTAGAGCTCTCTGACTTCTGCACTACACTCTTATAGTGTGATTATTCCACTTTCAACATCCTATGGAATCCTGAGGTTTGCAGTTTCGGGAGGGGTCAGCGACCTAAGAATTAACTCCTTTGAGCCCCAATGTTGGGCAAAAAGCAGGATACAAATAAAATAATAATAATAATAATAATAATAATAATAATAATAATAATAATTATTCCAAGTACCTCTCCCTAAATTGTAGTTCCCAGCGTTCCACAGGATGTTGCCATGGCAGTTAAAATGGAATTGAAATGCCATAACTGCATAGTGTGAAAGGGCTCTTGGTGTGAGTTTAAGGCCATTTCCACACTACACTATTGTAGTGCTATTTTTCCACTTTCAACATCCTATGGAATTCTGGAGTTTCTCATTTACCGAAGCCCAAGAGCTCTCTGGCTGAGAATTTTAATTGCCTCTCCCTAAACTGCAAACTCCAGGATTCCATAGGATGCTGAAAGTGGAATAATAGCACTATTAGTGCAGAAATGGCTTTACAGCATGCTGCTTTTCGGCAGATTGTGGATGAAAAGCAAGATATAAACCAGATACATAAGTGGTATGATATTATTTTAACTTTTAACTTTTGAAATTATGCAGCTGTTTAATTTGTTTTTAGAAATTTGAAATTATTTTTGATGGCAGGAATTTTCTCTTGTGGTCCATGTTGCATAGTTTTATGCATATATAGCAAAGGCGCTAAGAAACTCTCGTTAGTGAATTGCAAAGGCGTATGGGGTTCTACCAATGCACACCAGCACTCCCTAGTCAATCAACATTTCCGCATGACACTCTTATAGCGCGATGATTCCACTTTCAACCTCCTATGGAATCCTGGGGTTTGCAGTTCCAGGAGGGCCCTCCCGGAACTGCAAACCCCAGGATTCCATAGGAGGTTGAAAGTGGAATCATTGTGCTATAAGAGTGTCGTGTGGAAATGGTCAGTGTGTCGATGCGCACTGAACCCATTGTACATCAGTCCCATTGTGCATCGGTCCCACAGCACATTGGTCCTGTTGCACACATATCATACCAGCTCCCATATGTGGTTCTGTAACAGCAGTCCCTTGCTGAATACAATTACAGAACTGCTCAGTTCTATTTCTATTGCTTGACCGCAGTACACGTGAAAAGGATCTGAGAGTCTTAGGCCATTTCCGCACTACACTCTTATAGCACGATGATTCCACTTTCAACATCCTATGGAATCCTGGGGTTTGCAGTTTAGGGAGGGGCCAGATGGTCCCTCCCTAAACTGCAAACCCTAGGATTCCATAGGATGTTGAAAGTGCAATAATCGCACTATAAGAGTGTAATGCAGAAACGGCCCTGGTAGACCACAAACTGAACATTAGTTAGCAGTGTGAGGCAGCAGCTAAAAAAGCCAATGAAATGCTGGGGTACATCCATCGGAGTACAGTGTTTAGGGCAAGGGAAATGATATATGATGTGTGACACCAGGCTTGACCGCACGTGAAAGGGATCTAGGAGTTTGGTAGACCACAGGCTGAACATGAGTCAACAGTGTGATGCAGCAGCTTAAAAAGCCAATACAATTCTGGATCAACAGGAGTATAATGTTTAAGTCAAGGGAACTGATGGTACCACTCTATTCTGCTTTGGTCAGAACCCCCCCCCCCGAATCCTGTGTCCAGTCCTAGGCACCACAGTTCAGGAATCATATTGGCAAGTTGGAATATGTCCAGAGGAGGATGACCAAAATGGTAAAAAGGCTGGAAACCATGAAGCCCTATGAGGAGAGGCTTAGGGAGCTGGGGATGATTAGCCTGGAGAAGAGAAGGTGAAGAGAGGACACGATAGCTATGTTTAAATCTCTGAAGGGATATCATAAGAAAGATGGAGCAAGCTTGTTTTCTGCTGCTCCAGAGACTAGGACACTGTGGAGCAATGGTTTCAAGCTACAGGAAAAGAGATTCCATCTAAACCTTAGGAACAATTTCCCGGTAGTAAAAGCAGTTTGACGGTGGATATGCTGCTGCCTAGAACTGTGGTGTAGTCTCCTTCTTTGGAGGTTTCTAAAGAGAGGTTGGATGGCTATCTGTCCAAGGAAGTGCTTTGATGGCATATTCTCGCATGGCAGGGGGCTGGACTCTCTTCCAACTGTACAATTCTATGGCCTTTTCGCACGAACTTTATAGCACGATTATTCCACTTTCAACCTCCTAGGGAATCCTGGGGTTTGCAGCTTCGAGAGGGGCCGGCCGGCCCTCTCGAAGCTGCAAACCCCAGGATTCCCTAGGAGGTTGAAAGTGGAATAATCGCGCTATAAGAGTGTTGTGCGGAAAAGGCCTATGATTCTACGATTTCCTAAATATGCAAGTCCACTGATGAAGACCCAAAATCCTCAGGCACCAATACCTTTATTTAGCCAACTCCAAAGCAAAAACATATTATGCAAACTTTCAAAGCCTCACTGATGTGTCCATCAGGCAAAGATGTTAGAAATTATACAGAACAAAAATGGTGATGTTAGAATCACAGGCTTGTATTCTGTCTGAGATGCCAGTTAAAATGGTACAGAGGGATTTCCATGTAGGCAGAAGCCATTCCCAATATTGGCCAAGTGAGGACTGGGGACAAGAGCAATAGAAAATAGGTAATAAAATTTCAACCCCATTAGCAACAGAGAAATAACTTCTCTTAAGATCCAGCTGTCCCTGGAAGGTACTATTCTGTTGCTAATGGGCTTGAAATTTTATTTTATTCCCTGTCATTTATTCCTTTTTGTGGACAGGTATGCATGGCTAAAGTAGGATTGGTTGGAGTAAAATCCCATTCTTTTCCAGCTTTTTTTGCTGCATTGTTTACTTCAGACCTGTTGCTGCAACTCAACAGTGACAGTATGTGTTTTTCCAGCTACCTTTCACCGTTCTCCCAGTGCCAATGCTGCTAAAAAAACTTTAGGCTAGACAGAGGATGAGGATGAAAAGGGGACTTGGGTGGACTTAAAAAGCTTTTGTAAAAGGAACTTCCTGGTCAGAGGCTTTGTTAACACAGGTGTGCTGTTACCCTGATTTCTGGGGGTCCCGGGAGGGACACCTAAGTGCGCTCCAAATATTAATAAGTTGGGGGAATTAGCACAGAGCACAAGCTAGCAATACGAGAGGCAGGGCAACATAGCGAGATCTTTGACCCTATGTTTACGGGGTCGGGCCGCGAGAAGAACTAGGCAAGTTGTTCAATGAAAAGATTTTATTAAACTGTCCTTAATTAAGCAAACAATGACACATGCACTCACGGACTCATCCAAGAACTATAGAAGCAGAAAGTGACTAGCATTTCCATCCCCTCCCCTCTATTGCCTTGCTGCTTTGCTAATAGTAATTGATGGACTGTTAATTGCTGTGTGTTTTAAGGGGCTGGTTTAGGTGGGTTGGTGGGTGGGGAGGATTGGGTATGTTTTTAATGTCTTTTAATGTATTTTAATGCATAATGTATTTCATGTTGTTCACCGCCTCGATCCATGTGGAGAGGCGGGATACAAATAAATATTATTATTATTATCATTGGGGTTTTCAGAGGGTTTTTGGGGTGATACTCCACCTGATCCTACAGTCCGGTAAAAGAGAAGATAGAGATGGAGGCTTGGGTTCGTGGTTTCCCAGCACGTGGAGGCTGACGGGAGGCTCGCTGGACAGAGCGGCAGCAGTTCGGGATGCAAGGCACGAGCGTTCCGACAAGGAGCTCAAACTTGGGGTTTTTATAGGGAAGATTGTACCTGGAGGCTAGCCCTCTCCCGAGGAGAACAATAGGGATTTTAGTGGAGACAAAGCCTCCGAAAGGCCAAAATCAGAATTGATGAGATTTGGTCAGCACTTTTATTTATTTATTTATTTGTATCCCGCCTCTCCATATGGATCGAGGCGGCGAACAACTTACAAATAGTATGTATTTCGAAACATTTCTATACATGCCCCCAACAAGCTGGGTACTCATTTTACCGACCTGCAGAAGGATGGAAGGCTGAGTCAACCTTGGAGCCGGGCAGGATCAAACTCACAACCTTGTGGTTTGTGACTTGCAATACTGGCATTTAACCACTGCGCCGCCAGGGCTCCTCTGCCAATTGTTACACATGCTGGATGGTTGTTAGAACAGTATGTAGATGAGGAGCGCTTAGTGTTTGTATAGAGCAAGTGTGGTGGACACAGTTTTCGGGTCCGTCTAGATGACCTCTGGGTGTCAGGGAAAAGCAGTTAATTTCCTCTGCAATTGAAGTCCCTCTGCGCTTGAGGGAAAGACAAAGAAACTTTGCATAATGGAATGTTATCGGTTTGGTTTGACGTGCTAGCTCTTGGCAGCGTTACAGAAGATTTGCAACATTTTGTAGACACCGGTGGGAACACATCAGTGTCCTTTCTTGAACATGTGATGATTGCACTGGAAATGTATAAATTGCTGTGAATGTCTAGGGGCAGGGCTCAGCCTTTTGGGAATGATCCCACTGGGACAATAAACAATTTTCCTTAATCTGTGGGTCTCTATCTCTGGGCTGAGAGCCCTTGTATTTGCTTAATGGTCGGCTGTGTCTGGAGGGCACCACCAGCCGTGCGGCAGATAGTTGTTTACTGGCCTAGACCTAGCGGGCATAATTAAGTCCATGTGGCCGTGCCTGCCTGCACTGCCTTTTCGTGACCCTTTCAGACACGTGGAGTTCATCTTATGGAGTGCCACGTGGAAATATTAAACATAACCAATATGAAATTGTAGATCTCGGGCTGGGGCCAGATAACTGCAGCAACAGTGCCTACATTTGCATGTGACTTTGCCTTGTTTTGTACCTCCGAGTCATTAAAATAAATTATTTTGTCGAAGTGGCAGGGAAAAAGAACTTGTTTGGTTGGCCCTCAGACTCTCTATGCTTGCCCACGCTGATATGCACATTTTATTTAACAAACTCACTTAAAAATAAGGCCACTTCCGCACTAGAGTGTTATAGCACTATGATTCCACTTTCAACCTCCTCTGGAATCCTGGGGTTTGCAGTTTCGGGAGGGGCCGGCTGGCCCCTCCCGGAACTGCAAACCCCAGGATTCCAAAGGAGGTTGACAGTGGAATCATAACGCTATAACACTCTAGTGCGGAAATGGCCTATGTCCCACAAAATTCAGCAGGGCTTAGCAAATATGCGCAGGATTGCTTTGCATATCTGAAATTTTCTGTTATGTCTTCATTGGGCGCTTTGTAGAGGCTGGATCGTTTTGTAATTGTTCTCTCTGTACTGTTTACTACCGTATCTACCTGGCGTTGCCCGGGATTTTATTTTCTTATAGGTAATACTGAGAAAGATTTGAGATCCTGTGTGTCTCATTCCCCAAACTGTCTTGTCCAGTAATTTTTCCCCATATTCCCCAATCCAATCTGTATTCAGAGTGATTAACATACAGAGGTTGGGTTCCTGGGGGAACACGCTGCCCTCCTCCTTGCTGCTAGGCCTCGTCTTCATAGCAACCGGCCTATCAGAGCTCTCTGGCTGAGAATTCTAAAGGCCCCTCCCGAAACTGCAAACCGCAGGATTCTTTAAAATCTCCTCAGGCAGCCAATCCTATGAGGTCTTCTCGCCTGACACAGACAAACAGAAAAACTTTGACTTTTATATATCAGATGATAATGATAATAATAATAATAATAATATTTATTTGTATCCCACTTCTCCACATGGATTGAGGCGGCGAACAGCATGAAATACATTAAAAGACATTAAAAACATGCCCAATCCTCCCCACCCACCAACCCAGCTAAAACCAAACCCCATAAAACACATAACAATTAACAATTAATTAACTATTAAAAGAACAGCAGGACAATTGGTGGGAGGCAGTGGAAGTACTAGTCTGGGAAGGCCTGTCCTGTATACAAGCATATTACAGTAAATACAAAATATATTGGTTTGTGGCAGCCTTCCTCAACCTGGCTCCCTCCAGATGTTTTGGACTACAAATCCCATCCTCCCCACAAATAATAGCCTGGGTAGTGGACGATGGGATATGTAGTCCCACAATCAGGAGCGCCCCAGCTTGAGGCCTCAACTATGAAAATTCACTGTCAAACTATCATTTATTATTTATTTTATTAGATATGTCGACAGCCTCAGCATTCTAAGGTTTAAAACTACAGCAACAACGACGCCACGTCTGTCAGACAGCAACTAAACGTAGTTCCAAAGGCCTCTTCATCCGGGTCTCTCAAAGCTCCCGCCCCTCCCCCGCCTGCCGATGCTCTCGTCCAATGACAGCGCGGGCCGGGAGCAGCCTCTTGAGCTCATTGGTTCGTTGCCTTCCCGCCTTTACGTCCCCCCTCCCTTTTTGCCGACTCCTCCCCTTTCCATTCACTCCGGTCCGGGCCTGGCATTCCCTCCAACGGTTGGTCGGCCCCCTCGCTCGCGCCTGCGTTCCCGCCGCAGGGAGGGCGCGAGGGCGCGTGCGCGCTCCCGTCCGAAAGGCCCCGCCCATTTTCTCCCCTCCTTCGAGCGAGTCCTTAACAACGAAGGGAACGGGAAGGCGCGGCGCATGCGCACTTCCTTTCCCCTTTGGTGACTGGCTGGGAAAAGGGGGCGCGGGAGCGACAAGAGGGGCGGCCCGGCTTCAGGACCCCCCGGTCGCCATTCTTGGCCTTCTCACAGCCATGGAGCGGCCTCACAAAGACAGCAGTCAGGTTCCTGTAAGTATAACAAGAGAGACAAGGGCAGCAAGGCGGAGAAAGGGGGTGTTAGAATGGGGTCTTTGGGGGGGCCTGAAACATTTTGGGTTACCTCAGAATCTCCCTCCCCCAATTCCTCACATTCATATTTCCTTATTTGTGTGCACTGGAGGTCGAGGAAGCGCATCTGAGGCAAGGACTCCCCTCTCCCCATAGAAATATATATATTTTAAAGCTATTTTTTTCCTTTCCTGGGTGGGTGGTTCATATTAGGCCCTCCCCAAAAAGGACCCTCCTCACCCCTGTGGACTTCCCCTCCCAGGGGAAGCCAATCCCCCCCTTCCCCCGTTGCATAGATAACTGGCCTCTTTGCAGTTGGGGAAGGACCCCTTTCTAACTTTTCCCCTTCATAAAATGGAATTAAAATTAAATTAAATAAAATTAAAAGAATTTGGAGTAGGACAGCATCATCCCTTGGGCCTAGAATCATAGAATCATAGAAATGTAGAGTTGGGAGAGACCCCAGAGGCCATCCAGTCCAACCCCCTGCCATGCAGGAACCCCCTCAAAGCACTCCCGACAGATGGCCATCCAGCCTCTGCTTAAAAACCTCCAAGGAAGGAGACTCAACTACACTCCAAGGCAGCAGATTCCACTGCCGGACAGCCCTGACCGTCAGGAAGTTCTTAGAATCATAGAATTGTAGAGTTGGAAGAGACCCCAGAGGCCATCCAGTCCAACCCCCTGCCATGCAGAAACACCCTCAAAGCACTCCTGACAGAGGGCCATCCAGCCTCTCCTTAAAAACCGCCAAGGAAGGAGACTCCACTACACTCCATTGAGGTAGCAGATTCCACTGCCGGACAGCCCTGACTGTCAGGAAGTTCTTAGAATCATAGAAATGTAGAGTTGGAAGAGACCCCAGAGGCCATCCAGTCCAACCCCCTGCCATGCAGGAACCCCCTCAAAGCACTCCTGACAGGTGACCATCCAACCTCTGCTTAAAAACCTCCAGGGAAGGAGACTCCACCACACTCCATGGAGGTGGCATTTTCCACTGCCGGACAGCCCTGACTATCAGGAAGTTCTTAGAATCATAGAATCATAGAAATGTAGAGTTGGGAGAGACCCCAGAGGCCATCCAGTCCAACCCCCTGCCATGCAGGAACCCCCTCAAAGCACTCCCGACAGATGGCCATCCAGCCTCTGCTTAAAAACCTCCAAGGAAGGAGGAGACTCCACTACACTCCGAGGCAGCAGATTCCACTGCCGGACAGCCCTGACTGTCAGGAAGTTCTTCCTGAGGTTCAGGTGGAATCTCCTTTCCTGCAGCTTGAATCCATTGCTCCTTGTCCTAGTCTCTGGAGCAGCAGAAAACAAGCCCTCTCCCTCCTCTATGTGGCATCCCTGGAAGGTTCATGAGAAGCGTCTTTACTCTTGATGCTTTGGGGAGGGAATTGGGGTTTGGGGGTGCGGAGGGGATATTGTGCTGTTGCATTTTTGTTTCTGTTGGGCTTTTAAAATGATTTCAGCTGACCTGGAGGAACTTTTCTTTCAAACAGCTGGCAGCTTATTATTGCAGTGCTGCATTGCAAAGTGAGCATTCTGGCATCTGATAAACTTCATACCCCATAATCCATAATATCACCCAGTTGTTTTAAAAGCCTGCTTATCATCACCTTTATCACATTTCTCTGCTATTCCTGTTGCTGTTGTGTGCTTTCCGGTCATTTCTGGCTGATATTACCCGTTTGCATGCTTCTGTGCTGCTTGATGCCTTGCGGAGAAACTTTGAGAACTTTGTTGTTATGAACACTCATCTGTTTTGCATCTTATTAACATGGTGCGCGCCTTTCTTTCCCTCCTTGGAGAGGAAGAAGTATTTGCACAGTTCCAGAAATCTAGCTTCGGTGACACTGACTGCTCCGTCTCCTCTGACAAATGCCTACTCAGTGTTTGCACACGTGGGCCATGGTATCTCAGATGAATAGCTTTTTGTGTGCAACAGTTTGATCATATCTGTGGTAAGTTAGCTGCTGTTTCTGTATCCTTTTCTCTGACACATGGCATTCTGGAATTATCTGCAAGACAGTGGCCATTTCTGCACTAGCCTGTTATAGCGTGATGATTCCACTTTCAACATCCTCTGGAATCCTGGAATTATCTGTAAGACAGTGGCCATTTCTGCACTAGCCTGTTATAGCACAATGATTCCACTTTCAACATCCTCTGGAATCCGGGAACTATCTGTAAGACAGTGGCTATTTCTGCACCTGCCTGTTATAGTGCGATGATTCCACTTTCAACATCCTCTGGAATCCTGGAATTATCTGTAAGACTGTGGCCATTTCTGCACCAGCCTGTTATAGCACAATGATTCCACTTTCAACATCCTCTGGAATCCTGGAATTATCTGTAAGACAGTGGCCATTTCCACACTAGCCTGTTATAGTGCGATGATTCACTTTCAACATCCTTTGGAATCCTGGAATTATCCGTACGGCAGTGGCCGTTTCCACACTAGCCTGTTATAGTGCGATGATTCCGCTTTCAACATCCTTTGGAATCCTGGAATTATCTGTACGGCAGTGGCCATTTCTGCACCAGCCTGTTATAGCGCAATGATTCCACTTTCAACATCTGGAATCCTGGGGTTTGCAGTTTCGGGAGGGGCGGGCTGCAAACCCCAGGATTCCAGAGGATGTTGAAAGTGGAATCATCGCGCTATAACAGACTAGTGCAGAAATGGCCAGTGGATTGGGTAGCTTTTTGCTCATCCCTTGTTAGAGCTATAGCAACATTAATTTTTGCTTAGTGATTATCTTTTAGGAAATGAGGAAGACTGCATTACAGGTGGATCAAAGCAATCAAAGAAGCCCAGGTTTGCAGGGCTGTTGATAACTGGGGTTCTTGGAAGTCTCCGCATTCATGGGGTTGCCTTAAGTTAGTGTTGACTTAATGTCAATGAACAGCAACAAAATTATTTGTATGACTTACAATATGACTTGATATTTAAAATTACATCATCAGTGGGTTCATTTACTGTAATGCTGAGATCTGTCTTCAGTTACCAGTGCCAATTAATCCTGTGATATGTTGTTAGGAAGAGAGTATTCTTGATGATATAACCAGAAAGGTAAGGAGATGCAAGATTGCAAACACTGGTAGTAGTGTGTTTCATTGTTTTGAGAGAGTTTGTTATTTTTTAGTATTGGTAGTTCTCTATTTAAGCCTTGGTAGAAATTAAACACGTTTTGTTCATTTTGAGACCCTCCCTTGTTTCCTGTTGTTAGAACTTTGGTGAAAGTTCTTAGGGCATTGTATTTTTTGCAAAAAGGGAAATATATACCTGCTTAGCAAGAAGAATGTGTTTCTTGTAAGTGAATGCATGCCATGTTGCCGTGAATTTATAGATATGCAGACAGCCCTGTGAAAGAATGTAAAAGAATTACATATTTTTAAAAAAATACCTATATTTTTGTGTATTAGGAGGTGACAGAGAAATCCTGGGCAGTAATTGTATATGGATTGATTTACAATTTTGCTTTCTTTAGGATTGTTCATATAACCTACATGTAGCTGCATGGTGAGCATCTTCTAAATGAATCTTTCAGTCTATAAAACACTCTGGAATGGTGGCTATGACAGTGACATTTTTATTATCTCTAATATTATGGTGGACTGGAGAGGAGAGCTGTCCGTGTAGGCTATGAAGCTCCACTGAGCCATGGAGAGTGTTAGTGGATTAGTGTTAGGGATATGTAAGTACTCCTCTCTTTTAAACACCGTAAAAGGTGTATTTATTGCAAGGAAATAATACTAGGTATATAGCCTCCCAGTCCTGGCCTTCTGCTTATGTTCAGTTAAGTCATGGCCTATTATGTTTATGGATGACTTTTCAAAGATGTCACAGATTCATTATTTGCAAGAGTTTCTGATGCTGGAAGCTACTTGTTGAAAGTTAGGACATCATTTTCGCCCTTCAGATCTTTGTTGTGCTTGGGGAAGGCATTGCTCATACTGACACCCTGATTTGAATGTGTTTGACTCAAGGGCTGCTAGAGCCAATAGGATTTTAGTTAGACATATTTATGTTTTGGGTGTAAATTAGTGCCTTCAGCTGTTTTATATTCACAGCTGTTCTTGAGTTGTATTATGTATAACATGTAATTATTGGGAGCTAAGAGAGGCTTGATATCAACTGCCAGTTATCAGGCAAGGAAGATCCGTTCAGACCCTAATCAGCCTAAGGGCTTGTAATATATTTTGCAAATTGAAATAATGTAAATTCTGTCTTATGCCTGGGTGAGTTACTTCCTGCCCATAAACCAAACCAAGACTCTTTCAATTTAATCTCTTGCATGTGTCACTATGATCCCAGTCTGATTTTGATGTATCCCCACCCTGTCTTTAGTGAGGCTGTTGCCTGTTTTGCACATTGTGAAATTGACTGGAAGATGTTGGTTTGCTTGGGATGGGGTACATTCTGCATAGATCTAAACTGTATGGCAGTAGAGTGGGGCTGTGTTCTTTTTCCTCCTGATTGTCTGTAACTTTGTCCTGCTGAGCATGATGAAGAAAATGGGAAGTAAAACATAAGTGAGACAATGTTTGGGTTCAGATGCCATGAAAAGTCAGTGTTTTGAGCGAATTATGGTTTATTGTTTACAATATGGTGGTTGTATGTGCTGCTCTTGTGCCAGACAGGAGTGACTAAACAAGCCATGGAACTTTTGTCTGCAGTTCGTGTGTCATGACATCTAAACCTGGCACTCTGTTTTTTTGCGGGGACAGAGACAAGACAGAGTGCTGGATGTTGTAGTACGGAAAGCACAGAGGAAAGATCACTAGTTTGTTTAGCTACACCTGCTGGAAGTGTTTGGAAAATGTGAGGCGACACACTGCTCTGTTCACGATGAGCCAGAGTTCTGGTTTATCATGGCATCGATGCATGCCCAGTGTGCATGAGCAAGCACATAAGTGGAGACTAAAACCAGGTAGGGCACACAACAACAGCCTTGCACACACAGGCACTTTGTAGGGCCATGATCTGAGGAATACCAGAAGGAACTACATAATCTGGTAAAAGGAGGTCTTATAGAGATAAAAGAAATAACACACTGTACAGTAGATGAACCAGATGCCTTCTGTCTGCTGCATAAACCAGACAGTCCCAGGCATCTTCTAGTCTTAGAATCATAGAAATGTAGAGTTGAAGAGACCACAGGGGCCATCCAGTCCAACCCCCTGCCATGCAGGAATACCCTCAAAGCACTCCAAACAGATGGCCATCCAGCTTCTGCTTAAAAACCTCCAAAGAAGGAAACTCCACCACACTCCGAGGCAGCATGCTCCACTGCTGGACAGCTCTGACCATCAGGAAGTTCTTCCTGAGGTTCAGGTGGAATCTCCTTTCCTGCAACTTGAATCCATCTCTCCTTGTCCTGGTCTCTGGAGCAGCAGAAAACAAGCCGACTCCCTCCTCTACATGGCATCCCTTCACATATTTAAACATGGCTATCATGTCCCCTCTTAACCTTCTCTTCTGCAGACTAATCATATCCAGCTCTCTAAGTCTATCCTCATAGGGCATGGCTTCCAGGCCCCTCACCATTTTGGTCGCCCTCCTCTGGACTTGCTCCAGCTTGACCATGTCCTCCTTGAATTGGGGTGCCCAGAACTGGACACAGTATTCAAGATGAGGTCTAACCAAAGCAGAGTAGAGTGGTACCATTACCTCCCTTGATCTAGACACCAGACTCCTATTGATGCAACCGAGAATTGCATTGGCTTTCTTGGTTGCTGCATTATTAGGCAGTAGTAATACCTCTGATGTCGTGACGTCTGACTGTGTCAGAGGTGGGAGTCGTGGCTTTCCAGATGTTGTTAGACTGCATCTCCTATCAGTCATAGCCCCCTTATCCAGTGGTGAGGAATGCCACAATTACAGTCTAGCACCATCTGGAGAAGAGCATGATACCCCCTGTGAGCCATAATGACTTCATTTTCAGACCATACTACTTACAGGATACGATTGCCTTTCTGGAGAAACTACAGTCTATTGATTGTCCTAGAGAATCCTGTTTTAATTGCCATCGACATTGGAGCCCTTTCTGCCAGTATTTCTCATAGCATTGGTCAGGTGTATCATTCTGGATATGTGAGATCCAAAATTCTGCTATACAAGATCAGTCCTGATTAATACTTGGATGGGAGACCACCAACGACTACCAGGTGCTGTAGGCTATATTAATGAGGAAGGAACTGGAAAATCACCTGTGACTTTTCCCTGCCTTAACAAACTGAAATGAAAAGAGGAAGGCCATAACCCATGCCAGCTATACAGTGCTCCAGGGACTCTCTCAAATCACCTCAAATCTGATAAGTAGACATAATATGACAGGCTTGCCTGGACCTTTGCTGCTAAGTAGGTTACAGAGTGAGGAGCCATGATCTAGGAAGACAGGAGGTGAGGGAGACATTTGGGTTGTAAATATGCAGGCCTTGTCTTTTATATCATAAAAGCCTGTGCCCAAAAGAATTCTGGTTACGATTAGTTTCAATTATTCTTATGAACTGCCCCCCCCATTAGGACTACTATTATGTCAGACTATTTATGAGTACATTTTAAAGGTATATGTTTAAGACCCAAGGTGAGATTAAAACAAGTTTTCTGATCAGAAAACTTGTCATTTCCACTGGTTAATTGGTAAGAAGGAAAGGACAGCTTGAGGGGAAGCCTGTTTGCCTTGTTATGTTCTGTCCCTCTACTTTCATTTGCTTAAACTTATGTCATTGAATTATGCTTTGTATTAGCTGTTACAGATCAGTAAAAAGCATTAGTGTTATATTGGTTATACATAAATACGTTTTTAATACGTATATGTGTTAGTATTTTGTAATCTGCCTTGGGTCTCAGTATTGGGAGAAAAGATGGAATATAAATGAATAAAATAACAATGACGAAATTAAACTGTATTAGGTCTCAGCACTCCCTACTTCCGTTATAACTGTATATTCGTACTGTGTTAGAGGATGCCCCTAATCAAGAGCAAGTTTGAACTTGAAGAGCAATTTGGATTTGCTAGTGTCCAGCTTAGAACTGGCAAAAGACAGAGTACACATGTTATGAGAGTCCCAAACAAAGGCACAATATACTCATTTGTCACCATTGCCATGTGGAGGGATGGTGGATGATAGGATTTATGCAAATCGCGATAAATCTTCCCTCATTCCACTGAGCTCTGACTAAACGTGGCTCAGAGTCAAATGCAAAACAAAACACACAGAGCAGAGTTGATAAACACAGCAACAAAAGCGTGTGCAGCAGAGTATGATATGCAGCACTGCTCTGATCCCAAAACTCACCCACGAAGGAACACTATCACACAGTGTTGTCTTCCAAGGATACCTGGAGGCTTTTTATCTCCTGTTCCAATATATACATATATATGGGATTTGCAGATCCTCCAACAGAGATTCAGCATTCCATCATCAACACATCAAGTGGAGATACGCCCTGGCAAAGCCTCCGGCCAACAATCAGGCAGACTGAGAGAGATGTTGGCCAGATCCCATCTCCTTATGTACATAAGGTGTAACCCCAGCCAGGATTTCATGTCCCATGGCTGATGTAGCCCCTTCTCCTCGTTACATTACATTACACTGTGGACTCAGCTTTTTGTCCCAAGGGGATTACCTCGTAACATGCGCTGTCACCCCCTCCGGTGCTTTCCACATGCACATCATAGTATTTTATTGGCCCAAAGGTCACAGCAAACCTTTTTCCAACGTGCCGGACCTAACGACATCGTCCATGACATGAGGAACTCTTTTACTTGCACATTTTCCAATATGGCATGCGTTGTTATCTTTGGTCAGCAGTGTGATTCTGGTGTATTCTGCATAGGGCCAGTAGGCCCACCTTTATACAAAGGGATAAATGGATATAGTCCTGACATCAGAAAAGGAAGTACTGTACTCAAAAAACAGTGGAAGAGCCGCGCTTCATCCTGCCAGGATACTCTTGCCACTGAGCTTTAGGTGCCCATTCCTGAACAAAGGAAATTGAGAGGGATGTGAGAGAAAAAGACTGCTGAGTTGTCGTGCCCTGGATAACTCACAATGCACAAACTCCTCTCTGGGGTAGACAGCAGTATTTATTTGTGATAAGCAAGGAACACAGTACGCTTCTTCCAGAATTGCTGAGCCTGAAACATATATGATATTCATATGTTTTATACCATGCAAATTTAGGTGTATAAAGCTGTGATTGGAGATGGTCATCAATTAAGCATTATCCCACAACGTTAGAGAATTTCCAGACGCTCAGTTGTTTACCTCTCTTTCATCCTGGAAGCAAGAAATGTTTCCTGTTGCTTATCTCTTAGCAGTCCCAGTTCTCACAACACCTTTTGTTGTTTTCGTTTTTCTGATCTTCCACTCTCTCTCGAATATGCAGTAACATGGTGCAGTAAAGAGTATAGTACACACACACACACACACGTCCACACACACACACACACACACACACACACACACACACACACACACGAGCTTCAAACAGATATGGTACAATATTGCAATCAACAATTGGCTTTCGATACTTTGTAGCACTCTTAACTAAACTCTGTTTTTCCCCACACTGGCTATCTTGCATATTGTAATACGCATCAAGCAAATATATTATGGCACAGGCCCCACATCCTGACATTAGTGACCTGTCTATCACCAGGCTTTTGCATTAGACAAATAGTTTCTGAATCTACCAGATGTGTTAGTTGTTTTGCCACCCTCAAATGTTTCAGAACACAGAGCATCTTCAGTCACGCAGTCTGAAAATTCTGCCAAGTGTATCCCTGTCATTTGTAGCATAGTGGCCAGGCCAGTTGCATGGCACAGTCCCTGATTTCTCATGTTTTTCACTGGCTTCAGATTTTCCCCGTCTTCTGCATATAGCAATCCAAAAGAAACAGGTCTGATTTGGGGAAATATTTCTAATCAAAACATACATGGATATGTGAAAGCTCATAGACTCTTGTCTCAGAAGACTTCCAGATGACACTCGTATAGCGCGATGATCCACTTTCAACCTCCTATAGAATCCTGGGGTTTGCAGTTTCGGGAGGGGCCGGCCCCAGGAGTCCAGAGGAGGTTGAAAGTGGAATCATCGTGCTATAAGAGTGCCGTGCGGAAATGGCCTCAGTCTCTGCCCATGCTCATTTTTCACTCATCCACTGATACGATAAATATTAAGGATGAGAAGATGTAGAAACCCCTGATAGTGATCTCAGAAAGTGAAACAAATGTTAATGAAGCAAGATTGAGCAAAGCAATAAATTAGTATTCATTGAATCACCCGTCCATCTTTTCTTTTTCCTGAAATGACTTCATAGTGTGGAGGGACTAAAAACATGGGGTTTGATGTCCAGAAGTGTGGTGCTGTTGAGACACAGCCCTCCCTTTGACTCCAGTGCAAGTTGCAGAGTCGTGGCAAACTCACATGATACCTAGGAGCTTGGTATTGCACAGCCCCTTAGGCAGATGGGCTCTCTGTTATCTGCATGTGTTATCTTTGTCTCTCTGTTAACGTCTTTATTAAGAGCTAGCTCACTAGATAGGTGTGTGATGAGGTGAGAAGGTTGTATGAGAGCAATAATGCACTTGCTTGAATTATGCCATCAACTTCAGCTTCTGGTAGTAAAGACATGTTCTTTGTATTTCTTCTAATGCTTCCCTTGTCCATTACATAGCAATCTAAAGTTGCACGCAGCCCTGTGCAGTCTAGCATTCTTTTCAGTTAAACATGGTTTTATCATATGCACAGTTCTATATAACATGAAAGTTTGCACATTTTTTAACACTGGCAGAGGCAATTATTTCAGAAACAGACAAGAGATGTACAGTCACTACTTAATTGCTGGATCTAAAATATTTTCCTTGTCAGATGTGAATGGGAATCATACAGACCTCCGCATGATAATAGGTTGCAGCTGCCATCATTCCTTGTTACTGGTAATGCTGGCTAGAGCTGCTGGGAGTTGCAGTCCAATAATATATGGAGGGTCACATGATTCCCAGTTAAAAGCGAGAGTCTTTGTTTAGAATCTAATATCTATCGTTGTGTATTGTTGTATTTCATTTTTGTTCTAAAGATTGCAAAAAGTTATTGTAAAAATTTAATTTTTCCTCCTGTCCCAGTCGATGAATATTTGATTGTTCTTAACATGAGTACTGATGTTATTGCTTAGGGACCTCCTGCGTGTGCCCTTTTGGGCAATTTTATCAGGTTTTAGAGGTTGGATAGTAGGCTTGGAGTAGTGGTTTGAATGTTGGACTGTGACTGTGGAGACCAGGGTTCAAATCTCTGCTTGGCCGTGGAAACCCACTGGCTGACCCTTGGACAGCTCACACTCCCTCAGCCTCTAAAGAAGGCAAAGGCAAATCCCCTCTGAACAAATCTTGCCAAGAAAACTCTGTGATAGTTTCACCACAGGATCACCATAAGTTGGAAACGACCTGAAGGCACAAAACCACAAGAGGCTGGATATTCATCACAGCATTATTATTGGAAGCTAGTTAACTTCCCACTTGGGTGATGGGTTTGTCCAAATCACTTTGTGAACTTTCTATCCTTTTTCCTTTCTTACCTTTAGTTTTGAGTGTTTACTCCCTCCTTCACCAAGAAGTGACCACTGCAGTTTTGGTGTAGTTTCTTTCCGAAAGTGTACTTATTTCTCTGCTGAAAGACTCTATTACCTCTTTCTTCCTTTTCTTTTCCGGAAGTCTGAGGTTTAAAGCGTCTTTTTAATATTTCCTGATATTCTGATTGGGAATTTCTTACCTACTTTTTGATTTTCTCTTTTGCATTAATGATTTGCGGCTGATTTTCCCCATCTGTCTGTTATTTGAAAGACCCCTTTCTTCAAGGACTGGAATTATACCTAGGGCTTCATCTTTCTTTGTTATCGTTTCATATTTTGGAACATCTTCTCTTCAGTACTTTCAGTAGATCCTGGTCTATCTTATCCTGTAACCTGTCCAACCTGACATTCCTTCTTTTCTTTTTTTTAAATTTGACAGGTATTTGAGAATTCGGGAAACTTTTTCTGTCTTCTACATAGATCATTATTCCTGTGGTGAGGTGAACCCAGTTTTTACAGCTATCAATCTCACATCTTTAATGTATGTTTTTAATGAAGTTAAACTCCCTTGTTTAATCTATTATTTTAAAATCTGACAAAGTTTTCTTCTCTTTAGGTTAGTTACACACACACATCCCTGGAGGGAAGTTGTTCCAGTTTTATTAATTTTAGGTCATAGTCTGTTAGTAATTGTTTCTGAAAGCTGCCAAGATAAATATTATTCCACACAGTGTCTGCACCAAATGGCATAACTTCTTGGACATTTGTATTCCTCCTGCACTGCTCTTTCGTTTCCTTATTTCCCTCTGTTCTCTCTTTTGGCAATTACTCATATAAAATGTGTTGTTTCTGTCAAATTCCTCCAATTGCTAATGTGCGGTCTCTGAGGTTAGTTAATTGGCTGTCTTTTGAAGTATGAGGCATTCTGTTTGGCTTTTGTTACTGGCATCTATTTCCTCCGTTTTCTCAAAAGAATGGTTGTTAGTGCTTAATTTGTATGCTTGGATGGAAAAACTGTCTGAAGAAATCCATGCTATGTGTAATCCTGCAGATTTCAGTTGGAACTGCCATCTCAAAGGTATGCCCTGCCTGGGAATTTAGAAGAAGCCTTTCATCTATTGCTCTTCCCTGCCATTCATATTCTCAGAAAAAAAGGAGCAAAATAAGCCAAAATGGGTGACATGCTTTCCAAGAACTGCAGCCAGTACACTGTGCGTATTTGGTTCAGCATGGAAGCTCCCCATCAGCCTGTATCAGGATATAACATGCCTTGACAATTCGCGAACGTTGTCAAGACGAGGCAAATGAATTTCACAAATGCCTCAGCCTATATGACAGGAGTAGAGTAGAGACATAGGCAGGGTGAAATCACCATTGTCAGTGGGTAGGTGTTGGGTAGAGGAGAACCTGTCGTGTTGGCCCTTGCAGCTTTCCATCCATGGGCTTGGGGGGTGTTTGGAATATCTTCTTGCTATTTATGTGTCCCAGACCCACTTATCCTTCTGCCAAGGGAAGGGTCCAGCTTTGGTAAGTTACAAGATTGGCATTCATGTGTCACTTAACTCTGAAATAATGCCATCCTTTCTTTCAGTCCCCACTGATTCTGTAGAGGGTGTGAATGTAGTAAACCCAGCTGTAGGTGCTTAGTTATGCAGGTGTTCGTTGGGTGATTCACTGTGTAGAAAAGTCTGGCCCAGAAGCATTGGAAACTTTTATGGAGTTGCCAGTTTGTAGCTGTTTCTTGGGGATGATGTCTTAGAATTATTATGGGAAGATGTGGGTGGAAAATTAGGCCGCTTAAGAAGCAAGATTATAAAGGGTCAGTGAGAGGAACTTTTCATGTATGTTCATGTCCCACTTATGCATAAATGCTATCCGTCTCCCCTCTGTTTCTCATGTTCTCTGTCTTTCACATTCCACCTTACCCTTGTGCTCTCCTATTTTTGGACTCTTTTTGTTGTGCTGTCACCACACTAGAAACACTTCTGGTTTGATTTTTGTTGTTGTTGTTGCTAAAATGTGGTTCCTTAGCTTTTAGTAGTGTTTACTCTGTCATTGCTCAGGCATAGAGATGTGGACGATGCCATGGCAGCATATCTAAAGTAGTGTCACAAATTGCCATTGTTAGAAATGTAAGTAGAATACGGCTCAGTTTTCTTTCAGCTGGTAGAAACTGGCAGACAGTTATGGAAGGAATTTCACTTTTTAAAGTCTGCTCTTCAGAATAACTTGCATTATAGCATATTTTGAAGGTTAAAATATATAGTTCCCAGAGACCAGTGGTGGAACTGATTTAGTAACATTGCTGTCTTTCATATTAAACAGCACTCTTTCATTGTTCTTATATTTTCATTCTCCTTATATTTGTCCTGTGTTATTAAGGTTTTTCTGCAAATGTGCAGAATTCTGTTTAATATAGGAGTGGACTGTTGTTTGCAATGTTTTGAGGACTTCTGTGAGGATGCCTGGAAATCTGCCATGTTTTGAGGACTTGGGCTAAATCCAGTGTTTTTTCTTCTTAGGACAGGCCCATTGAAGTGGATTGTACTTACCCATTGCAACTAACATTACTTACATTGATTTCAATGGATCTCCTTTAAGTAGGAATAACATTGGATTTCGGCTGGTGCATTCTACTTCTTAAAGAGAAGGATATGTCTGTATTTAGCTGTGTTATAAGAAAATGGCTTTTTAGAATTTTTAAATGTACTTAAACGTGTTAATATATAGACATTTTTTTTTTTGGTAACATTTTCATGTATTTCCTTGTGCTTCGTAGAAAGAAATGTATTGCTGAAAGAGACTGAGGAAAGTAAATAATTCAGGCACTTTGAGAGCGCTCTCTCTCTGCTTGTGTTTGTATTTGTGTATGGAGTTATTTTTCCTTTTTGCTGATTTCATGCTGAGATGCCCATCAGGCTCTTGCTGGCTCCCTCTTCACTCCCTCTCTAATGCAAGATAATGGAACAGTTTTGCCACTGACTTGTGTATAGAGCAGCCAGTTTTCTACAAAAGAAATGGCAAGGAAGCAACCTGAAGGCAAGAACATCCAAGGAGTGTGGGGTGGCTTCCTTCTGCCCCTTTTTTCTTTATCTCTCTGAAATCATCTCATCTGCTTCTGGAGGGAATATTCTTACAGATTTCTATCTTTCTCCGTGCACTCTTACTTTGTTCTCTCTTTCGGTGTTTTGTCTATATTCTGTTTGAGAAAATATACGCACAGCACACTCCATTTTTGATGGCCTCAACCCCATGGCAGCCATTTTGTGATATTTTGTGGTCCCCACAGCAGGTGCATTAAAATCATGCCTATGGCATTTTTTTTTTAAAACAAATGCCAGATGGGTCCGCACGCTCTAGCAGGTCCCAAGCTATGAGAAGCTTTAACAAACAGAAGACGGCACTTTGAACTGAGCTTAGATACAGGCTCAGAGCCAATGCAGTTGACAAAAGCCATGGCATGATGCCATCCCAATGCCCAAAGAATAATCGATAGTGAGTGGCAGTTTGCAGCCCAGGTAGCTTCTTTTCACACTTTCTATTATGGTCTAGAGCAGCATCAGGTGTGTATTCAGGGCCCTGGACTCCACTTGTGTGGTCTCTGAAGCTCTCTGTCAACCCCCCAAGTCCTCCCCACCCCACGAGCATCCCAAACTGGTACTGCTCCCAGTTTCCTTCATTTTCCTGTGGAGTCCCTCTCAAAATGGTGACAGGATGTGACGTTACATCACCTTTTGCCACCATTATGAGAAGGACTGAACACGAAAGCAGGTATTTAGGCTTGCTGAGTATGGTGGTACAGCCCATGTACACATCTGGAAGGGAAAACTGGCCCCAGGCCCCCATGCAGTAGCCCACCCTGGTCTTTTGTTTCTTTGGTGCTACTGTCATCTCTTCTCTGTTTAGCCCAGAAGAAGAACAAATGTGGCTTGTCCCCCATGGCTTTATAGAGGCTACCTTGAAGGTTAAACTGTAGAGTTGTCTTTTGCTTCCATGTGCTCACTGCGGGCCCTTTTGCATATGGTTTGGCCTTACTCATCAACTTGATTGCCATTGAGAACCCCCAGATAATTACCCTTGCTTGGCATATCCGATATCGATATCCATTCCATTTCATGCTGTGCTAATTGCCTTTATTGTTTATGCTTCATCACACACCATTTCCAATTTCCCTGGGGGTCAAAGGTGCATCCTGTTCAGTACTGTTTCTTTTAATAAATCAAATTGAAGGTGGAGGAGGTTAAAGTGGGCTGGGGGACTTGTCCAGTACAAAAGATGTGTATTTTTAAAATTAGTTAGAAATCTGATTTTTAAAATAAAGGCTTGTGGATTTTTATTTGTCAAACCACTCCAGCATGTTGTTATCGGATGGTTATTATCAGCTGGCCTTCACAGAGTTTATAAAGGAGGGTTTCATGTAAATTGGAATGGGGGGCCTTTCCCTCTTCCCTTGAGAGTTGGGGGATTATGTTTATCCATGGGGTACCTGAACAAAACTGGGCGGGGCCATTGTAACCCCTCTATGTACATTGCTCCTTCATTTTGCATGCCTTTTCTCTTTCTTTCCTTCTCCTGTCCTCATTTAAATGAGATGTGGACACAGAACTCATGCTTTTCCTGCACAGTTGTGATCTTTCCTGTTTGCAAGTATGGCAGCTTGGTATGAGGAACTTTCTTTAGCAGCAGTGAAGGTTTACGAAAGTTGGGTGGGTGGGAATGGGAATGGAAAGTCACTGGCTAGATGAGGAAATAATTAGATCAAGAAGAGTATCACAAAAACTTCAATGCTAAAATGTCATCCTGGTAAAAATGTGCATTGTTGCATTTAATGGTACTAATATTGCTGTATTGAGAAAAAGAAATTACATGAGCTGATATAGTAGGAAAGCCAATAATTTCAGATAGGCTATATTTTGCTTATTCAGTGATTTTCTGCTATATTTTGATTTTTTTCTTGTAAGCTTCCCTAGAAAGATTTGCGTTTGGATAAACAGCAGATAAAAAATAGTGATAAATGAACCTGAACAGTGTGTTGGGCACTATAAAGACCATAGGACTAGTGCTTAATGAGGTTAAAACCAAGACACAAAGGTGAGGGGGCAAGTAAAAAGCTTTCGGAAACAGCTTAGCAGATATGGGTGACATCAAAGAAATGTGTTCTGAGATGGTTTGGTGGGAAAAGATCTGTAGATGAGCACAAGGAGTGAGTTTGCAAGGTATTAGGCACCATATGGGAGGAAAATTAAAGAGATGGGTGACAGATGGGTTTGAAAGGCAAGAATGAGAACTCTTATCCAATAAAGGTTGCTGAAGTATTCCTGGAATAATATCCCAGGAAAACAGCTCATGAATGCCAAGTAAGAATATGAAGATCCAGAAAAAGAGTGAAAAGTGAACAGCTAGAATTCTTGCTGCTAAAAATAATTTTTCAATAAAGCATCTTGGCCAAGATCCTGCATTGGGAGACATACATGTGTCACATAGCTATGTCTCTACAGCTATGCCACCAGATGCTACCTCCTAACACCCCACCTTGTAGGCAGTGAGGCTCTCTCAGCACAGCCATGTTTCTCTTGCAGAGCAAGGAGATGAGCTGGAACACATCCACCTGTTCTCCTGTAGCTGGATATGAAGCTGCAGGTGTCTATAGAGACTTCTGGAGGTCCTTGCAATATCCTTGCAGATGACACACTTGCAATGCATCCAACTACAAGAAGACAGCTGGATGTGTCTTCCCTCATCCTTCTGCACTCCAACACCATGGAAATGGCTGTGTTGATAGAGCTGCACCATTACAAGGTCAGTTTTTGGAGGTGTGGTGGGTGGTGACCTCCACAATGAATGACAGAGCAAATTCTGGTGGTCTGACTTGCACCATTGTAATTTACTAACAGGATGTGAGCCCTTGTGTTTTACTGAGATGGGTTCAGGTAAGTGATGTAATAGAATTGCAGATGAATCAGATTTCAACTCAAATCCATTTATTTCTTAAGTGACATCTAACATCTTTTTTCAAGACACTTGTACTGAGGGATATTTCTAACCCATATGCATAATACTGGCATCTAATGCTTGACTGCTACTGTGGTTGGTACCATGATTACTATTCAAGAACAGCAGTGTTCATTTCAGCAAATTTTTCTGACCTGGACCTTCTCATTGGAAGTGGTTGGAAATGAACCTTTCTTACTGTTTTGCTAGAATTCCTAGCAGTAAAGTTTCCTAAATCCTTTGTTAAATATTTTCCACCATACCCTACCACTAGTGACATCTTCCTGTTGTGATCTTGCATCTTTGGTATCCTTTGCTTGAATTTTAGTTGTAGAGGGTTTTGGTTGCCCCATGAGAACTCAAATACAGTAGCTCCTCCACATTGGTGAGAGTTCTGGGCATAGAACCCTTGCAAAAGTGGGAAAGATGTGACTCCCCCCCCCCAGTAATTCCTCTTCCATTTCACTCTGGAGCTTCCCCCTCCCATTCCTTTGCCTCTGGCCCCAGTGTTGTGATGGTGGAGGGAGAAAAAAGACAACCTAAAAGGCTTACCGGATCTTTCCCCTCAGACAGAGAAGAGGGCATTTCTGGAGTTCTAATTATTTCCGGTGGCCACCTCGAGAAAGGAGCACCTGACCAATCAGCAGCCAGTATGCAGCAGAATGTGCAGCCGCATGGCAGAGAGGCTTTGCCTACAGCAGTATGGTGGGTGGAGCTTTGCTTATGCAAAAGAAAAAAAATTCCATTTTAAACACAAGCCTTGCAAGCCTGGAGTGAGGAACGCGAGAGGTAGGAGGAGGAAAATTGGAGGGGGAGGAAAGCATGTGCTTTGCAAATAATCAAATTTGCGAAGGTCAAACCCATGAGTGTGGAGGGAGGGCTGTAATTGGATTGGGCAGTGTAACTCTATTTTGGGGGAGCATTCACATCCTACCTTACTGCTGTAAGCAAGTGATATGAAATATTCTGGAGTGTCATGTCAGTTTTAAAAAGTTAATAGCTCTGTGGGCTGAAACATCATGAAAAACAAAATTATTTTGTCCTGGTGGATGTTATTTTTAAAAAGTCCTCTTTTGTTCCAGCCTATTGCAACAACACCACCACGTACCAGGCAGAAGGAAGAACTGTTAAGCCAAAGCAGCAGTGGGACACAGATTTCTAATGCCAGCGGTCTCTCTTTGGGCGAAATGATCCGACGTAGATCTGCTGCTTGTCGGGTAACTATGCAATGTTGCTAATATACTTATTTTTGTGGCCCATAGAGACACAAGTGTTTGGATAAGCAGGATATTTTTAGTGGAACAGATGTTTTGGGACTCCAAACCAAGACCTATGGTATCACACTGTTCATTTTTCTAGGAACAAGCCCTTGTCCACTATGAGTAACCTTGGAAAATAAATGCAGATTTTGGACAGTAAAAATGTTGACTGGCATTCTGAATTTCATTTATGGATGTAGTACTGCTTCCTATTCATTAGCACCACATGGTCACAATTATGGCACAGTTGCCATGATTATAAGTGCCCCACAAATCTTATTTTAATATCCAGGAGCATAAATGAGCAAGGAGTCTCTTTCTCCTGGTGATCAAGGCACACCAGGATGACATTTCCAGCCTCCTTCTAGGCTGCAACAATCAGAAGTGTCACAATTCCTCGTCACTGCCTCCTTTACTGGTAGGAGGCTGTGTTACCACATCTTACACCCCCCGCCCCATCCTTCTGGACAGCAAAATTGTTGAGAAATACCATTTTCTTATAATATTAGATACTTGCGGCTTGAAAACATGCAGTAGAAGGACACTGGCTACAAGTGTGTGCTAGGTCAGGGTGACCTCAGCATGGCCAGGTCAGGAGTTCAAGAGGCTCAGATGGAAACTCCAGACATTAATGAGTTTGAGATAATTCTCTCAACAAACTGACCTCCAAATACGATAGAAGATGAAACTGCCCAGGTACAGTAGTCAAGCACCCTTGATGTGAATATGTCCTACGGAGACCTTTCCTGTTTAACTTACCCAACCAAGACATTAAGAGACCATCATGACTCCCACCAGTGTTTTGTCATCTAAAGTTAAGACACCCTGTTCCGGGCTTCTTTGTCTGCTCTGCCGGAAAGCAGTTAACACACTTCCCTTCAAGGTAGGAAATAGCATATAAAAACTCCAGCTCCAGCCCAGGTAATATGTAGCATGTAGCTACTCCCATTCCTCTGTGTTGCCCTCACATTCCTGTCTGAGCCACTCCACTTCAATCTTCTGCTACAGGACTGGTAAATATCACCCCTTTCACCCAAAATTGCTCTCTGTCCAACCTTACTAGCTTTTCCCTTCAATAGTCTTGTATGGTTCATTGCTTGATTTCTTGTATGTGTGTATCAATTTCCAATAAAATACTCTGTTTAACTTTTAACTGTAGTCCTCTCTGTAATTATTACTGATATACATTAGTAAAGATCCTGCTGTTACCCTCTTTCTGCAGGCCTCCTTTGAGCTAATAATTCTCCAAATCCTAAGGGGATGCTGGCACTGCTGGAGGATCTCAGGGTCCCCCACTTGGAAGCCAGAAGTGTCATCCTGCTGCCCCCTGATCACCAACAGAATAGACCACCACTGTGAGTGGCTGCTGGCTGTTAAGATAGGTTTAGAGGATTGGGTCTGGAGACATTACACATAACTAAGGAGGCAATGTACGATCTTGGCCACTTATTCTTTTTTTATGTGAATTTTTGGCTGTGCTGCCCCACCTTCTTTATTGTGCATGTGTTTTTTAAAATATGATAACTTTAAGGAAAGGTTTAGGCAAAGTGAAGGATCATAGAGTTCGTTAGTAGCTATAAGGACAGGCAGCACATTTCTATACACGATTGTCCAAAGGAAGTCTCATTGTGTTCAGTAGATTTTTCTTCATGATATCCGTGACTCACAAGTATGGGTTGTTCTATGCCTCTGTGGGGTGCTGTTGGGAGACTCCTATAAAATGATGAGAGTGATATGAGAAATGAGGGAAAAAGACTGAAGAACCCGACGAGCCGAAACAGCCCAAAGGGCATTGCTCTGGTTAGGAACGCGGTCAACTGCAAAAAGAGGAAAAGTCCTAACGCACTGCTATTACTGCAATGGACACAAACTGAGAGAAAGAGCAGGAAAACTGATGCCTGTGCAGTGGGCATGTGTGGGGCTATGTCCAAAAATTGCTCTGATCAGTAATAGGAGTTTCCCAACAACTCTTTGTGCAGATGCAGAACAACATATTTGTGTGAGTTCACAGATGACCACTTAGAGATCCACAGTTACAGGTAAGCAGCTGTTCTTTATTCCCAAGTAAACGTTCATAGGATTTCAGTCTAATAAAACAGAATGTATGCAGAAAGCTTTTAGAGATCTGATTTGTGCCCCTGAATATCTGGAATTGGCAGGTGTATATTTTCTGTTGACAGCTGCTGCATACAATAGAAATCTGCTGAACTGGTGGGAGACAGATTTAATGAAATTCTGTCAGCTCATGGATCAGCTGTCCTCTGTGCAGCAAAAATCTGGGAGAAAAAAAGCTTCCGAATGTGTAACTGGTATTTCAGAAATGAAAATGAAGCTTAAATTGGATCTTCAGACTAGATTACTTTGTCACACGTATGTTTGCTGCATGTTAGCTGTGCAGTGAAACAGTTAATCTACATATTTAATTTTTTACAACATATTGCTTTACTGGTCACCTCGTGCTCCTTGATACATCTCAAATGATACAGATATTCATTATCCTTTCACTGGAAGATTCTTCCGTCCCTTTCCATAATTATCATTTATCCATTTAATGTTTCCAGTTGCAAATGCTTTTGGGAACTGGCATTCTAGGATTCATTAAATTAAAAGTACAGTGTTATAAGTGAAAACTCTGATTCTAGGCAGTGGTATGAGGGAGGTAGGATGAAAGGAAAGGATGGCACCAAGAAAGTTTTTTATCGCCTCATTTCTCCCTCCATTCCTAAGATTTGATCTACCCTTGAATAAGGTTAATGAAGAAGGTTAATTCAGAAATAGCTCACAGTGCCCATTTGTGGTGAATAGGCTGAGGAGACCTAGTGTGTTATAGTGCTTTGAATGTTGGATTAGGACTCCCAGAGTTCAAATCCCCCATTTGGCCATGGAAACCATTTGAGTATGTAACTATCTCTCAGCCTTCCAGGAGGGGAATAGCAAACTACTTCTGAAGAAATCTTGCCTGAGATAGGGTTGCCATAAGTTTGAGGTGCAACGTGTGCTGCGACTGTGCTCTCTTGTGACCAGCTGGAGTTGTAGCCTATTGTCCACTGCAGGATTTTTATATTGTATGCAACCCTGTTGTATCCATCCTGTGGAAGCAGATCCACCCACAAAAACACAAACACTGAACAAATATTGCATGCTCCTGATACTGTAGATGATTACTAAAGGGATATTCATCATGGGCAAAGCCTGTCTATTTCAATAAATGCTGGTGAGTGACATCCAAGTTGTAAGCATATTGTTCTCAAGGGACATCAAGAGAACGATCTTGCAGATAACATTACTTGGGATTGCAATGGCCCTGCAAATAATGGAAGTGATTGGATCACCTGTGTTTAGATACTTGTATTAATCATTTGTGGCATATTTTGACCCAAACGTACCCAAAGTGCTGATGAAAATAGAATTTGTTACAGAACCCCAGAAATCTAACGGGGTGAAGGAACTGGGCCTTCTGGGATAAGGAGTGTTTGAGGCTTGTACTTTAGGTATCTCTCTCTTTGTGTTTATACACACACACACATGCAGCTTGAGTATCCTTTATTCAAAATGCTTGGAACCAGAAGTTTTTTATATTTTGGATTTTTTTTTTTTGAATTTTTGAATGCTTGTAATTACGTTTACATAAAATACAGTACTCCCAGGATCTGTGGGGAACCTGCAAATTCAAGAGCGGAAGCGCTGCAATTGCTGCCTCAACGGCGGAAGCAGGTGGCTGGCAGACTCCCAGGAGGAGGTCTTCTGTACAGTACTGTATTTTTTTTTCCTTAATACATGTTTCAGGTCCCTATATCCTCAGTCTCTGAGATCCTTAGTCTCTCTCCAGGCTGACGTCTCATTTGTTTGCTACTTGTGTTGTGTGTGAGACACAAGGCTGGAGGAGAACTGAAGATCTGAGACATGAACAAGCAGGAGCACCTCAACTACTGCCTTGAAGGCAGATGTGGGCAGCTGTTGGCAAAAAATGTAGGTCTTTGGAGGTTTTCGGATTTTTTGGATTAAGGGCACACAACCTCTGTGTGTTCACTCAGTGCTGATAATGTAGAGTCTGTATAACTTGCAATGGATCTTCCCCCTTCTATGTTTCTTCAGGAGACGGAAGAATGGTACCAACCTTGTACAGAAGCAGATGCCAGCAATCTGACAATGGCCATAGGGTGGAAGCTGGGCCAGACCCCCGGAGCTTGTGACTTAACTGAGTTCCCAACTATAGAGGAAGGCCTTGTTACTCCCATAGAGCCTTTCAGAAGGCAGCATGCACCTAATGTGACACACACTCCAGTCCTAGGTATTTTCCATGTACTGTTTTTTAAAAGAATGTTTGGAACTTTAAATATTTTAATTTAATAACTTCATAAATTGGCTTTTTACCTGGGGTTTTAAGTCACAGTTATTATAGTTTGCCATAAGTGGAAACATTCTGAGCTTATACTATAGTTTATGATTTCATGTTGAACTTACTTTGAATTGTTTTAAACTGTTTTTATTTCCAGTATCCTATCCCAAGATCTGTGGTTGTAGGGCAGTGCACAGACATGAAAGCAATGTGCAGATAACCAAGGTTAGCCCTGCCTTTTCCAGGAAGGGATATGGTTTGAGAACAAGGGAATCTAGTAAAAGACCCTCCTGGCCTCAGCAGCTGTAAAGATTCACCAACTCTATCCAAAATTCTTGAATCTTAATTTTTATCAAGCAGTGGTTTTCACTGACCTGAAATTTGCTTTTCAATGATGGTAGTCAAGAACAGGCTAGGGGTGCTGTACTGTTTTAATTTTAATTATTTGTTAAATATTTGTTATTTGTTATTGTTATTTGTTAAATTTGTTAAATATCTTATTAATCTGCTGTTTTAGTTCTTTATTTATTTATGTATCCCGCCTCTCCAAATGAATCGAGGCGGCGAACAACTTACAAATAGCATGTATTTCGATACATTTCTATACATCTTTCTTTATCAGGTTTAATTCTGTTTTAATGCGCATTATTTATATGTTTTTAAATTGTATTGTTTTAAAGTGTAAACCACTTTTAAGCCAAATTTTGGGGAAAAAGCAGGATACAAATAAATTAATAAAAATAACAATAATAATAACGGTCATCATTGTTTAGGTTCTTACTAATAATTGATCAGCATTAACTATCAACTTGTTTTGTTACAATATAGGCACAGATTTATACTGGGAATGTGCCTCACATTTGCCCAGATCTACTGTCTTCAGATTAGTTCTGATGCTCTTCAAGATGAAGCAAAGTACCAGAACCAACGTTAGACTCAGCATGAAGCTTTGCGAAGATTTTAAACTTCAGGAAGATAAGACATTCTGACCTCAATCCTACTGGTAGTTCCAACTTAAGTAGACCCATTGAGTCAGTAAGATTTACCTAAGTGTTAACCATTCAGCAGTTGATTTAATGAGTCTACTTGAGTTAGGACTGACAGTAGGACTTGAGGCCTCTGGGAAAAAAGTAGCATTTTTTTAGATTCAGTTTTTCTGAAAATGACTGTGATCAGGGGAAGGAGAAAGGATGGAAAAGCAAAAATATATTCTTTTAGAGAGGTACTTGATCTATACTGTGCCTGAATTAATTCTGTTCAAACTTAGTCTGAGTTTATTATCTACTTAATGATTGCTTGCATGGGTATAGAATTAAAATGGTAAAAGTTGGGTTTAGAAGGCAATGGGAAAGCAGTCTGAAATAATTTAATTAGAGCCTACATGTGTGTAAAATAACGCTATGGCCTTTTCACCACAACTGTAATTGGGACTGTGTTTTCACATGGATGAGTAAATAAATGCCTATAATGTGTTAGAAAACTACTTGCCTCTATTTAGACCCAGGCAAACTGAGTCAAGGTTCATTATTAGTTTGAAATTAGTTATTTTCCACTGCAGTGTTTCTCTGAAATTTCTCTGTTGGAGCATGCAAGCTTTCAGGCCAGCAGCAGCAGCTTACAAGGCATTTGAAATGTTCTCCAAGGGGTTTATAAATAGAGTCTTTTCTGATAGCAGCTTTGTTTCTGTTTGTTTATTTTTTTCCCCCTGTAGAGACTCACCTGTATATTCAATGTGAGATGCAGAAAGATGTTGCTGATACGGAAAATACATATCACATTGTAAGATGAACAAATAAACAGAACCTCTGATGTTGTGGCTGAAGCTGAGCAGTCCTAGAATAAGGTTGCCAGGGACAGAGTTGGCATATGGGCTTGTTGCAGAGTCTAGTCCGCATTTTGTCGTTGCTGTGGGACCTTTTCTAATGAGTAGCTGTTATAGGCTCTTTCTTTTTGCAGCCACAGGCTAACATGGCTGCCTCCCTGATAGTTCAACAGTTGTTGAAATTGAAAGCTTTGTTTAGGTTTCTTGAGCTTAGAAAACCTCGCTCCTCCCCATGTCTATATATTTATTTATTAGATGTATAACCCACTCTTTTTTGTGTCTGTAATGGTACTCAGTTAAGTAGCATGACTGCAAGTTATAGATTTTCCTCCACATCTCTGCATGTTTGCACATGCATGTGTACATGTATGTGCTTGGAGAGGGTGTAAAAATTTCTGATCATAGAGCTGGAAGAGACCACAAGGGGCATCAAATTCAACTCTCTACATCAAGTCAGTCCAACCCCGGTTCTTATATATTTTCGCATGAAGCGTGCAAGATGTTGGGGTTCTTCCCTGACTTCCAGTTTCTCAACTATCAGGTTTCAGCCACGTTAACCCATGACATGCACAACACAAGAGCCAGAGTACAAAATCCTGACTTGGAGTTTGGCTTTGCTAATCTTCACTTTTATTTCTATGTAGGAAAAGTCTGAGAATTTTCTATGTTGAGGTTGGGTCTGAAGGCACCTGGGGGAGCCACTGATCTCAATTTCCTCCCAGCAGCATCTCTTGCTTCGAAATATGCTGATCCAGAGAGCCCTTGACCTTGGAGGGGGCATTTGGGCCATTGCCAGGAGAAGGGAAAGCCGTGGGTGTGAGAAAGAGAAGAGTGCATGCAAGAGGGAAACTGTGCATGCTACTTCAGATCCTGGTGCTAATTTTATTTAATAGCGTGTCCCATCGCAATGGTCAGGGTGGTTAATAGCAGAATTAAAATAGCTATAACAGCCCTGCAAAATCGAAACGGCTGAAAACTAAACATATGGAAAAAAATAATTGTAATATGACTAAGGGAGTTATATTTGGATTCTGTACTACACTTGCAGTTTTGTAGCAGTCAGATGTTTTAGAAACTGAAGGGAAGCCATTGAAAAATGATATACCGCCTACACTCTGATCTCTCCCTGCCACTTCATATTCTGACTTCAGGTGGCAGCTATCACTCCCAGCCTAGGCTTCAACATTTAGTCATTGGCAGACTTGCATTTCCAGTTGTGACTGTGGAGGTTCGGGATGGTTCAGTGCATATTGCTCACAGAGCTGGAATTTCATAATGGGCAGTTAAACATTTCGCTTGATTTGACCTGGAACAAGGGGCGCAATTTCCTTGCCGTGCGTGTGGGGCTATAATTGTTAGTTCTCCACTCTGGGAACAAGCCTGGTCTTCCTCTGTCTGTTCTGGCAACCACCAGCATTGGAAGAGGAAGGCATGCAGTGAAGTAATTGACTGAGCGAACAAGAGTAATTTGTTTCGTTAATATTCCATCCTTCCTCCAAATAGCTTGAGGTGGTGTTTATGGGCTCCTTCCATTTAATGTAGGTAGTATAAATTGGTATGGCGAAACGCTGTGCAAGTAGAGTTCATAATAGAGGTGTGTAAGATGGTGCGGGACATACCGTGTAACCTGGGCTTTGTGTGTTGTTGCACTAACTAGCATCTTCAGACTTCTCGGGGGAAAAGGGTGGTACCATTCCCCACCATCCCTGCTTTAGCCTGCTTGTCAAACCCCATGCCATGTTCACTACAGGTGCTTACTAAGGGATAGCATTAGTTTTCTCAGCTCTGTAGCTGTAATTTTTCCCCCAGTCAGATGTATTTGCAGTTTGTTCTCCTGTGAATGTGATCTGCAGTGGAGTAGGAGACACAGGTGTGTGCATTCGTAAGAGTGACGCTTTTCTCCAGCTGCCTGGCTTTAGTGTCCTTGAGCCTGGCTGTTTTGCTAAGTGTGAATCTCCTCTTGCTGTAGCTGCTGCATACACATTATTTTCTCTTCATCTTTAGGAAGCTAGTCATTTAAAGCTTTGGACAAGAAAGAGGAAGGCTAGAAGTGCTTAGTACTGAATGCTGCTGTTGGGGCCTGTGGAAAAAGCTGGAAGAAGGAGGTGTGTGTGGAAGAGACAGGAATGAACAGGTGGCAGAGGTGATAGAGCAAAACCAGTGGTTTCCGTGTAGTTGAAGAAACAGTAGTTAAACTAGTTAATGCTAAGTGATGTGGCTCAGATGGTGATGGTTCTGGATGTTCTTGCTATATTGATTCATATTCAAATGTCTTCCCCGCACAGGTGTACCTGAGTTAATGAAACATGTGTGTTCATGGCCATTGCTTCTTTAACAAAAAATTTGGTACCTGAGGCAGGAGTAACATGGAAGGAATAGGAATAGGTTGCTACAATCACTGAAAAGAAGAGTAGTTCAATGTGTCTGAACAGACTGTTGAAAACTAACAAAATGCACGTATAAAATGATGCGAACAGGTCAGGTAAACCTTGCAGAAATAAACAACAACTTTTCAAACCTTCTAGAGACCACTGGAAAACTTCTTCCAAAATGCATCGAGGGATAACCTTTTTGTCCTCCACTTTACTTATGATTTCCCAATTGGTGGCCAGACTTACAGATCTGCTTTTTAACATGCCGGAATGAGGTGGTTCTCCTTCCTGCATGCTGTTCCCTTTTCTGGAGGCAGCTGCTGTTCATCTGGCCTGTTGTTGGCAGGTGCACACGACTACAGTAGGATTGACTGGAGGAAAATCTAATTCTTTTGCAGTTCAGACTTTGTTTATTGAATTGTTTACTGTGGACTTACTACTGCAGCCCTCCACTGAAGGGTTGTTTCTCTAACTTTCCTTCATCATTTTGCCAGTGGTGATGCTGCTAAAATTCTTCCAGCTGGACAGTGGGTAAAGAGGAGAAAGGAGGGTGGGCAAGCGTTAAAAGACTTTGTAAAAAGGCATTTCGCTGCCAGAGGCTTTGTTAACTGAGGTATGCCTGTATGGGACTCGGGGTCACTTTAAATGTTCTAGAAGCCAAAGGGAAGACCACCACTGATAATCTTTTCAGAATTCCCCCCTCCACTCTGTTGCGTGGACAACCCCATACTCCACTCTGTGAAGAATATTATCCATGCTCCATTCACTAGATTTTGTTTGCAAATGCATCGGTGAAATGAGATTACTGCCCAAAGTTTTAGTGAAGTTCCTTGCTCATATTCTTCTAAAATTATACAACATTTGCTCCTTTCCCTTTCCTGAAAGTCTTCATTATGGAGGATCACACAACACCCTCTACGATATTCTTTTTTTGAAAGGGCATTTCACAGAGGTAACCTACTAATGAACTGAATTGGCAGAAACGGTTTCTCTGCTTGGCTTACGCCCCCATTTCAGAATATTCATTGAAGAGTAGCAGCCTCGTTTTGGCATTCAGACTTGTCAGCAACAGACGGTAAGATGATGCAGGATCAGGTTTGCTTGCTCAGTAAATTTAGTGAGGGAGGAGGAAAGAGATTTTCAGAACCAACAGTGGGAAGAATTGCTTTTTTCCCCCTCTTTACACCAGACACCCAGAGTTTGTGGGATTGGTATTTACTTTGAGCATCAGGCACATAAAATGGCTCCCCACAAAAGAGTGCTGGGAAAGTGCCCCTAAATCGTTATAACCAGCAAGGACAGGAAAGGATTGTGATTTTGAAGAAAGCAAAATACCATTAATTTCCAGCCAATATCAGTTGTAATAAATCTTTAGTATAAATTTTCAATCATTGGACTGTGTGTTTGTTGAAGTTTCACAATTTCTGAGTACAAGATCCTCTGCTGATCCTATGTTAGAAGTTGGATCCTCTTAGTATTAAAAGTTTGAGGTCCACTGGTCTAGCCCAAATGGCCAGCTACATGTTTGGTTATTGGGTCTGACGAGGTGAAGACGGCCTTCGAAATTTACCTGTTATCAAGGCCAGTAAAGAATGAAATGAGAGAAAATGAGAGATGTGTTAAATTGTTTTGAATTTTCAAATATTTACTTCTAATTGTCTGCTATGCTTTTCAACATCTACATGAAGTCAGTGGGAGAGGTCATCCAGAGCTTTGGGATTGGATGTTATCAGTACACTGATGATACCGAGCTCTATCTCTTCTTTGCAACTGATGCCAAGGAAGCTGTGGTAGTGCTGAATGGAAAGGACTGGAAGGGAGTGAATAGACTGAGGCTTAATCCAGACAAGACGGAAGTGCTGTGGATCAGTAGGCAAACCAACCTGTCACATCCTGTTCTGGATAGGGTTGCTGTCCCTCTGAAATACTAAGTTTGTAGGTTGGGGGTGCTCTTGGACCCAGTGCTGCTCTTGGAAAGCTGGGTTGCGCCAGTGGCTAGGAGCACCTTTGCCCAGCTTTGGCTGGTGTGCCAATTGCGCTGTTTCTTGGAGAAACAGATCTGGCCACCGTGGTACTTGCTTTAGTTACCTCTTGATTAGACTACTGTATCGCCATCTGTATGGGGCTGTCCTTGAAAAGCGTTCACAAGTTGCAGCTGGTGCAAAATGCCACAGCCAGATGGGTGTCCGGTGTGCATTTTAGTGACCACATAGTACTCATCCTGCAAGATTAAGTCATGCCAGACTAATCTTATCTCTTTTTATGATAGAGTTACTAGCTTGATAGATGAAGGGAATGCTGTGGATGTAGAATATCTCGCTTTCAGTAAGGCCTTCGACAAAGTCCCCCATGACATTCTTGCAAGGAAGCTGGTAAAATGTGGGCTGGACAGGGCTACTGTTAGTTGGATTTGTAATTGGTTGACCGACCGAACCCAAAGGGTGATCACGAATGGCTGCTTTTCATCCTGGAGGGAAGTGACTAGTGGGGTGCCACAGGGTTCCGTCCTGGGCCCAGTGCTGTTCAACATTTTTATCAATGACTTGGAAGAAGGAATAGAGGGCATGCTCATCAAATTTGCAGATGATACCAAATTGGGAGGGGTTGCTAATACACCGGAGGACAGGATCAAAATTCAGAATGACCTGGATAGATTGGAGAGCTGGGCCGAGGCTAACAAAATGAAATTCAACAGAGAGAAGTGTAAGGTCCTACACTTAGGTGGAAAAAATGGAATACAGAAATATAGGATGGGGGACACGTGGCTGGATAGCAGTACATGTGAAAGGGATCTAGGAGTCTTCATAGATCACAAGCTGAACATGAGTCAGCAGTGTGATGCGGCAGCCAAGAAGACCAATGCAATTCTTGGCTGTATCAATAGGAGTATGATGTCTAGATCGAGAGAGGTACTGGTACCACTCTACTCTGCTTTGGTTGGACCCCATCTTGAATACTGTGTCCAGTTCTGGGCACCCCAATTCAAGAAGGATATTGACAAGCTGGAGCAAGTCCAGAGGAGGGCGACCAAAATGGTGAGAGGCCTGGAAGCCTTGAAGCCCTATGAGGATAGACTTAGAGAGCTGGGTATGTTTAGTCTACAGAAGAGAAGGTTAAGAGGGGACATGATAGCCATGTTTAAATATTTGAAGGGATGCCACGTAGAGGAAGGAGAGGGCTTGTTTTCTGCTGCTCCAGAGACCAGGACAAGGAGCAATGGATTCAAGCTGCAGGAAAGGAGATTCCGCCTGAACCTCAGGAAGAACTTCCTGACAGTCAGGGCTGTCCGGCAGTGGAATCTGCTGCCTCGGGGGGTAGTGGAGGCTCCTTCCTTGGAGGTTTTTAAGCAGAGGCTTGATGGCCATCTGTCGGGAGTGCTTTGATGTGGTTCCTGCATGGCAGGGGGTTGGACTGGATGGCCCCTGTGGTCTCTTCCAACTCTACATTTCTATGATTCTAAGAACTACACTGGCTTCCAAGGTGCTTCTGAGCAAAAGTCAAGGTGCTGGGGCTGACCTCCAAAGCCCTAAACAACTTGGGGCCAAGATATCTGAAAGACTGCTTCCTTTCATATGATCCTGCCAGATGTTTGAGATCTTTAGAGAAGGCCCTGTTGTGTGTCTCAACACTTTGTGAGATTAGGTTGGTGAGTATACCTAACAAGGGCTTTCTCTGCAGCAGTGCCTTGATTGTGGGATTCCCCACCCGAAGAAGTTAGTCTGGCCTCAGTCCTTTAAACTTCCGGCGGGCAGCCAAAGCAGTGCCATTCTGCAGATTTGAAATTGTTTTGCCTGTTTCAAAACTGGATTCTAGGATTAGTTTTAAACTGCTTTCAGGAGTTTTTAAAAGAGCATTTTAATGTGTTTTTAAAAATCCTTTTATCTTTGTACTGTTTTAATTGGTTTGTATGTGTTCATCACCTCAGGAGCCCTTGTGGACTGGGAAGTGTGACAGATATACTTTAAATGATGGTGATGTCTTACATCTTTTGGTCTCAGCTATGGAGATGTTCATGTAACAGCCGTTATAAAACTTTTGTGCAGCAGTCGGCAAGGTTTCCTTATTTCAGTTCAGTACAATCCATTTGCTTAGTCCAGGCTTACTACCATTAGCTACTTTATAAGAGGGCGCAGTTTGGAAACTGTATTGGCTGAGAACGCTGATTTAGGCTTTCCTTCTTCTACACTGTTATGATCAGTTCTTTGTGTACAGGCATACCTTTGTTAACAAAGCCTCTGGCAGATAAGCCCCTTTTAACAAAGGCTCTTAATGCCCCTTCTTCTTGTCCTCTGTCTAGCTTGAAGTTCTTTAGCAGCATTGGCATTAGGAGGATGGTGAAGGGGTGCTGGGGAAACTCAGCCTTTCAGTGTCTTTTGGAGCAGTGTGTCTGCAGCAAACGATGCAATAAAACTTGAGCCAGGAGACAGTGGGGTTCAGTTATAGCCAATCCCACTGTAGCTGCGTGCACCTCCCTGCAACAGGCAGGGTGAACAGCAGCTGTTGCCAGAATCCCTGACTGAACACGTAGGAATGCAGTATGAAAAGAAAAAGAGAGGAGATAAGCCTGCCTTACCAGTTACACCCAGCATGTTAGAAGAACATAGGTCTATAAGTTTAGCTACCAAAATGGAAATCATAAGGAAACTGGAGATTGGTGAAAGAAAAAAAAATGTTCCTGGATGCATTTTTGAAGAAGTTTTTAGGTGGCCTCTAGCAGGTTCAGTTTGTTTATGTTAGCTTCTGCAAGACTTACCTGACCTGGTTCTTTATTTCACATGTGCATATTGTTAGCTTTGAATAATACTATTGAATAATTGAATAATACTGAAACTTGCTAAACTGCTCTTCTTCTCTCCCTCTGTGTGTGTGTGTGTGTGTGTGTGTGTGTGTGTAAACCTATCTTAATTATTTCCATAGAATTTCTGCCTCTGGTACCAAAGTTTTTCTTAAAGAAGTCATGCCCAGGAACACATCTACTTCGTTGACTAGGTTTTACCTGTATCTTGTAAAACTTCTGGCCTGAAGGAGAAATTTATTTGAAGTATTGTAAGGAGGTGATCTTGTGGCATTCAGGGAAGTAGTGCTTAATGCCTTTAAGCTGTATCCCAGCTCTGCCTTGTTTGCATGACTTCTGGGCAAATATTATGTAGTATAAAATGGCTTGTTAGAATCCTGCCCATGAGACCTCTGGCGCTGTCTGAGGTGCTGAAGAAGTCCGACTGGTTAAATTCAGTGAAATAAAGTTTCTGGTGCTTTATTAAGTTAATTTGATTTGATTTGATTTAATGTACGCTCATGGTGGGAATTATATGGCCCTGAGAATGTTATTAGACCACAACTTCTGACATTCTTTATTTATTGCCTAGGATGACTAGAAGTCACCGTCTCATATCATCTGGAGGACAACATGATTCCTACCCCAATATATAAATGAAAACTCAAGATAGCTTTACTTTTTACATTTTTTAAAAAAATCTTTCAATTACCATTCTCTGTCCATATTTTCCTGTTGTCTAACCCGGATGCTATATCCTGTCTTTCCACTGCTTATTCTGAATCTCCTACTAAACTATTCATAGAATCATAGAAATGTAGAGTTAGAAGAGACCCAAGGGACCATCCAGTTCAACCCCCTTCTGCCATGCAGGAAGACCCATCAAAGCATTCCCAACAGATGGCCATCCAGCTTCTGCTTAGAAACCTCCAAAGAAGGAGGAGAGTCAACCACACTCCGAGACAGCAGATTCCACTGCCAGACAGCCCTGACTGTCAGGAAGTTCTTCCTGAGGTTCAGGTAGAATCTCCTTTCCTGCAGCTTGAATCCATTGCTCCTTGTCCTGGTCTCTGGAGCAGCAGAAAACAAGCCCACTCCCTCCTCTACATGGCATCCCTTCAGATATTTAAACATGGCTATCATGTCCCCTCTTAACCTTCCTTTGGTTTCTGCTGATTTCATAGAGTGGAAAGAACATACTTTTCTACACCTGGCATATTCATATGAGCATCTCTTCTCTTGGTCTGCCTACAAACAAACAAAACTGGAAGATGTTCTAGTGATCTGATAATTTTGATGGTCTTTTCCTGCATCTTCTGTGGTTCTGTAATATCCTTCGTGAGATATTGTTATAATCTGAATATCGCATGTACCATCTTCAAATTGTGCTTGCATCACAGGGTTCTATAAGAACATGACAATATTGGCAGTTCTGCTTTTTCACTCCTTCCCTAGTGGTGCATAGCACAGCATTTGTAGCTGATGTATATCAGGTTGCTGTGCTCATTGAACTGTCCAACCTGAACCTAAGCTGTCTTTCCTGACCAGCGGTTGCCTGAAGAATTTCGACCACACTCTGTTAGACATTAAGATCTTCTAAGAGTCTGTGTTTGTAGCAACAGCTAAACATAGAAGCTGAAAAGCACTAGCAACTCTGAACAACAGCAAAGTGAGACTTACATTTAGCTATAACCTTCATACCGCTTACTGTTTAATAGCTAATTTTATAGATTGCACAAACAGCAGGGGAATTTTTCTGAGCATATGAGGTACATTTTGCTTCATAAAACAATGAGAGAATACTGATTTACAGAAGGCGCATTTTCCCCTTTAAACAGCATAGTACACAACGGGGAAAAGAAGAATAAGGAAGACAGAAAATGAGCCTTTTGTTTCTAAAGCTTCCCTTTACTTGCAGCCCGGTTGCTGGGTAACTACAAACACAATACATGCTTATATTTGCCTATTCCAAGCCTTAGAAACAGCGACATGTTCACAGCATTGCTGTTTCTGGCTTCTTGTATACAGTCTGTATCCTTTGGGTTGAAAAGTTCAAATTCTTCTCCAGGGAAGGAATCCTACATCAAGAGGCCAGGTATATTATGAAAATTAAGCAAATCTGCACAGTACTAACTTCTCTGTATTGCTGATTTTCGATAAGCCTTTTATAATGGTTTGAAGAGCAGGCTTTGGGAGGAAGGCAGTGGGTTGGAGTGGAAACAGAGATAGTTTCCAAGACCACCCCTGTCACATCTGGAAGTCTTGCTCTGCCTCTACCTTGGCCCTGTGCCGAGACTGCTGGGTAGCTTCATGGGGCTTTCTCATTTTTGTGCTTTCTTAGTTTTCCATGTTGCATATAGTCTTTTTTTAAAAAAAAAAATACTTGAGAATTTGAGAGAATGACATTCTGTGCTTAAACGATACAATAGCAGATCTATTTTCTTAAGCAATTTCGTTTTACTCTCATTAACTCTTCCAGATTTGTGAAAAAGTGGCATTCATATAAAATAAAGCTATAAAAATCTGTCTCTTAGATTCTGTTAGATTCTGCGTGTGCATTGCCTTTCCTTGTTTTGTAAGTAGTGCCTCATTTTTTCCCATGTGCTTATGTCCTACTTAATAAACAGCTGATTTCCTGGGTGATGCCAAGCTCATGTAAGGAGCCAGCGTGGTGTAGTGATTTGAGACCTGGAGTAGGACTCTGGGAGGCAAGGGTTTGAATCCCCACTCAACCATGGAAACTTGGGCAACTCACATTCTCTCAGCCTCAGAGGAAGGCAAGGGCAAACCTCCTCAGAATGGATCTTGCCAAGAAAACCATATGCTAGGATTGCTGTAAGTCAAAGTTGACTTGAAGGGGCATAAACAGAAGGCAGCCCCATCACTGAACCTCAGAGAAGAAGGGGTCAGTTGGTACTATAGCCAAAGTGCCAAAGAAACTGGTGGCACTCACATGGAATTAATGTTACCAAAGCTTTCAAATCTGTCTTGAATTGGAGATCATAACAATTCTACTAAATTATTTGTTCAGGAAAGGTTTATTTGAGTTAGACTTTGGGTGTTTAAAGACGCTTATGTAGATCATTGCACTAGGGAAGTTCAAACTGGGTAAAACTGATCTGTTGATAGAGTTTCGAAAGAGTCCGAGGAAGGAGCAATATGCCTATGTTTTGAAACTGAATGTAGAAGAATATTTTGTGTAGACTATTTGTGTTGATCTTGGCAAAGTAATTATTTATTATTGTGAAACTCTATTGATTATGCCCAAAGTGCATTTATGTTTACATTCGGCAATATTGGAACTGTATGCTATACTTGTTTTCATTTTTCTTACTAATGTTTATTCCTCTTTTATTCTCCATTCTTACACTGCATTGTTGAATAAAATCTAATAAACATATTTTAAAAAAAGCTTTCAAATTTGCCTTGAATTGGAGATCATAACAATTCAAAAGCACATTGGACATCTTTTGAACAAAGTGTATTTGAAGGCGTATGTACTGTAGTATGTTCTTCCGTGCTCCAAAATTTTCTGTGCATTGAGATATACTTCTAGCCCAGGAACCATTGTCTGGGGCAGCAGTGGCTGAACTGTTGATTAGAGCATTGTTATGTATCTTCAAGTCGTTTCCAACTTGTGACAACACTATCACAGGGGTTTCTGGGGCTGAGAGGTTGAAGCATCCAAGGTCATCCAGTGTGTTTCCATGGCTAAGTGGGGAATTGAACCTAGGTCTGGAGGGTTTTACTTACTTACTTATTATATTTTTTTATTATTTTCAAAATACCTAAAAGCATAGACATAAATATGTATATCATTATTATAATTCTTCTATTCTCCCCCTCCACTTCTGTATATCAAAAGTTTCCAGTTGAATCTATTTTCTCCTTTACACATATCTTGTCAAATGCCAATATACTCAACCCACAGACATTTACAAATTTAGCCAAAGCATTACCCTTTTCCATTCTCTTTCCAAATTTTGAACCGTTTTGTTCTCAAGGGAGTTAGCTACCGTAATTTTTCAGTCTCTACCATGTCTAACTTTTTATTTTCCATTCATCTAACTGAGTGTCTGTTTTATCTTTCCAATGTTGTGCATATATCCAGGGTCGTATTTAAATGCTCCAGCCACTATACCATTCTGGATCTCTTAGGGCATATAATTCTCCTGCATATAGTTAATGAAAGACACCTTGGCTCATAAATGTCCAGCTGCGAAAGTCTTGTTGCTTTTCATCTGTCTTTCCTGTGGCCAGTTGATTCTGCTGTATTTCTGAACTGGTAGTGATTGGACTGCTCCTGATTAAGAGCGATGGCAGAATTAACTTCTGTCCCAGGAGTCTACCAGTCAAATGTGCATGAAATGGACTTGCCATTTTTTCATGGAGGAAACATTCTTGGAGCAGTGAAAACACATGGAGAATAGGCTGCTTTGAGGGCGAATTATTTTTAACCTTTCAGAAAGTGTAGGTAAACCTTTTGGGTATAAGAATGGAGTTTTCCTCTTCTTCTGAATTAGAATCATAGAGTTGGAAGATACCCCATGGGCCATTGAGTCCAACCCCCTGCCATGCAGGAACACCCATCAAAGCATTCCCAACAGATGGCCATCCAGCCTCTGCTTAAAAACCTCCAAAGAAGGAGACTCTGCCACACTCCGAGGAAGCGTATTCCACTGCCGGGCAGCTCTGACAGTCAGGAAGTTCTTCCTGAGGCTCAGGTGGAATCTCCTTTCCTGCAGCTTGAATCCATTGCTCCTTGTCCTAGTCTCTGGAGCGGTAGAGAACAAGCCTGCTCCCTCTTCAACATGACATCCCTTCAAATATTTAAACATAGCTATCACGTCTCCTCTTAGCCTTCTCTCCTGCAGACTAAACATCCCCAGCTCCCTCAGCCCTTCCTCACAGGGCTTCATGGCTTCCAGACCCTTCACCATTTTGGTCACCCTCCTCTGGACACGTTCCAGCTTGTCAACATCCTTCTTGAACTGAGGTGCCCAGAACTGGACACAGGATTCCAAATGAGGCCTAACCAATGCAGAAGAGTGACATATTTCAGAGATTTGGGGGAACACTGGGCCTAGAGAATAAAGCAGCTCTGGGGGATACAGAAGTTGACTATTCCCTGCAGGCGAAATATTCTTGTTCTCATCACTATTTTGTTTCTCTGCATCACCAGACGAGGACAGATCGTACAAATCTAACTGGGCAAATACAGCGATGGTTGATTATTCTTTTGCCCACCTTCTCCCCAGCACAGTATGAAAAAGAAAGAGAAATCTCAGGGGATATGTGTCTGTGATGCTGTGACAGAGGTGCTCGTGACCTTAGGATTGTCCTTCCCCAAACCTTTGAGCCTAGAAAGAGACTACTGTTTCCCCTGGACTTTCTCTTAAAATGGGGATGGAGGAATTCTGGACTAGATCTTTCAGTCTTAACTTTTTTGGGTGTTGACAGTTACAATTATACCTTAACATAATAGCAAAATAGAGGTAAAGATTAATTTGATTTTTGCCTTATGATAAAGATTATTTTCAGTCAGGTAGTCTGAGGAAACATGAGCAAATTATTCTATAGGCTATGGCTAAGTTACTGTCTGTATTCAAGGCTGCCTTTTTGCTAACATTTTGATGACCTTTCTAGGAAATGAAGCATTTTCTAGAACATTTTAATGATCTTTATAGAAAGTTCTCTTGTGCTTAAAAAAAATCCACTGTTAAATACATCCGTTCAAGTTTTTACTTAAAGAACAAATCCTTCGATTTTCAATTTACATCTCATTACACCTGCCATTATAAATTAGATTATATTGCATGGAGCAACTAATTACTTGGCTTTAAAGAGGGGCATTATCTTGCAATGGTTTGAGTGTTGGACTAAGACGTTAGGAGACCGTGATTCAGATCCCTGCGCAACCAGGGAAACCCACTGGGTGACCCTGGGCAAGTTACACTTTCTCAGCCTGGGAGGAAGGCAAAGGCAGCCCCCCCCCCATACAAATTCTGCTGAGAAAACCCTGTGATAGTTTTACCCCAGGGTTGCCATAAGTCAGAAACAACTTGAAGGTACACCTCAAACAAGGGGGCTTAAACATTTTCTTGGGCTCTGCTTAGATAACTATTGCCTGCTTAGTTAGTGGAATATGAATTCAAGTACTTATTGCTTCCCTTAGAAGGACAGATTGGCAACTAATAGAATAATTAAGAGGAAATAACAAGATTTGTCGGGCCTGTTTGCTCAAAGAGGCAAAATTGCACATTGTAGGTATAAAAACTGACCTAGCCATCAGATATTCAGAAAGAGAATGTCGTTAACGGAAGTATGCTGAGGAATCTTATAGCACCTTTGAGATTGATTAGAAGAAAGTAGTTTGTAGCATAAGCTTTCATAGACCCAGTCTGCTTCATCATATGCATGGAACAGAGTACTGGATGAAATTTCTAATGAAACAGCCTGGTGCTGGTTATGCTGCAAACATCTTTCTCCCAATTAGTCTCAAAGGTGCTATAAGATTCCGTTGTGTGCTGATACAGACTAAGATGACTAGGACCATTTCCACACTAGACTGTTATAGCGCTACTATTCCACTTGCAACGTCCTATGAAATCCTGGAGTTTGCAGTTTAGGGAGGGGCTGGTCGGCCCCTCCCGAAACTGCAAGCCCCAGGATTCCATAGGATGTTGCAAGTGGAATAATACGCTATAACAGTCTAGTGCGGAAATGGCCCAGGTCTTCACAGAAGTACAATATTCCCCTCTTTATCTGTGGTTTTGCTTTCTGCAGTTTCAGTTACCCGTGGTCAACCTCTTCCCTCAAAGACTCACCTTCCTCCTTCCCACCCTTTTCCCCAATCCATCTACTGATATCTGGGCAATGTCACCCACACTGCCTACTCCAGGTCCTGCCACCACCATCTTCCCTGCTTGCCCCTCACTGTCTCTTTGCCAACAGCACCGTAGGAAACAGCTCTGGCATCACGGAAAGTAGCCGTCTAGCTTTGCAGGGACCACAGAGAGGCTTCATGTTATCCATTATATGAAGCCTGTTTATGATTCCTCCAAGAGTAGCTAAAAGTACCTACAGTGCCACTTCTGGTGCTGGTACGGTTTGGTACTCTCTGCGGTTTCAAGCATCCACTGGGGGGTCTTGAAAAGTGTCCCCTTGGATAAGGGGAAACCACTGTAGTGATGTTTTTGGTAGGGAAGAAGGGATGAATGTTGCGTTGAGCTGGATCCACGCAAATGTTTCCTACCAGACATTTGAGGCTGTTTCATTCCCCTAATCTGGTATTATGAAATTTATTTTTATTTTCAATGATTATGTGGTATTTAGGAAGATGATTATATACCATTTTTGCAATCTGTGTATTTCAGTTTGATTCATTTTGGGTCACTTAACATTGCTGTGTTACACAGCTTTTAACCATACTAGGTTTTTTCAAAGCCCATGCCAGTTGGCAGGGCAGTTGCATTAGCAAGCCATGACTTTTCAGTCTTGCTGCATCACCATGGTATTTGTAATCTTGACAGAAATTCAGGACAGTTGCCTCTCTCCCAAACTCCCACTGCTGACGACGTATTCAAGTCAAGGCCAAACGTTCTTCAATGAGACCGTCTTCCAGCCGACCGAAATGGATTTTGCTGCTTTGAGGTGAGGTGTACATACTACTTACTTGAGCTCTTCTGACCTGCTTTGTTTAAGGCAATGAATCTCCTTTGATTTACATGGGTCTTGTCTCAGTGTTGATGAATTTTGGCTTGATGTCTAACTCAGTTATTACCTTTGGTTGGCTCCAGTCACCTCTGTTTGTCAGATCCTGTCGCATATGGGTGGTGGGGGGAAACTCTGAGAAATTTCTAAAAGCTCCTGGGCGTTTGCCCATGGAAGTGTCCGTTGCTTCTTACAAAACCTAAATGCTCTGGCTTTGAAAGAGGATTGGCTTCTTTCCCTGTTGGGTGGGGTGGAGAACTATAGGAAGCGTGGAAGGTACATTAAGCCTCACGGAAGCCTTGGAGGGATGCACCAACCTACTGCAAAAGAAACAAACACAAGAACAAAAAACCTAAAACTTGACAGGCTGTAAGGGGCATTTTTGCCATGTTTCAGGGTCCCCTGGGCCATTTTAGGCCAAGAAGGAGTCTTTTTAAAAAACAGAAATTGACTGAAAATCACTTCTGGTTTATGTCCTTTTTAAAAGAAGACATTTACTAGACTTCAGATGGCCCAGGGCTTCCCAGAACGTGGCAAAAAAATTGTCCCAGCACCTACCAAAGGGTAATTTGGAGTACCCTGATGGCCACAAAAACAGTCCTGGGGGACCACATGCACTCCAAGGCTGCACTTTGCCCCCCCCCACATGCTGTTGAGATTTTGCTGTTGTGGGCAGCAGAGAAAGGCACCCTTCATGTTTCTTAAATGCCTTTTTTGAGGTAGGGAAGGAAACCTTTCCTATGTCCTGCTCCAGGTTATCTGTGAAGATGCTGCTAATTCTTCTTGCAGAAACTGTTTGGGTTCTCCCCGTGATTGATACCCTTGCGACAATTGACAGCTGTCCCTTTCTGCTATTGCTACTTTCCATAAAATTCCAGTGGGAAGAAAAAATGAATCAGTCTTCTGCGGGGGTGATGGAGAAGGGTGGCTTCTTTCCCTTCCCATGGGGAAGTTGGTTTGGGGGTTAAGCACTTAACCCACCACTTTCCATCAGATGTGCTGCTGTGCCTAAAGCTCTGCTGCTACCATATGTGAAGTCTTCCACAAATCTCATGGTTACCACCAAGAGTGAGGACTTCCCCTTGTTCCCACCTTTGCCACCAATGTAAAGACTTCCAGTCATAATGCTGTGGCCACCAACTGTGAAAATCTCTGAGATTCTCTTCCCCATCCTCCTCCTCCTTTTGCTTCTTATGTTCTCATGCTACTTGTGTGAGATCTTATACAACTTATATCCCCACTGGACACCATCCCTCTTTATTCAGTGCTGCTACCACAGACACCTTGTCTCAATCCAAGTTTTCTAATATATAGTCTTCCTGGAGGCCAAAAGCATGTAAATAGAAAATCAATACTTTATTAGGCAGAGCTGAACATAGCAAAACAGATTAATTAATAAATTTAGAGCACAGCTCGCACTCTCTCCTGCAGTCCACTCTAGCTAATTCAAAGTCCTGAACACCAGTCATTAATTCCTGAACCTGACTGATTCTCAGCCCTAATCTTCACTTCACTTACTCCTTTCTTTTTCCTAATCACCTTAACTGACACATCAACTAGCATCCCAGTTGTCGTTCACAAACTTTATTCTAGTCTTCTCAGACATTCCACCAATTGCATCTCACTTTGAACATTCCCTTTTTTATTCCTGACAGCTGTTTATCTCGAATAGATAGATAAGTAATTTGTCTATGTTTGTCTGCCTACCAGCTATGTAAAATTAAACAACATTTTACACCAAAAGTCAGTGAGCCTTATTGGGAATGGAAAGAAATCACTACTTTTTTTTTATTATGATGATGATTAACTTTCCTTATACTCCACTTTTTCTTCGAAGCCAAGACTCGAGGAAACTTATAAATTAAAGTGAGTAGGATATAGTTCAAAAACATACAAAAAATCAATATTAAAATAGAAGTAAACTATTAACTATATTAAGACAACTGAGAACATAGTTAAAAGGAAATGCAATTAAAACAGTACAGTCCTTCCCTTGAAATGTGTTTAGTTCTAAAACCTGTTCGAATATTAATTGTTGCTTGCTGATGGAAGAACAGCAAGGACAGGGTCACTCTATGCACCCTAAAGAGGGAGTTCCAGAGCTTAAGGGCATCTGCTGAGAACTCCTTGTACCAACTTCCTAGCAGCCAAATCTGGAAAGTTGATGGGACTGAGAAAAGGGCTTCTCCTAAGGATCTCAGTTGGATACCCTCATGCAGAGAGATCTGGTCTATCAGTTAGCATGGTCCTAAGCCATTCAGATTCTTATAGCTCTTTTCTTCCCTAAATCCCCTCTGGAGGAAAAGTAGTTCTCCATGAGCTAAGATTTCACTAGAGGTGAGAGATGCTTGCCAACCAAGGTCTGAGTGTACAGTGCTGGGGAACAGGCAAATGAATGTGTGGAATTCTTTTTCAGCATATAAAGAAGTTAAACTTTATCTGGACTATGCTGTTGATTTCCCCATTGCTAGTTCCCCTGACTTATTTGCTAGTGCAGTGGCCTGATTTGCATGTGAGTTTAGACAAGTGGGATATTGGTTTTATCGGATGATGTTCCTGCCTGGCTAATTCCGTGGCTTTCCATGTCAGAAGGAGACAAGTGGAAGAAAGGATGGTACAAGTAAGTATATTGCAAGAAAATTTTGAGGAGGGAAAAAAATGAAATGATTTTGAGGGGGGAAGGAAAAACATAACAGTGAATAATTGTGGATTTATTGAGCACAGAAAGGCAATCTCAAGAGATATAGCAAGAGGCACCGGGAATTGGTAAGGAAATTAAATGAGGTTGGGAGCGAATTTAAAGCTAGATAGAAAAGGATGAGATTAAGATAAATGTCACCAGATAATAAAAACAGCAAGGCAATAAAACACACACACATACACACACATAGAAAAAGAGGTGAGGGAGAAAGATAAGCAACATATGAGAACAGTTGGCTCTTTGTGCCACTGTCCCTAAAGCTTCAACTTACCTTTTCTCCAGAGAAGGGAGAAATCTTAATTATATCCTGCTTGGGCACCTGGCAGAGCAAGGCATGTCTCTGCACTTCTGGAATGGCTGTTGGATGCGGTCACATCCAAGAAAAAGTGGGAAGTGCATCTCTATGCTGCTGTAATACCAAAGCTGACCATGGACCTAGATGGAACGCCTGGGAAGGAATTCTCTGAGTAGTCCTGTAAGCCTGATAGAAAAAGAATCCCTTCCATACAGCTGGTCTTGTTTTATGTTTCTGAACTTGAAAGAGTGCTTTAGTTAGGATAATCAGACTCCTTGCATTAAGAGTCCAGGGATTTTCCTGTATTAGAAGATAGACAATTGAGGATCATTATCCCACAGTGAGAGAGGAGGCAACCCAGTCCTCCTTTCTTGCTTATGGCAGAATGGCAACACTTCCTGCCTTACGGCCCACTCTGCTTTCTGCAATGTGTCATTGAGACTGGAACTGTTTTGCAGATTGCTTTCAGAATAGCAGCAGCTTCCTCAGTCTGTGTTGTACAGGGAGAATAGAGATCCCTATTCAGACTTGAGAGGAGTTCAGATTTACCCCAGAACTTTAGATGGAATGCATTTAGATTTGGGAGTCCTCAAGTCTGATCAAGGCTGACCTGTAATTTGGATCAGCCTTAAACAAGGATTTCCTGCACTGGCAGGAGATTAGAGTCCCTGCCAGCTGTATTTTCTTTCTTTCTCTGCCTAACCTATTTCATATAATTCTGCAAACCATTTTGAAAGCAGAAAAGTGGAATTGAAAGGTTAAATACCAGGGTTTTCTTTGTCACAAAAAATTCAGAAAAGTGTTTTCAATGTCCAGTGTTGCTTAAGTCAAAAGGATCCAGCCTCATTTTTGTAAAACAAACTTCAAAAGCACCACTGGTTCATAGGTTTTTGGCTAGAATCCCATCATCGAGGCTACAGAAATCCGGTTGATAACCCCTAGTAGACTATGAAACCAGTGATGATATTGTTGGCAAAAAATCATTATTGTTTTTATATTGTTCTCTCTACTAAAGCATCTCAGTGAAAAATTGAACTCTTGTTGCTTAGACCTAGAAAATTTCTTTAAGTTGTAATGAAGGACTGCATTTCTCCCTCTCTCTTCTGTTTCAGAGGGACTCCAGATGTTTCTGATGCTGCTTCTGAGGAGACTTCCAGTTGTTTGCAGATAAGAGAAGCTGTGAGGCTGGCAGCCACAGATGTTGATTCAGATTCCTCCAGTGATTGCATCTCTCTGTCTCAGCACCCACTGGCTGTTGGCGCTGCAGAACCTAGCAGTACCAGTCTTGGTAGCTGTCTGTCTCAGCACCCTCTTTCTCTTTCTGGGCATGCACTGACAGAACAGAGAAATCATAGTCAAGAAGAAACGCCGCAGCTTGAGATGTGTAGTAAACCCTTTGGCTCCAAGGATGAGGTTTCCGGAGTCCTGTGTTCACAAAAGTTACCAAACCAGCAGTTGGCAACTCCTCTTCCTCTGTCAGAATCTTGGGGAGCTTTCTCAGCCCAGGATCTGTTCCTTTTGGACAACAGTGTGCCAGCACCTCTCCTGCTTGAAATCCTGGAAGAAGAGGTGGGATTATCCAAGCAACATGGATTCTTATCTTCCGAGAGTTCTTCTGCTAAAAGTGTTTTGGGAAAGGATCCAGAAGAACATGATATGAGTCAGCTAATAGAGGATGCTGTTTTGATAGAAAGGGAGCCAGAAACATTTGTAGAACCACAGCAGCAAGGAGGAACCATTTCTGAACTTGACCCCTCAAAAGTACTTTCTGATTCAGAAGGAAAGACTTCCAGGAATGCCACTGGTGCAGGACGATTATCAGCAAACCCTTCACAGGCATTGGTTTCCTCTGGGAGGCACAGGATGGGTTTGGGTGACACTTGCAGTAATACTGGGGTACCACCAAGACCTTTGCAGAATCAGCCACAAATGCAGCAGGTCTCTGATGCTGTGTCTGAAGAAGAAAAAGGAAAGTTTATTTCAGCTGAATCTGACTGCAGACATAATGCCAGTGTGCCTGTCCAGCCAGTCGTTGCAGGTGCAGAACAAGGCAATACAGGCAGCAAGCAGGTAAACTCTGTGGTGGAAACCCAGATGGCAGCAAGCAATAATGAACTGACGCTCTCAGACTTCAGCATAGAGAGAGGGCATAAGGATACTGGAATTTCACCTTCCTTTAATGAGGGATTGTTTTTTGGACATCTGGCTCATCCGGTTCATCATTCTACCCCAGGAGTTTTTGCAACTCGAAACTTGAGGCAGGAGGTTTCTACTAGGACCATCCCAGTCAAGTCTGCTCTCCAGTCTCCTCTTTCCTGCTTACGTGAAGAGATTTCTAAGAATTCTTCTGGTGATGCGTGTATTCCTTCTGTGGAACAACCTCGTGTACTTTCTGTGGATGATACTTGTGTACCTTCTGCTGAAGAGCCTCTTACACTCCAAAGTGAGCAAGAAGCAAAAAAGGAAAGTAGTGGAAGTCTCCAAGTTCTACATCCTCTTAAAGGCAGGATTCAGTCTCTGCCTTCTCTTAATTTCATGGAGAAGGTAGGGGCATGGAACATGACCCAGTCAGCTGAGAGGATGTCGGATGCTTTGGCTTTACATGGCTCCAGTGGCATCTCATCCAGACAGAAGGCCTATAGTGCCATTGCAGATTCTTTGAACAGCATCTTGTTGAAGCATCAGAGCCAGTTGGATCTCAAGTCAGGGTCAGTGACGTTGCTTTCTGGACCAAAGTCCATGGCCAGTCCACATTCTTATGATAAAAAGTCACCCCGTGCTTTACCACTTACTAGGTCTCAGTCCGAAAACTCTGTGATTGCAATCAGCCGAGAAATGTCAAAGACTGAAGTAGGGCATGAAAAAAAGCAAGATTATAATCTTCAGCCTCCAGAAGACAAGGACCACGTATCAGGAGATGCTGAGGCTGAGCCACGTGAGGCTAATAGAGATGATGCAGAAGATCCACTTATCCAACATCATACAGCAGTTTTAGTCTCCACTGTATCCAGTGATGAAGAACCAATTGAACACGTTGGAAATGGAAGGAGCTCTGATTCAGATCATTTTATTACTAGCAAAAGGGTTGCTGAACTCCTTAGAGAAGAAACCAGTTCTCTTTCTGGTTGCCAAGAAAAGTCTATTGGCTCTCCAGGTAATACACAGGAGTTGCCAGGTTCTCATCTTTGTACCAACCAGATCAGAATGGATTGTTTTAGAGATCTTTCACCAGATAGCTTAAATCAGCTAGCTAGTTCCGGGACAGGTAGCTGCATTGACTTAAGACTTTCTTCAGGACAGTCTTCAAGACGATCTTCAACTGTCTCGGGGAAGTTGCAAAGCAGTTTGGAAGATATACTACAAACTCCAGATGACAGAGAGATGAATATAGAAGAGAGAATACCGGTAAGTTCGTCTTTCTTTTCCCGTCATCTGTTATCAGTTTTAAAAATCTTTCTCTTTGGCAAGCACCATGCTATGTTTGATTCACTCCCATCTTATCTTGTGATTTGTTTAATGCATATACATAAATTTTTATTCTCTCTATGGTACGTTAACTATCAGATTGCAGCAGATTGAGGTTCTTTTTGTTGCTTATCTGACTTCAAATGCAGCTTCTCCAAAAGCTCGTTAAAAAAATAAAAATAAAAGTTTGAAATAGAAGCCATCATCATAGTGGTACTTAAGGAAGTGGTTGCATTGTTAACTGTAATTAGCCCTCGACGGTGCCATACAAAAACAGAAGAAACTGCACACGTTTAGGAGGAGGAAAATTCTGAAATGAACACCCATGAATGCAGCATAATTGTAATTCTTTTTCTAAGCAAATACAGTGTTCCTTCAATTGTTCTCTAACAGCCTCTGGAAAACCTCTCCCCTTTTCCTGATTCCATCCTTTCCACCTTTGTTTTATTTTTTATCTCCCAAGGTAGGACCCAAAGTGACTTACAACAATGTTATAACAAAATACAGTTGGTCCTCAACATTTGCAGGTTTGACTTTCATGGATGTGATTATTTGCGAGTTTCTCCAACCCCTGCCTCCCCACTTCAGATGTGTCTTTTCCAGGGGAACCTTCCCTCTTGGAGGCACTGATTGGACTGCGCAGCCCTTTACAAAGTGGCCTCTGGTCCTTCCCTTCTTCTGTCAGCTGCTTCCTCTCCAGCTAAGGGGGATTACAGCTCAATTTCCCAGTACCACAGCCCCTCTCCTGGTGCCGCCTCCCCCACACCCACAAAGGAGATGGGCAAAAGAGAGGAAGTGTAGAGCCACCAAACCCACCCATTTCCTTCCCTGACCTGGTTTGGACCCTGGGTATGTGCTCTCTCCACCATGCCCCAGCCCCCTTTCCACAGACCTCCCCACATTTTGATGTTTGTGATTTTCCCACTTTTGCTGGGGTCCTGCACCCCCAACACTAGCAGTTGTGGAAGGCTGACTGTACAGTTAAAATCCTGATAATATGAAAGCTAAAAAAAATTAACTACCATGTTAAAAATCCAATAATTTAAAAAACTATTGAATAATTTTAACAAACTAACTGTAATGATAAAAAATGCAGCATACAAACCCCATAAGAAAACCCTTCTGCCCAGCCATTTAATTAACAAATGCCTGTTCGGATAAGTAGGTCTCCTGCTTCCCTGTTCTCTGCTCGTGCTTCGTTTTTCTCAGCGCGTCAGGTAAAGTGCCTTAAATGACTTTCCTCTTTGGCATGGCAAAATTGCACAGTTTTCACATAGGGAGGGCAGTTCCAGACAAATGCTCTTATACATGAAAGTGAAAGACATGCAGCCTTGTGGAAGGGATTGTTCCGTTCTAAGAATATATATAAAAAAAAGCATTTAGCTTTTCTGAAGGAAGGCAAGGTGCAAACATTGAGGTTGCTGGCATGACTGGAAAAATCAAATCAACTGGAACTGCAGGTGCGAGGAAACAAGGTTGACAAGAGACATGGGTGCTGAGTGATGAGGGGCTTAACATTCTGTGATGGTTGCGTTAAAGGGCTACATGTGACCTTCCAGTCTCTCTCTTCCAGGCAGGCATCCTGCAATGCTATGTGCCAGGAATCAACTCTGTGATAAACTGCCTTTAAAAGCTTTATCACACCAACAAGTTCTTGCTTTCTCTGTGAGATTATAAAAAGAACATTCTTTTTTTTTTTTTTTTAAGAAACACGGTTTTCCTGCTTCTTGGTGGCATGTAGGAGCTTTCTCCTGTCTTTCCATTTTGCTCATTTTCTCAGCAAATCTGCACCCAAGATACCCCCCCTACTAATATGCATAATGACTAACAGCCTTAAAGGGACCACATTGCATCTGTCAGACTCAGCACTTAAATATGAGGCAGGATTATCAATCCACCAAGCCCACAAATCATACAAAGGGACAATCAGGAGATCCATGTAGAAGTGACAAACATGGGGCAAGCAGGACGCTCTCAGGCAGGGCCAGTCACACAGCACAAAGGATGCAGTGCATATCAGTCCGTCTGGGTGGAGAAAACATCCTTTCCCCAAACAGGGCTTTATTGGGGTGAGAGGTCCCACTTGTAAGGGGCGATATGTGATCTTTGTGAACCTACGCAACCTACCTTCTCCTTGGCTTGAGACCTTTCCAGAACTGCTGAGGAAAAGGGAAATGAGAATCAATAGTGCTCCAGAGACAGAATACAAACCAGTAAGTTCAAATGACAAGAAAAGAGAGATTCCACCTAAACATTAAGAAGAACTTTCTGATGGTAAATGCTGTTCAACGGTGGAATAGACAGACTCAGACTGTGGTGGACTCTTCATTTTTGGGGGGTCTTTGAACAGAGGTTGGATGAGCATCTTTCAGGAGTGCTTTAGTTCTATGTTCCTGCCCCTTTCACCTCTAAGATTCTGTGAATAATGTTTGCAAGCTTGATGCCCCGTCCTGCAGAGGCTTGTATGCTTTCGTCGGATGTTCACAGCAGTGCACAGCTCCTTCAAGAAAGAGAAGGAATAGGCTTGTTTTGCTGGTACAGTTGGGCCAATGCTCTTTCACATGAGGATGCTAATCCCTTTGAAATTAATGCTGTACAGAAGAAGGAGCTCTGCAGGTCAGTGCCAAAGAGCATCATCCTGGATGTCTAGGGGACACACACACACACACACACACACACACACACAGACTGAGAGACAGAGAGGAAGAGAGAGAGAGATTCTGGTCCACATCACACTACACTGTTATAGCGCTATTATTCCACTTTAACTGCCATGGCTGCACCCTGGGGAATTCTGGAGTTTGTAGTTTGGTGAGGCAGAGGAGCTCTCTGGCTGAAAATTCTAAATACCTTCCCTTAAACTGCAAATCCCATTATTCCATGCAATATTGCCATGGCAGTTAAAGTGGAATAATAGTGGTATAATAGTATCATGTGATAAGGCCCTCTGGCATCTCTTGGTTGGGCTTTTTTTCTTCTTCTTCTGCTGAGCATTGTGAAAAATTGCTTAAAGGAATGGGAGAAAGGATTATTCCTGACTTGTCTCCCCATCTCCACCACCTTTTGTTTGGCTGAGCACTGATAAAAACTGGAGGCTTGTGGCTTGGTTGTTTAAAAAGAGATTTAGTCACTTTGCCTGTAAATGTAGTTTACCTCACAAATCAGTGTCAGAACTTTGCAGAATAAGTCATGTTTTTATTATGCATTTATGCAAAAGATTTTTCCCCCTTTCTGATATCTCCTTCCCTTTCTAAATATAGTTTAATTTTCACCTAATAAATAATATATTTCTGGCAAGGAAGATGTGTAGCGTGCCTTTCATATTGGGAAGGAATGAGACGTGTGAAATATTTGCTTATTTTTGGTCTCAAAGGAATATGAAGGATTGGAAGCTTCTAAATGAGTATTTGGATATGTCTTGTGTGTAGTATCTTATTTATACATGATTGTTAAAGAAAGCACTATGCAAATGAAAGTGGGTTTCATAGAATTTTTTTTGTTCACCTTGCCTTGCCTGCAGAGACTCACCCATGCAGTTATTTCCATCTGTACATTTTGTTGTGAAGTCCTTGCACAGTAGTGGTGGTTTGTGATATTTCGAATTGCACATTGCATCAGGCCAGGCTATCTTGATTGTTTTTCTGGATTAATTTTCTTCCCCTCTTACATCAGGTTTACCTTCATAACCTTGGCATTGATCAGTCACCTTCATCCATATTGACTCCATTCATGCCTCGAGGGCCAATCAGAGAAATTGAATTGTCTCCAACTGAGCTCAGAACACTGAAGGCATCTACTGATTTGTTAACACAGCACATGCAGTTACCAGAAGGTAGGTGGGACATAAATGGGGCTGTGTTCGTGGAGATTAGGTGGCTCTGTCAAGAGGTATGAATTGAGATAGCTAAATCGAACATCCAGCTTGAAAAACAATCTACCTCTAAATGCCAGTTGTTGTGGCAGATGTTGATTTTGTTTCATGACCTACTTCTGGGCTTTCCAGCACCGTCTGCCAAGCCAGGTTGCTGGGTCAGGTGAACTTACCTTGATCTGGTCCAACTCTTAGTATTCTGTCACTTTCCCATGCTTAATGTGGAAATTCATAGTACCAGCAAAGGTGATGTTTGTCTGCCTCTCTCCCTCCCTGTTTTCTCCTTTCGCATGTTCATTGTTTTCTGCTGCTCCAGAGACTAGGACAAGAAGCAATGGATTCAAGCTGCAGGAAAGGAGATTCCACCTGCACCTCAGGAAGAGATTCCTGATGGTCAGAGCTGTCTGCCAGGGGAATTTCCTGCCTCAGTGGAATGTGGTGGAGTCTCCTTCCTTGGAGGATTTTAAGCAGAGGCTGGATGACCATCTGTTGGGAGTGCTTTGATGTGGGTTCATGCATGGCAGGGGGTTGGACTGGATGGCCCCTGGGGTCTCTTCCAACTCTGTGATTCACTTTCTTAGCTTTCAAGTGATCCATGTCTTCCTCATTTCCTAAAAACAATAGAAGAATTCCTAGGTTTGGCAGTAGTCCTTCAGTGTCTTCAAAATTTCCAGTATTTCCTTACTTTTCTCTGAAGTTTTCTTGTTCAGAGTGAAACAGGGTAGGAGTTCATGGAGAGAACCTCCTCGTTCTTATCCTACTGAATCAGTCTAATATGTAGCTTGGAAGCTTTTAGAGGGGATATGTTGGCGGCATTCATGCCTGGTGGTCCCTAAACATGCTTGCAACTATCTCTGTTTCCATAATAACTGTTTGTATCTCTTCACATGCCTGACAGTGTATTTGTTGACAATTTCATTAGTAAGACATACTGTGAATTCTAACCATTTTTTGTTTTTCTTCTAGGGGACCCTCATCCTGCAACTGATGCTATGCAATCAAGCTATAACTCTTCCATTTTTAGTGGCCCAGTTCCAGCAGGATCACTTACTGGCCCTGGTAGTCCACTGATCACAGAGCTTCCCTCACAGCTTTCTGGAGACTTGCTCAATGAGGGTGAGACTGCCTGCCATCAGTTGCAGCTTCATGCACCCCCAGAACTACTGTCAAAACAGGGTACATTGGAATCCCCAACTGCTCTGCAGTCAGCAGAGCCAAGCCGAGCAGTCCCAGAAGTTCCTACTGATTCTCAGGAGGAGAAATCCCCAGAATGTGTACAGGCACTGCCAGATAGAATTGATTCAAAGGAGCTTGGAATAAGTAAAGAGAAACCATTTTCTGGCTCTGAGAATCCAGAAAATGCTGAAAAGGGCATGAAGAAAGATAGCGCTTCTTTGCTTGTAATTTCTGAAGAAGAAAAAGATGATTCCTTCATAGGATTGAAAACACTGAAGGAAATTGAGAAACTTCTGGCAGAGACGGAACATAGAACTTCAGGTAGAAATGTTAACTTTGGCTGCTCCATCTCCTCCCCAGAACTGGACGGCTCCTTGAAACAAATGAAAAACATCATTGACTCCAAAACTTCTGGACCAGTCAAAGGAAACAACCTAGGGATTCGGAGGATGTGGTCATGGGATGAGACACTCAGCAGGCCAAAAGTTCAAGAAAACAATATACGCACCAAACCCTTTAGCCTCAGTGGTAGCTTAAAATTGAAAGGTTTGCTTGCTGTGGACATTTGCAGCAAGGGGCAAGTTACACCAGAAGAGTTGAGGCCAACATGTGAAGCAGCCACTGAAGAGTACAGGATGGCGAAGCCCGTAAGACGATCTGAGCCAGAAGGTGCCAATAATGTAGTGGTAAATAAAAGTCTCCCTGTTTCTGGAAATGGTGTTACAAAAAGCAACCTGGGCAGCCCCAGAGATCTCCAAGAATTTCAGGCTACTTCTAGCACAAAGCCCTCTAACACTCTGGAAAATGTTCAGCAAGCTTTGGAGAAAGGAGGGAGCAACAAAGAGACAGGCAATAGTCATGGAAGTGAAAACAGCAGCAGTGTGGACTCACTGGGTATCAAAGTGAAAAATCTTCTGCAATACGAACGTCCTGTCCTACACACAACACGCTGGTTAGATGAGCAGGAGTGCGGTGGAAGTGTTCCAAAAGAAGGCTTAGTTGGAGCTGGTTTAGCTGGCAGTAAAGGGGACTCTGGTGCCAGTAAGAGCAACAACAGCAGCAGCTTGGACTCCCTGGCTGCCCGTGTCAAAACTCTTCTGGAAGAGGAGCGCCCTGTGATGCACGCAATTCAGATATTACGGGATGCTGAAGAAGAAGAAGCAAAAGCCCGTGGTAGGTGACTGACCCTCAAGAACTCTCTGAGGCATAACTCCTGGGTGTATAAGCATCAGAATGCAACACCCATCTCCTGACTGAATTGGTGGGAAGGTTTAGCTGGAGCCCTTGAAAGTGTAGCTTGCAGTTAGAAGTCTGCTATGGCAGTATTCTAGGCCCATGAGAAGTCTTGTGGATTTAGGTATCTCCGGCTCCTGGGAAACTGCTGTGGCAGAATATGAGATGTCAGGGAATGGGGCATGGCACAGAGACTTCCAGCAAACCCCTCCTACTTCCCTTGCGGCTGTTTCCATCACATAGATGTTTTTGGTGGGGGCGTGGGATGGACCTAAGAGACTAGAAGGAATTTCAGAAGAAGCTAGAAAAGCAAGTTAAAAAGAAATCAGAACCATTCTCTTAACTCCATGCTTCAAGGTTTTTGAATTGAAACATAACAATACTGGAGGTGGGTGGAGGGAATCCTAGAAAAACAGGCCTGTCCAATTGCCTGGAAGATGGCCTTGCTCATCCAGGGACTTCAGTGCATGGTACCTGCGGTTTGTACTTAGAAACAGCCATCTGGTTTGCAGTCCACAGTGAAGTGAATAGCTGTTTGTGTTTGGCTTCTCCTGGGATAAGAACCAGTTTGGCTTTGTAGTGGAACAATCAGATAATTGTTTGAGAATTTGGGCTACTGCGGTCCTCACGGAAAGGCTGCACAGGCACACCACACAGGGCTGGCTTTTAAAATTAGCAGTTTGGGCAACTTGTCTGCTGTTAGGAGTTTGTCCTTGGCTAGCTTCACAAAATGACAAGCAGCGCAGTGAGTGTAAGCGTGTCTTTTGGAAGCGATCCCAGGCTGCCCAGGGTAAAGAGTTGGGGGACAGGGAATGGAAGTGAGGGAAGATTTATCAAAAAACAGTGAAAAATTGATCTGTTAGCTACCCTGGGAAGTTAATATGCTGGAAGGTAAATGGAACTTTGTTATGTTCTGCATTTGAATCTAGTCAGAAATTAAAATAGGGCTGAAATTTAAGTAACTAACAATCATACACAAAGCAATTTCAGGCTAACCTGAGCAGCTCTATTATGTATTTCACTATACTTTATATTCTTTTTCCTGTCCATCAGATATCAGAAAACAAGAGACTGATTTCTGTGATCTTACTAATATAGGTGGGGGGGGAAGATTATTCAGTTTGCATTATCGTAGAAGAATTGCAGAAACTGCACTTTAAGTGTCAGTGTGCAAACAAGCGTCCTTCAGTATTTGCACTTAACATAATTTTGTCGAGCATTTCTCCAAACAAGACTGTGCATATTAGTGAAACAAATGTGTACAAGAAAATGTTTATTAAGTTTTACATCTTGATGATTATCTTATTTAGGAGAAAACTGCTTTTACAAAGCTGTCTATACTGTGTTAGCTAAAAATGCAAACGTTAGGAGAAATCTGCACAAAATGTTTTGTTCAGGCTATTTTATAAGAAAATAGTCCCTAATGCAGAACTGGGATGGAATGAACTGTGGTCTGTGGAACTGAGAAAAAGAGAAAAACCAAAATTGAGATTCAGCCATCTATATTCTCCAATAGCCTGGGTGAAAGTGAAGTGGGCAGCTCAGCCTCCAGACTCTCTGCCTGACCTAAATGAAGAAGATCGATGGATGATAGAACAAATCAAGAGAGAGCAGCATTTGAGTGCCAGTACAGCTGAAATTCTTAAGGTAAGCCCAAGGACACTAGCAAGCAGATGTTGGAAACATGGGAACAATCGACATAAAAAAGAGTCTTGCTCCTAGCAGTAATTTTTTGCTACCGGTGCGTTCTGTAATGACATTTTAATGAAATTTTCACATAGGTTGGAACATATGGGAAATGTGATGAATTGGGTAATTGATTATATAAGTACTTCGCTCTATGATCCTTGCTGCTGTTCACATTCTGAATGCTTCAGACCACTTCTGTGTGTCTGTGCTGTGAAGTATGATTGCTCTAAAGGGGGAAAAGAAAAAGGGCCTTTGTTGTGGCTGTCCCCAAGTCTCTAGAAAAGGAGTTGGGAGAGTGTGGGCCATGAGCCCCAACGTTGCAGTCCCTGAAGCCTCCTAGCAGTGCTCCAAACCCCACCCTGCAGTTTAAAAAAAAATAGGCACAATTTTTAGTCAGTTTCCACTGCCCCCAGAAATAGAGAAAGGCTCCTAAACACATAGAGATATTCAATCCTCTCCTGAACCATCCCCACCAAATACCTCTTGGGGTCTCTCTTAAACTGATGACAGAAAATAATGCAGCATCCCCTCTGGTTGCCATTTTGAGAGGGACTGAATTAAAACAGGTAGAATGGTGCACTGTGGCAGCAGGGGGAGTATGGACTTTGTGGGATTGATCCCTTGCCCCTGCACAGAAGTGATGTCACATCATTCCAGGTTTTGCTTTTGGATCACTTTTGACTTTTTTGAGAGGAGAGAGAGAAAGTTTTGTAGAATTCTGATGAGGGGGGGAAATGAAGCTAGCAAAATCAACATTTCACATTATGTTTTTGCTTCCTTTAAAAAAATGGGGTGGGGAGCTTTTGGTGTGACCTGGGAAGGTGAAAGAACTTTGGGCTGTTTTTTGCCCACCCATGGTATATAGTAGTTTCCCTATATCTGCAGTTGCACTTTCTGCAGTTTCAGTTACCCACAGTCAACTGTGGCTCAAAAGTATTAAATGGAAATACTGCAGGGTCCCTATGGCCAGTTCCCTCCATCTTTTTCCCTCATAGGCTCACCTTACTCCTTCCCACCCTTTGTCCTGATCCATCCCATGGCATACGTGCAATGACACCCATGCAGCTGCTTGGGGTCCTGCCACTTGTATCTTGTCTGCCTGCCCCCCCCCACTTTAGTCACCCCTCTACCAACAATGCCATTGGAAATAGCTCTGGCGTCTCCAGAAGGAGCCTGCTTGCTTTGTAGATAACATAGAGAAATGTAAAAGAGTCAGAGACCATAGGGTCTATAGGGTACTATAGGGTTTGGTACTGTCTGTCATTTCATACATCCACAGTGTTTCTTGGAATGCTTCCCCCATGAATTAGGGGGTGCTACTATATAGGTGCTGCTTCTATCTGAATTCTAGGGTGTCTAGGATGTGTGGGTGGGTGGCAGTAGCTCATCCAAGGCAGAGTGGATCTGCACTTCTGCAATACTCTGTCCAACTCCCAGGAACTAAGAAGGGGAGTTGGAGAAAATTTTGTGTACTCCCACTTCTACATGTAAAAGGGAGGGTGGGGAATCCGTCTTGATGGTATGGAAAAGCAATGTGAGAAGTGGCCCAGTTTCTTGGGCAATAGTAGGAAAGAGGTGGTGTGTTGAATCCCTCTTTCATGCTTTCAGAATTGTTGCTTCATGCTCTTGAATAACCCACAGATATGTATCTCTGCTGATTTTGGTGTGTGTTCGTCTTGTCTGTTCTCAGCGTGTGATAACAGGGACTCTGCTGCTGGTGCTAACATGGGGGTGAGGCAACTGGAGTGTAGCTGTCCAGCATGGTTTGGAGCTTTGAGTGATGCACCTGACTACTGTCTCATTTTTTTCCTCTTAATTGCAAACAGTTTTCACTGTGGGAAGCTGTAGCTGCTGGTGCTCAATTTTCTGCATGCATCTGAAGGAGAAATGTCTTGTTTACTTGACTATCTGTTTGCTGTGTAATCTTTGCTGTGTGAAAATGAATTTTATGTTAGTCTGGGCTGTTTTTACCCCCTACACATTCAGCTGCGGTTATTTGACCAAGCAGAGCATACCTCTTTTCAGTGTTACTACTTTCAAAGGAGTATTAGCAGCTTCTTTGTTATATCTCTGTAGTAGTTCATATACGGCTTGATTACTTTTATACTATTTTATACTACTTTATGCATTTATGTCCTATTTTTATGCTTAGTCTATCCAATTTAGTCTATCCAATTTATATATTTATATCCTATTTTTAGTAGGTGTATTTTATCTATGCCATACCATTGGATGGTTTGCCATGTTGGATCTATTTACTGCAAATAAAGTTTGACTTATATATGGCTTGATGTGAACTGCAGAAAGGTGAAGACTTTAAAAAAACCTGACAGTCCACATCCTTATTGTGCCAAGAAGTGTATTTTCTTCTCTTTAGCTGTGAATTTTCTAATTATTATTAGTCGGAAAGCCGGTAGAAGCAGAAGCTTGCTGTGCCATATTTACCCATGCATTATTTAGATGAGCATTTCATGAAATACTTTCAAAGTACTGTCATTATTTTGGAAGCAAATACACCTGGAAGCGATCCCAAATACTTTTGTAGAGATAACTTTCTGAAAAGAATTTTTCAGCAAAATTAGCTGTCAACTTGTACCCTTCCCTGCTGGACACTTCAATTAATGAGAAAAGGAAAGATTTTTGTGTTATGGGAGAAGGAAACTTCTATTGTCATGACAATAGAACACTTGCATGTAGGGTTCACTTTCTTGAAAGGATCATAATACTAGATGTCACCTTTAACAGAAATTTAATAAAACAGTGAAATAAAACTTCATCCTATTGAGCATGAGTCAGATTTCACCTTTCAGTGAATGCCATTCTACTGAGAATTGTAAAATATAAAGGACAGTTACACAGTCACACTCTGAAAATCTTTTATTCCTTAAGGTGCTTAGCTATTTTCCTATTGACTCTAGAATTTTTTTTTTTTTGGTTGTGTGTTTGCTGTTTTTGTTTTTTTAAATATTTGTTTGATTTTAAGGTTGTGTTGTTATTATGAACTTTGTAAGCAGTCTTGAAAAATTTGTTTCAATTTTATGTCAGTTGAATCCCACCATTAAAAATAAATAACTCAATCTAATTTACTGCAAGTGTTGGGAGGAAATGTGAGAGAGTACACATGTCTTCATTAGCTGTACACAAATCATTTTCTTTAAAGTGGGTTGTCAAGCTTTATTCGCAGTATCTATCAACCTATCTATAGCACTACATCTTGTCATAATAGGCTTTTCTGGAAACTGAAGCCACTGAAACAGTGAGATTTATAAGCATGTTGACTTAACATTCAGCAGTTCATTTCATGGATGTACTCTAGTCAGGGTAGACCTAAATACCTTAAAGGAACCAGTTCTGCTCTGATTGTAGGAGCTACACTCTGGCTAGTACTTGGATGGGAGACCACAGATGAATACTAGGTTCTGTAGGCTATATTTTAGAGGAAGGAACTGGCAAAATTAATATTCCTGGCTTAAGAAAACCCTGTGAAATTCATGGGGTTGCCATAAGTCAACAGGCTACTTAAAGGCACATACATACACAGTCTAGTTGGGACTAGCAGCTAGTTTAGCCCAGAGTTTGCTATGAAATTGGCTTAGAAGTCTGATTCCCGTGAGACTCATCTACTGTGTGGGAGGAAATTCTGTATTCTGCTGGCTGTATGCAACCTGCAAGTCCCTTCAGAACCCCCCTCCCCAAGCCTATATTTTTCCTGGCTGAAAGAATATCATTTTTTGACAATTCTCCATTAAAACAAGGTACAAGGGGGCTGAAAGTTAAAAAAAAATTACAAATTTGGAAGTAGTCTTTGACTACTTTCAGTTTTGGTTTGGGGCTTGTTGTAGTTGTTGTGTGCCTTCAAGACATTTCCGGCTACCTGTACCTTATCTGCTTGCTTCCTTCCCCCTGCTCCCCAAATTAGATGCTGGAGTTTTATGCGAGATGGTTTGGACTAGGAAACTTTCTACAGTGTGAAGGTGTCTGTTGTTGCCGTTATGACATGACAGTGATTGTCAGTCCTAGGACTTATTTATCTCAACACCATATGTCACAAATTCAGCACGAGGACAACAAATTATTTATTTTATTGCTTAATTTAATGAGCAGAGCTCTAGATCTGCTGCAGGAGAGCTGTATTAATGAATTATGCATATTGTAATTTTCTGTCTCTCTTGGATTCCTTACAGGGTCAGCTGTGGAGAAATGGAAGAATTTCTAACTATGATCCTATTTCAGAGCTCAACCCAGAACTCTCAGAACTTAGAAGTGTTAGTGAGCTACAAAAGGCCGTTCATACACAAAATTTTCCATTGTCTGAATTTCCAAAGGTAAATACAGTTCAGGCCAAAACAGTGCATGGAACTGACCATGCCCTTCTAAGTGAGCTAGAGACAAAGTCCTTAAACAGAATACAAAGCCATACTTGCAACCAGCTTCGGAAACACTCAGGTAATTCCTTGGACTTAAAACACAATTTTCATGTTTCCCTGGGTGGTGCCATAGACACAAATATAATGGAGCTGACCAGTGCCTCGAAGGCATTCACGGGAGACGAGGTGAAAGCATCAACACAGGCAAAGTTGGCTGTCAGCCACTCTACCACAGGACCTGCCAAGCAAATTACTTCTATCACATTTGCATCCCGCAAGAGGTCATATTCTCCTCCTGCTTCCTGCTCTGGCCTTCATAAAGCCACTCCTTGTGATCCGGTACCTTTGGAAGGCCAACCTGTTAACGACAAACAGTTGAAACCTGGTAAGCTGCAGCAAGAAACTCCAAAACCCTGTGTGTTGGCAAGCACAGCAGCTAGTCACGTGCCAGATAGGAGTGTTGGGTTTTCTTCAGGGGGAGGCTGCCATCAAGACACGTCTATAGTTGGTGTCAAAGATGAATCTCATCAAGAAAAGAACATTACATCAGTAGAAAAATCCCAAGCCAGTTGTATGGAGCAAAAGATCCACCTTACAGAGAATCACAGGGAAGCTCAGCCTTCTTCTCCAATACTTACCCAGCTGAGAAAATCTGGTGCACCTTTAAGTGATATTTGTGATAAATTGAACCCAAAAGGAACGATGGCTGATTTGTCCTTTTCCATAAATGTGTCTCCAGTGAAGGTAGATAATGTCTGCCACCATGATAAGTCTGTGGTTGGCATAGGAAGCTTTCCCCACAGCCCTGAGCCTAAAGGCAAAGAGAGCATGGTGCTAAAAGAGAATGAACTTACTTGTGATTCACATTTAAGAAGAGCTGGAGACATGGATGCAGAAAGCAGCAGTCCATTGCCACCTTCTTCTCCAGACCCCAAAGCAGTGATCATGCCAGGGTCTCCTTCATCACCAACCATGAAAGCCCTGTCTGGTGTCCACATTACTTTATCTCCAAAGCGTATTAATTTGGATCTTCCATGTAAGTTGGATACGGGAGCCAAAATGAGACAAGTTGATAGTGTTAAGAGTAATCTTCAGCCAGCAGCTTTAAATATTCCAGCTATTTCATCAGAAGCTACCTCTGAGTTAAAACCCACTGAACGTTCCCCAAAGGCTCAGAAGTCTTCATATTTCCCAACACCACTAGCAGAAGATAGTCAGTTTAAGCATCCTCATGTTCCAGTTGTAGCTGAACTAGCCCCACGCCAAAGTGGGGAACTGTTGGAAAGCAGACAGAATTTTCCCATTGTGGATCAAAGCAGTGCTAGAAATCTGAAATCTGGTGGACAGAGTCTGGAAGAGTGCTCAAAGACCACCGCTGCTTCTCAAACGGAAAGGATGTCATCAGACGCCATCACTCAGATAACAACAGAAAGCCCTGAAAAGACAACCTATTCAGCAGAGATATTTGTCAGCACTGACAGCAGTGAGATGGATGCTCCAGGACCTCTTCATCAGAAGAGACATGAAATCCTAAGCACTGCAATTGCTGATGTCAACCAGAGCTGCATTTTGAACACGCAGGCCGGTGAGAAATCTAATTTGTTCTTTGGTGTAAAGATGCATACTAATGGGCAGGGGAGGACATTTGTGATGACAACCTGAAAAATTCATGGTTGATTTAGATAAAGTTGTAGTGGAGCTTGAAAAATTCATGGTTGGCTTAGATAAAGTTGTAGTGGGTGATGCCTGACTAGCCAGCCTTATAATGGGAGGCATTTCTTTTTTGAATGTGGGAAGAACACAACCTGGCTGTTCGAATGTTTTGTGTGGACAAAAAGCTATTTGGTGTAATTTTTTGCAGAAATATAGGAGTAATATCCTTCATTATTTATTACCACTGATCTGTTCATCATTCTACTTGCATGTGCAAAATCTCTCATGAATGTTCATGCTACCAAGTCCCCTGCTGCTTTTATGTTTATTCAAAGGAGAAACTAAAAAAGAGCTGCTACGCAAGTCCATAATTGCAGTGATTTGAGTGTTGGTTTCTTCGGTGCAAGACAAACGGCTGAGTCAACTGGTTTTTGCATTTATGGATGATATATTATGGCACATCTCTGCAAAACTGGGATTCATCACTTTGGATGTTGGGGCACGGAACAGCATAATACTGTGATAGCATCTCCCCTCCCCAAATCCTTTTTCAGTTGTTCACCGCCCTCTGTTCCTTACATTTTGAGTCACCTTTAAGCCCATACCTCTGTATTGGTGCTAGCTTTGCAACACCATAGTCAGTAGCCGCAGAAAAGTATGACAGCACATTTGTAGTAAATGTCATAGCTATATTACACAGAGTATTATGAGGTGCCTTCTAAAATAAGCAAAATAAACTCAGAACTCTTGGAAAGATTCCTCTTCACTGGAGAAGCCCTTCCTTTGTTGAAGGGCTGCTTCAACAGTACTTAGTTTTCTCTCCTCTAAGCGCTGGAAGTTAGTTTATTTTTGTAAAACATCTTGCTATTTCCCTTGTATTATTACTTACATGTATAAAATCTTGTTCCTAGTTTCATTTGGCTTCTAGACATTCCTCCAGTAACAGTCAATACCTATCTTTTCCTGTGAGGCATGTTCTGGGAAGCCTATAGCCCTCTAGATATCAGTGAACTGCTGTTTCCATTATGCTTCACGCTTGGCCAGAGTATCTGGGATTGATGGGAACTGGAGGTCAACAACAACTGGAGGTCAGCAGATTCCCCATCCTTGGTATATAGCCACCTTTGTTCAGTTTCTGTAATTTATCTCCCAGATATTAAGGCCAGCCTTCTTGAGAGGTAAATGAGGTAGCTTCAGACAACCAGGTCTTCCTCCAGTGTGCAATAAACTTTGCAGTAAAGCTATAGTGAGGCAAATCTGCTTGATCCAAATTTAATAAGCAGCTATGGGAGCAGTTGTCTTCAGGATTCACAGTGTAGTAATGTTAGGTGGCTAATACCATGAGGGCAGGAGCCTGACAGCTTGGATCTTATGAGTGGTTCGACAGTTGTGTGGCACTGTTGTCCTTCATGCACACAGAGGGGTGACAAAGTCATCCCTTTGGTTCTATACCTGTAAGAAGCAAGGCTGTCCTTATGCCCACAAAGTTTGAAGAATGCAGTTGCATGAAGCATACGAGCTTCAGTCTCCATTGAGTCAAAACAGCAAAATCTATCCCCGTCTTTCAGTAAGGCACACCGTCAGACCTCTAAGTGGGAGGGTTTATCCTTCAGCAGCAGCTTGTCCTTTTGTCAGCTTTGAAACTGCTGTATTCAAATCTTGCAAACCTCTTCAGAACACTACATAGAACTCCCAGAAGACTGTTATAATATTTCTAGTCTTGCCGTGTACCTCTTGAACAGCAGATAGATGTATTTGAAGCTATTCACAGAGCACTGTAACTTGGCAGTGCAGATTCTGTACTGAAGTGTTAAAATGCAAAAGAAGTCTCTAAACTTGCTGCTTTCTAATTCTTAAGAAATGCAAAGAAGCCGGAGCAATCCTACTTGCGTGTATGTTTCTTCAAATCAACCGTCAACTTATGGCCACACTATGAATTTTGTAGGGTTTTCTTAGGCAAGGAAAACTCAGAGGTGGTTTTACCAATTCCTTCCTCTGAAATATACCTTCCCCTGAAATATACCTAACAGCCCTTGGTATTCTTTAGTGGTGTCCCATCCAAGTACTAACCAGGGCTGACCCTGCTTAGCTTTTATGATCAAACAGGATCTGGTGCCTTTACAGTATTAGGTCTCAAGAGTAATCCTATACCTATAGAGATCAGATTTCTCAGACTCTCCTGCTTCAGAAGTCTATTGTCCTGCTGTGACTGTATTTTTGTTTCATATTTTGAACTCGAAGAGGTAGATCTAGATACTGCCTGCTGCCCAGCATGCTGTATTCATGCAGTTTATTTAGTGTAAAGTGGCATTATCAACACTGCACTCTGCCCTATAGACAGAGTTCTGGTTGTCCAGAATATTTACAAAGTCCTAATGATGGTCTTTACAGAATTCTAACTGCAGGGCCCCTGTTCGGCAGGGAGACTGATAGTTTTAGTAGTAATATTATTTGTGAAGCAAGGCTTTGCCAGCAGTTGGGAGTAGATTGTCTTTAACCTACATCATCTAGGGCAGAAGTTGGGAAAGTGCAGCCCACAGTCTGCATGCGGTCCCAAGATCCACTTTTATGGCCCCCAGAGTTGACTTTGGGGTCCCTTCATGTTGTAAAAAAAGGCCTTTCCTGGCCCTAAAATGGTTTAGCAACTTATAGAATCATAGGTTGGAAGGGACCATGGGGCCATCTAGTCCATCCTCTGCCACACAGGACATACCGTCAAAGTCCTCCTGAGAGATAAGTCATCCAACCTCTGCTTAAGGATCCCCAAAGAAGGAGAATCCACCACACTCCCAGGCAGCCTGTTCCTATATCAAGCAGCTCTTACAATCAAGAAGTTCTTCCTGATGTTTAGGTGGCATCTCCTTGCTTGCAATTTGTATCCATTGGTTCATGTTCTAGTCTTTAAGCTTGTTCCATCTTTAACTGTTTTAAAATGGCTGCCATATCACCTCTCCATCCTCTCTTCTCCAAGCTAAACACTTCCAGTTCACCAAGTCGTTCCTTATAGGATATGGTTTCCGGACCTCTTGCCATTTTGATTACCTTCTTCTGGACACCTTCCGGCTTATCAGTATCCTTTTTGGGTAGTGGTGCCCAGAACTGGACACCATAGTCCAGGTGACGTCTATACAAAGCTGAGTAGAGTCATACTGTTAGCATTCCTTAATCTGGACACTGTGCTCATGTTGATGCAGCCCAGAATTGCAGTGGTCTTTTTGGGAGCTGCATCACAGCCAGTGCGGGTCAAAAAATGGGATGAAAATGTTCCCTGTACTTCCTAAAGACCATTTGGGTATATTTTATTTTATTTTATATTTTTACTGGTGGTTGCAGTCCTCAGAGGTTCTCTGTGGAACCAATGCAACCTTATAACCACCACAGTTGCCCACACCAGATCTACAGTGATCATCAACACAGAGTAGGAGAAGCCGTGTGCCTCTTTGGACCAAGCTAGGAATCTGAGTACTGTGCTTATTTTACTGATGAAGGCCATCCTATATAGCATCTTTTGTTTTCCTCTGCTATTCATGTTCTTGACCAATGTAGACCTATCACGGGGCAGGTAGTTCTTCATACTCTTTTACATAGGCCTTCACTGTCCCCACTTCCTCCTCACAGTAGGCTGTGGATGATGGGACACTACTAGTCCCGCTGCCTGGACCCTTCTCTGAGAAAGTGGGAGGTACCCTATTGAGCAAAACAGAGAGCCCCTCAGTCTCTCGGCCATTGGAGAGGCAAAAGAATTTGTAGGTAAGGAAATGTCTGTTTTGTGTGTTAGAGAAGAACTGCTTGCCTAAATCTACTCTCGAAACAGTATAAATTGTTATTGTAACCACAAATATGGTATGTGCCTGTAGTAGGGCTGAGGGTACCAGACTGCCCTAAGATAAGAAATTCATCTAGAATGTGTGAAAGACTATTTCTATTCTGTGTGGAAGCAACAGTTCTTACTAACTGTGGGAATAAGATGCCTTCTTATGTGCTCAGCATTACAAAGCTGTGTTCATAAATTCTTACAGTTATACCACGTCTGTTGCTAAAATTGCTGCTTTTGTCTTTCCCGCTTTGCTTTACTTGCTTGCAGATCCACCGCTGTTGCTGCCTTATAAACCTCCAGGAAGCTCAGAAATGTACTATGTCCCCTGTTCGAAGGAGATGCTCAGACTCTCTCGGATGAGGTCAGAGACCACTGTGGAGAGCTCCCATTCAGGTATTTCATGTGGCTCTGACCTTTTTCTAAAATGTGTCTTGTCTGCTCAGTACCTTGGGTTGTATACACACAGCACTTGCTGAAGCGAAAAAGCTGATTTTGCATAAAATAAGGGAGCATCAGCAGTTTGTTGCGTGATACTTAAATTGGTTGCACGGAGCTAAAATGATCTAGGTTTTACAGTGGTTACAGAGCATCAGCACTCTTCCTCTTTGCTTCTATGACTTACCTATATAGGACTGTACCTTTACAGATTGTATGTTGGCTGTAGGATTTTGGGAGTTGCTGTCCAACACATCTGGTGGATTCCAGGTTTGGGAGAGCTGTGACAGGGAACATATACCCAGAAAAATAAACTGTAAATTATATTAGGTAGTTGGGATACGTAGTCCATTCATGGAAAAGAAATGTTAGTTGGAAAGTATTGCTGTATGTAGCTAGGTAATGTTAATGCAAAATATAAACCCACTTCCAGTGTGTGCTTTTGAATTGTTGTGTCTGCAAGAGCAGCTGTCAGGTATTTATTATAGTCATATTCTTCTGCTTTTCCTCCAGGTATTTCAAGGCATTGTTGTTCTCCCCTGGCATTGTATCTTCTCAACAGTCTTTTGAGACAGGTTAAGTGGTAGTGGTGGAGAGTGCAGATTGAGAGAGAGAGAGAGAGAGAGAAAGACTGGCTCAGAGTCTCACTGCACTTTATAATTGAGGAGAATTTAAATCCAGGTCTCTCTGGTGGTTCTTATCCAGCATTATAACCACTAATGCTACACAATTTGGCTGTTACTTTGAACTGTTACTGAGACAATTTGTTGCTTGCCCTGTGCTTTTGCTGAACACCTTGGTGCATAGAGAAAAAAATAACAGGCCTCTTGTTCTTCCTTTCTGCTAAAAACCAGCTGCACCAGAGCACCAGAAGGTGGCTGGGCATATGTTCTGTCTAGCTTGAGATGGGCTGAAGACTGCTGGTTTTCTTCTAAACTCACACAGCTTTTGGCCTGGTTTCAAAACCTGCCTGCAAGCGATCATTCCAATAAAGAGACTGGAACATAAAGTTGGTGGCTCTACCACCCACTGGTGGCTTCAGACCCACTGTCTGTTAACGTGTGACCCCCCCGAGGAGATTATTCCACCCCCTCCCCTATGTGGTCCTTGACATGCTCTCTAGTCCTGGCTTTAACTGATGAAAATGTTTGCCAGCCAGATATGCGCAAAGCAAGCCCTGGGAGAGTTGAGTGTGGCTTAATCATATGTTTTAGAATTACAGCATGGCATTTTAATGTAAGGCCCCTAAGGAAGAACTTTCATTTAGTTCTTGTTTGAATTTAATATGTCATATTTATTTGATATCCAGGAGGAATGACAGAATTTTACCTTTAGGGGGTGGTTTGGGATCCGGAAAAACAAAGAACGATAGCAAATGTACAGTGATGAAATGCTACTGTATTTCATTTATTTAGCAAGAGCTGCCAGTATTCATGACACTTTACAAAATACAATCCCAAACCCAGGGAGCTTTTGGTTTAAATCTCAGTGGGGGAAAAAAGCAGAAAGAACAGGAACGAAAAAGGAAAAACGATGCAGTTGTTTCAGTTACCACACTCAGACTTGATTATAGTACAGCATGGAAACTATGATATTAAGCCAATAGCCAAAAGATTGGGGAAGGAGGAATTAGAGGGAGGTGTGGAGACATGTAGTTTGAAAAGCATTTCCTGGTATACAGAACAGCAGGGGAGGAAGGATGAGAACTGGAGGAAGCAGGAGACCTTTGGGCTGCTGAAAGAGGGAGAGCTGGATGCATAAAGGTCATAGGCGGAGAGGTGTTAGGGTATATGAAGAGACGAGCCAGTGGGGAAAGGCCGCAGGGAGCTTTAAAGCTAAGATTACTAGCAGCGATGTTTTTCAACCAGTTCTGGGGGACTGTTTGCTGCCTCCCTGCTGGGATCGCAGGAGCTGGTGATGTTGCTTCCCCAGCTCCACCTCAAGCCATGTTTTCTTCAGCCATAGTTGTGCTGGGTGGTAGAGCGTTTGGCACATCTGTACCCCTGGCTCTGCAGCTTCAGAGGATCTGGTCCTTTCCTCTCCTCTGACCCTCTTTCCTCTCTGTTCTCTCCGTCGGCTATGGTCTCTTTCTCCTCCTTCTCCCCTTTGCTACTCCTGGCTCCCCTTTTAGCCTCCTCAGGCTGCTCAGATTTTGACAGTTCCAGTGAACTGATGAGAACTGCCTGAATGACACCACTGGGTACTGGTATTATGCTTGAACCAGGGGAGGGATAGCAGGAAGGTGTGGAAACCAAGCCCTGGAAGACCATGACAAAGGGAGCTGAGTATGTTTATCTTGGAGAAGGCTGAGAGGTGACATGATAGCCCTGTATAAATAAATGAAGAGATGTCATGGAGAAGACGGAGCAAGCTTATTACCTGCTGCTCCAGATGAACCAACAGATTCAAATTACAAGAAAAGAGATTCCACTTAAATATAACGCAGCACTTCCTGTCAGTAAGAGCATACAACAATGAATTTCATTGGAAGGTGGTGGAGTTTCCTCCTTTGGAGGTTTTTAAACAGGGGTTGAATGACCATCTCTCTGGAATACTTTAGTTATGTTTTCTTGCTTTGCAAGGGGCTGGACTAGTTGGTCCGTTCTCTATGATTATTTCTGGTGGTAGACAAGAAGCCAGTATGAGGATTGTGTGAAGGGAGTCATATGGGTGAGGCAATGAAAGAGATGAAGGATTTTGGTGGCAGGGTGCTGCATAGACCTTGGGTGTGAGAGACTGTAAAGCAGAGGATTCCAGGAGTCTCAAAATCGCAGTAGTTTGAAGAAAAAAAACAGAGTACAGATTGGAGTGCACCAGTCCTACCCCTAAGGTTCTTTTGCTTACAGATATTTTTCAACAGCTTCCTCCAAGGTATGAGTTTTCTTCTTATGTCTAATGTTTCTATGTCTTCTGTGTTTTTAATCTTCTGGCTTATCTCCGTGCTGCAATTCTTTCTGTTCCTTCATTTTAAAACAGGATCAAATGATGCCATCCCTCCCAAATTCCCAGCCCAGGTTCTTGGCTCAAGGGATGAGCATCCTCCAGAAGCTGTAGCTATCAAACACAGGGAGGGTATCTATAGTAAAAGGATTGCAGTCAAGGATGCTTGGACGGAAGGAAAAATGTCAACACGGGAAGATGTCAAAGGTAACTATCCTTCTTGACCTCTGAGAAGAGAAAGCTGAGAGGGGACATGGAAGCCATCGTTACATATCTGAAGAGATGTCAGGTAGACGATGGAGCAAGCTTGTTTTCTGCTCCTCCAGAAACTAGAATGTGAGCCAGTGGGTTCACCTTACAAGTAAAGAGATTCTTCTTAAATGTTAAGAAGAACTTAACGTAAGAGCAGTTTGACAGGGGAATAGACTGCTTCATTTTTGGGGGTCTTTAAACCAAGGTTGGTTGGCATCTTTAATAAGTTCATTAGCTGTGTATTCCTGAGCTGCAGCAGGTGAACTAGATGGCCTTTCTGGACCCTTCCAGCTCTAAGATTTTGGGTTTCTGTGGTGCCTGACCAACTCATTAGAGTGGTAACTCCCTCTTCCCTCTTTAAAAAATAATTTTAAAGTAGTAGTTATATTGTTTAATATACTTTAGCCTTTTAAGATCATTTTTGTGTTTTGCATTGTTTAAATTGGTCAAGTTGACTCTACTGTATGCCGCCCTATCTTCTTTAGATAGAAGGGGGAACGTAGTCAGAGAAGAGCAACTATGAGAGGCTTGAGGATCTCATTAGCGCATCAAGAAATCTTGGAGGGCCATATCCACCACCCCTCCAATTTTTTAAAAAAATGTCCCCCAGTGCCCTCCCAACCTCCCCTAGAGAACTTTGGAGACATTTTTGCCATGGCTTTAGCTCCTACCCCCCACACACCGGTATGTTCTCGGTCTAGGACAGGCCTTTTTAGAAAATAGGAAGTAACCAGAAGTCACTTTTGATTTACTTCCAGATTTTAAAAATGTCTCCCTGCGCTTAAAATGGCCCAGTCCCTGCTCCTGACTGGTAGAAATACCCCTCCAAACCATGCAGAGGGCATTTTAAGACCTTTAAAACTCTCTCTCTCTCTCTCTCGACCAAAAATATTTTTTTTTAACTCCTGAGGCCCACATGTGGCCCATGGGTCATACTTTTTTGACCTTGGATATAAATATTTGAATAACAAATAATTCTTCTTCGTGGTCTGTGTGCCTTCATACACTAGGAGCTTTAGCGCCTGCGCGGTAGCGTTCGGAAACTTCTAGAGCTTGTTCGCTTGGCGGGAACCCCTCCCCCACGCCGGTACTGCGCATGCTCCTCCCGCCGAGCAACGGTCTCTCCTCAGTTCTTTCTCGTCCGCCGTCGCGTACGGAAGGTTCTTTGGTTTGTTCCTCTCACTTTTGTGCTTGGCTTGCTGTTTTCACGGTTTTACGGACTTTTGGACTGTCTCTGACCTCTCTTTCGGACTCCCCCTTCGGCTTTTGGTCTTTTCGGATTTTCGCAGTTTGGCGTTCTTCGTCTTATGTCCGCACTCTTTAAGAAGTGCGTGTCCTGCGGGCGCAAAGTTGCCCTCAACGACGGCCACAAGGAGTGTCTTTTCTGTTTGGGTGAGTCCCACAGCATTCGGACTTGCCCAATTTGCCGGGATTTTACTCCCCAAACTCTCCGCAACCGGTCCGCGAGACTTAAGTCTTATTGTTGGGAACAGTCTCTGCGGGCGATAGACGAGACCTCCACTTCCAAGATGGCCGACAAGAAGACGACCACGCCATCGACGGTATCGGCGGCTGCCGTTCCGTCCACCTCGTCGGTATCGGGCTCGGTACCGGCGAAAACGCCGATCTCGGCGTTACCGAGGATCCCGAAGCTGTCGGCGGCTGCCAAGTCAGCGAAAGGATCCTCGACGGCGAGGAAGGCTGAGGCTCCCCTGACGGAGACGCCTGCTAAAAAGCGCCCTGCTCCGGACGGAGGCAAGGGCAAGGAGAAGAAGAAGAAGAAGAAGAAGGAGAAGAAGCGCTCCCCGGCTGGGGACGTTCAACCTCCTACTCAGCAGCCTTCCAAAGGGCGAGGCAAGTCCGTCGATCTCTCGGATGATGAGATCGAGGACGTTCCCCAACAGCGCCCGGACTCGCCTGTGGCAGACCCTCCAACCCTGGTGGAGGAGCGCCACCGCCCTCCTAGCCGTCGCAGGTCGGCCGACCTGCAGCAGAGAGAGCCCTCTGCTTCTCCGGAGCGGCGTTCGACCTCCTTCCGGTCCCGGTCCCGCTCTTCCGAGTGTCCGGTGGCCTCGCCGCCTCCTAGGGAGACAAGAGAGGAACAACCTCGCTCGTCTGCCTCCAGATACACCTCGGCGTCCTACGTGGCCAGGTACGCGAGGGAATCTGAATGGAGAGAGCGCCCGGCCTCTTATCGGTCACATTCACCATCGTACCGGGATCGGTACCATCGTGGCCCGAGTCGCTGGGAGACCTTCCAGAGGTCCCGGTCACCTCGTCGACAGTGCGAATCGCGCTCGCCTAGAGGGGACGAGGCTCGGTACCGTCGACACCGAAGCCGATCTCTGTCGGACCGCCGCTCCTTCAGCTGCTCTCCCTCTCCTCGATATCATAGGGCGAGGGAGCCTTCACCTCGGTATCGGGCGATATCGCCACCTCCTAGGGTCACGGCAACGGCGACGCGCCCTATGGAGTCGGTGGTGACTGAGCGGGCTACGACGACGTCAGCCTGCCAGACTACCCCTGTCACCACTAAGAAGGTGAAGTCAGTGGTCAGCCAGCCCAAGCGGGACGCTGCTACTACCACCGCCCCGGCTGCAGAGAAGCCTAGGAAGGCAACACCTGGGGCGACTGCGAAGGAGCCGGAAAGCGAGCGGCGAGAGGACTCACCGACCTCAGAGTCGTACGACTCGAGTGCGGAATCAGAGGTGTCTGAGGCGGCCTCCCAGGAGTCTCCTCCGCTGGGATTCGGGGACCCGATCCCAGATTCTGCTCCAGAGGACGTCCACCAGTTCTCTGCGATGCTGCTCCGCATGGCCACTACCCTCGGCCTGAAGATCGCCGATGCGGAGCCGGAGGACGACGATCCAGTCTTCTCCGTCTTTGAAGGGAAGCAACCTGCCACGGCCCCGCTGCCTCTCCTGCCCCGGGTATCCAGACTGGTGAAGGCCGCCTGGGATAGGCCGGCCTCGGCTCAGCCGATACCGCAGCGGCTGGAACACCTCTACAGGGTGCAGAAGGATAACGCCGGTTATCTCTTTAATCACCCTGCACAGAACTCTGTGGTGGTCGAGTCGGCACAGACGAAAGGCTCCGGCAGGCAACACACCACCCCGCCGGACAAAGAGGGCAGGAAGTTGGACGCCTATGCAAGAAGGTTCTATTCCGCCGCCTCCTTGCAGATCAGGCTGTCCAACACTCAGGCTTGCCTCGCGGCATACCTGAAAAAGGTGCTCGATCGCCTGCAACCGGCGATGGAGGCGGTACCGGAGGACATCCGCCAAGCCTCCTCCGTGATCTTCAACGAGGCCATCTCCATCGCTCGGCAGCAGATGGCCTCCTCCAGGCACGCAGTGGAGATTGCCTCCCGGGTCATGGCGGGATCCATCGGCCTGCGCCGCCATGCTTGGCTGCGGCCGGCCGACATCCAGGAGGACACCAGAAGGAGGATTGAAGATCTCCCCTTCGACGGTGAGGGCCTATTCAATTCGTCCACCGACGAAGCTTTGGACTATCTCGTTAAGGCGAGGCTGACCTCCAAGAAGATCGGGCTACAGCCGGCCACGCAAGCCCGCAGGGCCTCCACCTTCCGCCCATCCTGGCGACGATCTTCCACCTCGTCGTTCCAGCGTTCGGCCCAGTCTGGACAGTCGAGACCGTCCTCCGGCTCATCGGCCAGACGCACGATTAGACGACGCCCGGCTTCGTCCAAGAAGTCCTCCTCCGAGACAAAGTCTCGGTTTTGACGTGCCTGGCAGGACCTACCAATACCCACTCTTCAGCCTACCATCAGCGCTCGGAGACCGACCGACTCTGGCTCGACATCTCGCGGAGTGGCAATGTGTCACTACGGACTCTTGGGTGCTTTCCATCGTCCGTCTTGGCTACGCCATCGAGTTTCTCGATATTCCTCCTCGAGGCGCTTACTATTCCATGCCGTCGAGTCCGGCCCTCCTGGAAGAGATCCAGTCCCTCCTCCAGAAAGGGGCGATCGAGCAGCTCCCGCAAGAAGCCAAGACCACCGGCTTCTTCTCCAGGTACTTCACGGTACCGAAAGCCGACGGTACCCTCCGGCCGATCCTAGACCTCAGAGGGGTGAACTACTACATCCGCCCCAAAAGGTTCAAGATGGTCACGATACCGTCAATCCTGCCCTTCCTACATCGAGGGGACTGGTTCGCCTCCATCGATCTCCGAGACGCATACTTCCATATCGCCATTCGCCCGCAGCACAGACGGTACCTCCGCTTCGCGGTCGACGACACCTGTTACCAGTACAAGGTGCTGCCGTTCGGACTCTCGACTGCCCCAAGGGTCTTCACCAAGTGCATGGCCCCGGTGGTATCCTTCCTGCGGACGAAGGGTGCTTCTGTCTTCCCTTACCTCGACGATTGGCTGTTGGTGGCGTCCTGCAAACAGAGACTTTACCACGACGTCCACATGACGTTGTCACTCCTGACCCGCCTTGGTCTACGGGTGAATCCGAAGAAGTCCCACCTCGAGCCGGCGAGGATCTTGGACTTCATCGGGGCGACGCTCGACTCGACCTCCGCCAGGGCGTACCTACCAGAGTCTCGAGCCCAAACCCTGATCCGGGCCGCCGCTCACGCTCGTACGGCCCCGACGTTATCTGCGAGAAGCGTCCAGCAGCTCTTGGGCTACATGGCTGCGACGACCGCTGTGACATATCTCGCCAGGCTGAGAGCGAGACCTCTTCAACACTGGTTCGTCCGCATATTCGACCCCCTGCGAGACGAACAGACACTCCGACTGCAGCTGCCGGAAGACATCCGCTCATCCCTCCGATGGTGGCAGTCGCGACGCAATCTCATGTCAGGGATGCCTTTCCAACAGCCGACACCGAAGGTGACGGTAACGACCGACGCCTCCCTGTATGGATGGGGTGCCCACTGCGGCGATCTCAGAGTCCGCGACAGATGGACCGACGACGAGACCGCTCTCCATATCAACGCGCTGGAGCTGCTCGCCGTCTTGAAAGCGCTACGGGCGTTCCGCCACGTCGTAGCGGGGCGGACGGTCCTGGTTCTGACGGACAATACCACCGCCGTCTGTTACATCAACAGACAAGGAGGGACTCACTCCACAACCCTGCTCAACATTGCACTCGACTTGTGGGAATGGTGCATTCGCCTGCATACGCATCCCGTGGCAGTTCACCTGGCCGGGCAGGAGAACACCACGGCAGACGCCCTCAGCAGGGACACCTCATCCCATCACGAATGGTCTCTCTCCGGAGAGGCGTTCAGACTGATTCGGGACCTCTGGGGCGAACCATCGATCGACCTCTTCGCGACCAGGGAAAACGCGAAGTGTCGCCGATTCTGTTCCAGAGCGGGCCACGATCGTGCCTCCATCGGGGACGCTTTCCAGTTTCCGTGGACCGGGGAACTCCTCTACGCGTTCCCGCCGTTCCCGCTGCTCGGCCGGACGATATCGAAGATCCTCGCCGACCGAGCCGACGCGATCCTGGTAGCCCCGTACTGGCCGAGGCAACATTGGTTCGCACCCCTGCTACAAGCCGCACGAGACGACCTGCTCCGGTTGCCACCGACACCGGACCTGCTCTCCCACTCCGGCGGCCGAGTCCTCCATCCGGACCTGCCACGCCTGGCTCTCCATGCCTGGAGGATATCGCACTAGACAATCCCGTGCTCGGTACCGTCCTCGTCGCGGCCAGGAAGGAATCCACCCGTCGCAACTATCAATATAAATGGCGACGCTTCCTGACCTTCGCTAACGAGAGGAGTGAGCCGGTATCGCCCGCGGGGCTCTCTACCGTCCTGCATTTCCTCCTGCACCTCCGGCAACAGGGGCTGGCGTTTCCATCCCTGAAGGTGTATCTCTCCGCGATCGTGGCATACCAACCGCCACGATCGGCTGCCTCGGCCTTCTTCAGGAACGATACCGTTAAGCGGTTCCTGAAAGGACTTCATCATCTCTACCCGCCGGTATCGCCGCCGCTACCGCCGTGGTCCCTCTCGCTGGTGCTCTCGCAGCTGACAAAGCCGCCCTTCGAGCCGATGGCGACCTCGGATGATAGGCTTCTCACCATGAAAACTGCCTTCTTGGTAGCGGTGACCTCAGCGAGGCGAGCGGGTGAGATCACAGCTCTTCGATCCGATGAGCCCTTCACGGTCTTCCACAGAGACAAGGTGGTCCTGAGACCTGACATCTCGTTCCTGCCTAAGGTGGTGTCCAGTTTCCATCTCAACCAGGACATCATCCTGCCTGCCTTCTTCCCGAACCCGACGACACCGTTGGAGCGGTCCCTCCACTCCCTGGACGTGCGTCGGGCCGTGGCCTTCTACATGGACAGGACTGCTTCCTTCCGACAGACGCCGCATCTCTTCGTTTGCTATGGGCGACGTCGGAAGGGCCTCAAAGTGTCCACCCAGCGCTTCTCCAAATGGGTGGTGAGGACTATTCAACTGGCGTATGAGCTCGCGAGGAAGCCTCCGCCAGTCCTGCTTCGAGCCCACTCCACCAGAGCGGTGGCTACTTCTGCGACCCTCCTGCGAGGAGTTGACCTGCATGAACTCTGCCGTGTGGCGACCTGGTCCCAACCATCAACCTTTGTGCGCCACTACAGGCTCGACTGCCGGTCGCGCAGAGATGCCCGGTTTGGACGTGAGGTGTTGGCTTCCGTGCTGTAGGACCTGACCCGCCGTCCGACCGGTAAGCTACACAGTCTCCTAGTGTATGAAGGCACAGAGACCACGAAGAAGAAGAACAGGTTGCTTACCTGTAACTGTGGTTCTTCGAGTGGTCATCTGTGCCATCATACACACCCGCCCTTCCTCCCCTCTTTCTCAGGTCCCTGTAGGTTCTACGGCGGACGACAGAACTGAGGAGAGACCGTTGCTCGGCGGGAGGAGCATGCGCAGTACCGGCGTGGGGGAGGGGTTCCCGCCAAGCGAACAAGCTCTAGAAGTTTCCGAACGCTACCGCGCAGGCGCTAAAGCTCCTAGTGTATGATGGCACAGATGACCACTCGAAGAACCACAGTTACAGGTAAGCAACCTGTTCATATAAGTCTTGTACCAGCAAAATATTTAGTTTATCTCAGAAACCTCTCGTGTCTTGTGTGGTTCCACAAAGTTGAAAGTTTGGGTTTTTAAATTTTGAAATGGGGAAGTAATATGTTGAGGGGTGCGGGATCCCATAAAAAGTAGAAAAACCATGAATAACTTTAGGCCTCCTCAAGTCACATTTAACATGCAAAAAAAGTATGTTCTGCATATTCAACCCACCCTGGGTGCCTTCAGGGCATTGGGATTCCTTGCAATGCAGAAGTGGGCAGCTGGTGGGGCTTGCCACCACCTCCACTGCTGTCCTACGTCATTTTTAATAAGGACTTACAAGCCTTGTTTGCAATCTTTCAGTCTCTTGATGCTTGCAGTTCCTATTTAAAACAGCATAGGGCAGCAGCAGAGACAGCAGCAAATAATCTGTGAACAATCAGATCTGCAAAAGCGAAACCCACAAATTTGGAGGGATGACAATACCACACTTAGTACTACCTTGATTGATTTGGGGAGTGGGTAGGAGCAAGGATGCTATCTTTTGTGTGTAATATAAATAACAGTAACACTCAAAACAAGAATGAGCAGTTGATTTTTGTTCTAGCACCACAGTTTTTTTTGAAGGGCCATATTAAGGGGTGGATGGTTGTAGAAAGCCACGGTCTTTTCCTTTATCCCAGTCCTAGAATGTAGTTGCTGGTCCATTACATAGGTCACAAGAATGGTTCACCATGGATATGTATTCCTGCCTCTGGATCAGTCATATGATAGCAGATATCTTTGGGTCTGCTAGCTGTTAACCTTCTGTTTTAATAATAAAACCAGGGGAAAATTCAGCCAGCCCCTGGTTTTCCAATTACCGTTGTGACTGACTTGGTCTTAGATAATATAAAATTAGTTTGGGGACCTCCTTAAAGCTGATCTGAGGATAACTTTACAGCACATAAGATGGAATGCATCCCTTGAGCGAGTGTGTGTTTTCACTTCCTGGCGGAAGAACTACTGGATGTTTGCTTTTTCTGCTGCAGGCAGATCCTCATGCCACTAGAGAGGAAAATAATTGTATTATGTAGCATTCTGAATATGCAGGTCACGGCACAGTAACATAATTATGGCAGTTAATGTGTAACCAGTGGCCACAAGCAGCCCCCTCCCAGTTAAGCCCCCATCTGCCAAGATCCGTGCAGAACCCAGAATAGCAAGCTAATAGGGAATGACTCTTATCCTCCAGCACTTTCAAGCAGCACACAGCCATGTAGATTACATTGGATGGAAAAAGATGAACTGGTGCTCTAATCTCTGGCCCAGCTGAAGGTGCGGAAGAACTCAGAATGGCCTGCCAGGTCTGTCCTAACTGTTCCTGTAAATGAGTGACTCCCCAGCTGTGGTTCTCCAAGTGTTTTGTACTTCCACCCCCAGAAGCTCCAGCCAGATCGGCCAGCAGTCAGGAGTTCTGGGAGTCCTAAACATCTGGAGGACTAATGTTTGGAACCACTGCTGTAAACTAATGCCCCTCCCCAGGTTTTGACTATATTTGAATTTTCTGGTTTGGACCCACCTTTTAGTTCCATTACCAAAGTCTTACAGGTGGTCTTCTCCAACATCTTTGTGCTGTACAAAGGAATCTTGTAGCCGCTTTGAGACTAACTGGAAGAAAAGAAGTTTCAGGCATAAGCTTTTATAGACTCAGTCTCCTTCACCGGTTGCATGGAATGGAGCCTGTGTAGACAGAATAGTTCATGGTAATAGTAACAGAAATGCAAAATATGTGAGTATGGTGGCTATAAAGAGCAATTGAAGGACAGAGGTGGAAGACAGGATCTAGATCAAGCCAGGATGAGTAGTAGATGGCATTTTTGGTGCAATAAGGGCTCAGGGCCACAGAGGTGACATAATAAAGTAAGCATGAGAACATACTTGTGGCAGGAATCTCATCTATGTATTATAATATGTGTAGTGTGCCAGGAAATCACTGTAGCTGTTCAAATGGCCATGTGTCAGAAATTCTTTTAAGTATATTCCTGCATGGCAGGAGGATGGACTCAGTGGCCCCTGTGGTCTCTTCCAGTTATGTGATTCTAAATTACTGTCAATGGACTGAAATTGTGGATTTGTCCTAATTCATCTATTTCTCTTTCAAATCTCCCTTTGAACAACAGCTGCTGTTTAGAGATCTGAGATGGCATTTCCAAGCAGGTTCAAGCGTTCTACACCTGGTTTTTACTTACTCCCATTTTTAATGTCCAATTTATATCCATTTGTTGTCTGGCATAGAGCCTGCCTTATTTGTCCAGTGTGAAATGCCGAGGGGCATTGTTGATAAAGGATGGCATATATCACAATAAAGGATGAGCAAATGAAAATCCTTCCAAAGTTGTTAGTGATATTGTTAGGCCTGGTGATTGTACTGCCTGACTTAGATGTGAGGTCAGAGTTAGCATCTGGGTTTGTGGCAAGGTCTTTTCTTGTCTTCCCATTTATGTTATGTGTCCTTTGTGTTGTGCTTCCCACAGTCTCTTTTGACAGTGCAGAATGGGCCATTTAGAGCCTTCCTCCTTGTTGAAAGTAAGGAAGATGTGGAATACAGTCTCAAATGGCAAAAGAATTAGAGCAGAACAGCAAACTATTTTAGAGGCAGTGAGAGCGTGGACAGAATGTATGAGCTGACTGCACAAGTGTATAGAATCATAACCAGCTATATTTTTTCACATAAAAGTCTCAGTGCAGTAAGATAGAGAAAAGCGAATTCTTGCCTGTCTGGCTTTGATCCACTGTTGCAGTGCGGTGACATACACAGTTCTTGAAATGTTTGCTTTACAAGTAGGGACAGAAAAATGATGGCAAAACAAGGATAGTAAGGAGTGTGGGTCTATCATGATGAAAGAGAACTGTCTTTTCTGACACAGGAAAATTCCCAGCCCATACACAGCTAATCCATGTTCTGCATCCCCTAATCAAAATCTGTGGTTTGTACAAGCTTGTTTAGAGCTGGATGAGAGAGACCCCTTGCTGACTCCCCCCACCCTGCACCATGGGTGTTTCCAGAGGCCCTGGGCCTGCTTTGGGATATTTCTTTTCCAACATGGTAACATTATACGATATTAACTTCAGCATAGCAGTGGACAACTGATTACACAGCAGAACTGCTCTTCTCTGAACCAGCATCTACAGCTTGTTTTCTTACCAGGAGGAGTTTGTGTCTTTATTTGCCTTGTTGGATTTGACCAAAAAGTTCTTTGTTTTTGTATCAGTTCAGAGGTATCTTGGAGGCTGTGTTTTAACTTTTGTGATGGCTGTGGTTAGACTTACTATGATGAATCTATTTTAGTTCCTCTTAGGAGCCTTCTGAATTGGAGATCCTCAGCACAACATGGACGGACAATTCCACAAATAGTAGAAAATGTGTTTTCTGTAACACTTGCTTGAATGTGTCTTTGGCTTACTATGAATCTTCTAGTGAGATAAGACCAAATTCTCATGGTTTGAGGGAAGATAGTCTTTGTTCTTTACATTATGTATAATTTTATAAACCTCTGTTGTGCACTTCCTTAGTTTTTCTTCCTTTAACGATAACTCTTCACTGTAGACACATCTTCCTTTGTAATGAAGATGTTCCATTTTCCACACCATTTTGGTCAGGTTCCTTTGGAAAAAAGGGATAAAAGTACAGCTTGTTCATTGGTTGTTAGCAGAATGGGCATCAGTACTCATTCTGGAATGCACAACAGTACTTATTCCAGAATGCACAGTAATATTTTTAACTAGTGTTGAAATCAGAGGATGTTTACGAAGTATAGTTTGTAATGTATTGTTGACAAGGTTATTGGGAGTGGGCATGTATAATGTATGCCTTGAGTTAGTGAGGCAAGAGCGTGCTGAATTTAGAATGGAAATGACTGTGTAGCGCAAATAGCTCTTTCTTTCTAGCTGTAATGTGATGATTGAAATGTCTCATTTTGTCTGTGTCTTTTCTCTTCTGTGTAGAAAGTGCCAAAACCAGAACTCCCTTTGAATCTGTCAAAACTACCCATTCAGTCTTCAGGTCTGGTGAGTTTTACCTGCACCCTCCAATGCCTCTGCAGCATGAGACTGACTTTCTTTCTGGAAGTGAAGCCTTGAGGCCATACTCAGCACAAGAGCACCCAGCTTCTTCTTCCAAAGGCTTCTTCCGGCCCAAAGGAATGCCAGAAAGAAGCTGGGTCCCTTTCTCTTTGCATCACCGGAAAGGAGAGGAGAGGTTTTCCCCACTGACTGCTGAACTAGACTACAGTTTTGTTGAGGAATTAAGGTTCAACAAGACTTTGGAGACAGACTCGTCAAGAAGAGAACCAGGCCAAGCTGATGGGAGGAAGAAAGGTCATGAAGTGGTGAAAGAGCCACCTCTTCCAGGCAGCCAAAGGACTGGCTTAAAAGAGAAGCAGGTGGATGAACACCCGGTGATGCCGAGCGCTCATTTCACTGCCAGCTTAGATGAACTCTGGACTAAATACTTAGAGCGCCAGAAGCAGCAGCCACTACCACTGCAACGCGTTCCTGATAGCCATGGCAGAAATGAGCTGTCTCTGGTAGAGCGACTGGATCGATTAGCAAGACTCTTGCAAAATCCTGTTAGGCACTCCCTGCTGGTGCCTGTCAAGGATGAGCAGAACCATGTCCAGGAAAAGGGAAAAGAGGCAAAGAAGAGGAGCTCCCAAGGAAGACTGACATACAGGAATAACTTGTCATCTCTTAGCAAGGTAGAGGAGAGCTCGGATACTGCCAGTGTGGCGTGGTTACCAAAGTCCAGGCCTCATAACATTGGAGCTGCCACAGCCGTTGACCTCCTGGATACAAACACAGAGAAGCCCCCGGACTCTGAGACTCTGAGTGATGCCTCTTCAGACATGAGGCCTGTGAGAGACTCCAGTGCGTTAAGTGACAACACCTCTGAATCTGGGGTAACGCAGCTGGAGACAGAAAGTGCCACTCGGACAGAGGCGAGCGGTTCTGTTTCCACCATCGACACAGCCAGGCTGATCAGGGCTTTTGGGCAGGACCGAGTGCGCATCTCTCCCAAACTGTCTCAGCTGTACAGCACCATCAGCCTTCAGAAAACTCGCTCTGAGAAGTGGGCCAAGGGAAGCCGGAAGGCTAGGGCCACAGACCACCCAAAGCTGGCTCACACAGAGCCAGCAGGAAAGAACACTCAGGTATGTGATTGGCTTGCTTGACAGACAAATCAGCATGTAACTATTCGTTTGTTTGTTTGGTTGATTTATATCCTGCTGTTCTCCCGAATGGGGCTCAAAGTAGCCTACAAGACTGAGCAAAATAGGACATCTAAAACAGCATGAAATACAAAAGTTAGATGATATATTCAATTAAAACACTACCTCTAAAAGATGAAAAATTGAAACACTTAAAATACACATTGTAGGCTGATTACTTTTAATAATAGTAATAATATTAATACTGATAGTAATTTATATCCTGGCTTTTTTCACATTCTGTGTGGCTTAGGAAAGTTAAAGGAGATAACAGCTAAAAATTGACATTGTACAAAAGTTAAAAATGTAAGTCAACTATCATTAAAACTAAAAAGAGTTAAAAACAGACCATTAAAAAGAAACTGACAAAAAATAAACAGAGCAGCATATTATGAAAAGCCTTTGTCCTGTGCAGTCAGCACTCAAAGGCCTGCAGAAAAAAAGATCCTTGCTAGCCTATGAAATGATAGCATGGTGGGTATCAGTATAACCCGTTTAGGAAGAGGGTTCCAGAGCCTGGGAGCAGCCATGGGGGAGTCTCTTTTCTTTGTTCTCACCAGATGTACCTGTGAGAGATCTTCTTCAGCAGATCTCAAGACACAGGCAGGCTCATATAGGGAGATAGAGTCCTTCAGATAAAAATACACATCCACTGACCCTGGAGAGTTTTCCTTCTCCATAAGCTCCATAGGAACGGTATGGGGTTGAGGGGAAGCTAGCAGAGGCCAAGATTCAGTGGCTTTCCTGTGAAGGTACCATAGAGTGACTCTAGATGAGATTTGAACTGGGGACTCCCAACTCATGTGCTTGACCACACCACTGCACTTACAGGAAGGCTGTACAGGGTCAGGGTTGTTGTTAGTTGTCTTCAAGTTGGCTCCTATTCCTGGAGGCCCTGTTGTAGGGTTTTCTTGGAAAGGCTTATTCAGATGAGATTTCCCATTGTCTTCTTCTGAGGCTGAGAGAGTGTAACTTGCCCAAGGTCATCAAGTGGGGTCTTGAACTATTGTCTGCTGTATCTTAATTCAGAACTCAACCCACTACACCAGTGGTTCTCAAGCTGTAAGACGTAACCCTAAGGGGTGTGTGTGTGCAATAGTTGGTCAAGGGGGACACAAGAAAAGTAAATCTGCAACTGCAGGAATTGTGAAAAAGGGCAGTCCTCTGTGTGTGTGTGTGTGTGTGTGTGTACGTGCGTGCACCATTGAGGATTGACTGGCCCCTGCAAAAGAGCAACGCAAAGCACCTTCCCTTGTTATGCCTTCTTCCAACCTCAGCCATAACAAAAATCAGCTACCCTTTTTCCCACTTTTTTCCCCACTCAGCTTCTCCAAATACTCCATCATTGGTACAGCAGGCACACTCTCCTTAGCGACGAGGCAATTTCTCAGGTGGAGGAGAGGGAAATGAAGAGAGGAAGCAGAGAGCGTGAGGGCTCAGTGTGAAGATGGAGGGTGCACGTGGCACAAAGGGGCTGTGAGAGAGAGGAGAGAGAGGCATAGAACAAGACATGGGGGGTGCATGATGTGGAGAGGGGCACAGTGCTCTGATGTAGACATAAAGGGGGCCACAGGAGTAAACTAAAGTCATCCCTCCACTCGCTAGAGTTAGGGGCACAGGGCCCCTGTGAAGGTGAAAAAACTGTGAATAACTCTAAGCCCTCCCAAAGCATATTTAACACACAAAAAAGTATTGCCACCATATTCAACACACCATGGAGTCCCTTGAGGCATCAGGATTCCTTCGCAAGGCAGAAGTGGGTGGCTGGTGGGGCTGACTGCCACCTCCACAGCTGCCCAACAATGTTTTCAGTAGGGACTTACAAGCCTCGCTTGCAGTTTCTCAGTCTCACAAGGCTTGCAGTCCCAATTAAAAACGGCATAGGGAGGCAGCAGAGGTGACAGCAAATAATCTGTGAATAATCAAATCCACAAAAATGAAATCTGCAGTTGTGGAGGGCTGATTGTATGCCATACAGGTTCACAAGGACAGTGTACTCACTATTGAGCAGTAAGTGATAGCATAAATGCAAGTGTGGTTTGTCCATACAGATTCCTAGTGGGTGTCTGAGGTTTCCAAACTGTGGGTAAGTTTTGGGATTCCATGAACAGTGATGAGATCACCACTTATGTTTTCTCACTGGCTATCTTCTCCCTCTGTGTGTATATAGTTACCTGTTAGCGAATCTCTGAACATTAAATTCTCCTTGATTGCCAATACTATGCAGGGAGATGATGTGCAGCTCCATTCCTCAATGAGATGCTCCCAGGCTATAATCAGCCTCTGAGACCTTTCCAAAGGGACCACCAAGATGTGACTCCTTTCCCTGCAGTTACTGATCTCATCCTGCCTCTGCTCCTTGTGTGTGACAACACAAAACATCTTAAGAGACACGGTCATAGCTCAGTGTAAGTGGGACATATACTGTGCATGCAGAAGACCTCAAAATTGATCCCCCACATCTCCAGATAGAGTCTGGGCTGACATCCCAGAGTGCCACTGCTGCCAAGCAGTTGGAGATCAATATGGATGTTTGTGAGCCAACGGTCTGACTGTGGGCAGGGCAGTATTTCTCAAACTTTGGTTCTCTAGATGTTTTGGCTTTCAGAATTCCTCAGTGTTGGCCATGCTGGCTGGGACTTCTGGGAGATGGAAATCCAAAACCTCTGGAGCACCAAAAGCTGAGAACCAGTGGTATAGGCTAGTTTTTTCTTCTAGCATCCCCATCACATCCCCCCATTTCTTTTAAGGAGACAGCATGTGTCCAAACTTTGGGATTCACCAAGGTGGCAAATGATGGTGAGGCTGGCTTGGCATCTGTTGTTTTCCAGGACATAAACTTATGTTTTTTTGTCTCCGCATGATTATATTCCATTATGCTATGAATATCTTATAGAACCTTTGGGAGCAATAATTGGTTCCGCACCCCCTCCACGCATGAAGCTGTCTTTAGCTGTCTCCCGCTTTGCTCTCCAAATTGAATTAAGGTGCTTGAAATGTGGAAATAGAACTTTCAGTGTCTGATTGATTTACTGAGACTAATGCATGTGTATCACTGCTCCTTGTTTATCACACAACTTTGGTTTTTCGTTAAAAGTTATTAATAGATGCTAATTGCTGCAATAGGAGTCAGTCTACTGTGTTTTCCTAATTAAAAAATTAAATGTGACAAAGTTTGTTGTAATAACTGATTGCTAAATTATGGTAAAAATAAAGAAATGTTGTCATTAATTGCCATGGCATTTAAGTAGCAGTCATCCATATTTACATAACGATGAAGATTTGCGTAGTTCAGTTCTTTTATTTTTTTTCTTCTTCTTGTGCAGTTCATTTTTTTGGTCTTTATTTAAAAAGCAGCAGCAGCAGCAGCAACTACCATTTCAGTTCACATCATCTAATTGCCAATAAATTATTTTGCGAGGTGAGAAGGAGCCATGGCTGCCTCTCAGAAACAATGCATACTGTGGCACCCTAAATACTAACATATTTATTATATTGAGAGCATGCCTCAGATGCATAAAATAAGGTTTTGCCTATAAAAAACTGGGGCCATGATAGATTTCTCACTCTTTCAGATCTCACAGGGCCCTTAAGCTGTTGAAACAGAACAAACTACTGCTACTTTGGAGGGATTTATTATGGTCAGACTCCCTCATTTTAATGCCTGCCGGTCTATTGACTTCTTTCCAAAATTTTTTGTCTCATTTGGGAGGCAAAATGAATGAACAGCCACAAAATGGATGAGGGACTGGTTGACCCATTTATAGCTTAGAGCTCCCAGATTGCCATAAAGCAGCGTAAGGAGTCTAGAGGGCCTTGCTGTTTAGTCCGTGAACCGTGAACTGTGTCCAGCGGTGTGCGCGTGCTTGTTCTCCTTTTTTCCACATGGGCGCCATCCCCTCCTTTGTTGCAGAGGCTATTTCTGCAAGTTGCCCTTATCACACAGTGTCCAAATTTGGGCTAGAATGCCTTTGGGGACCTACTAAGATGGCTGGCCTACCATCGTCAGCATCTAGTTTGGGTGGAGAGGCATGGATGAAAACCTGCAGCCTGCATGCTTGTCTTACCCTCTAGAGTGGCCTGTTGGGATGTCCTGTTACTATTGTTACTGCTTTTTCTTTGTTCTTTTTTTAAAAAAAATTATTGGCCTTTATTGATCATCAGCCAAGTTAGATGTGTATTTGGAAGACTGGATTTCAGGGAGAATTACATCAGGACCCCAGAAGCTGCCATCCATCCATCCATTCATTCATTCATTTATTATATTTGTATGCCGTCTTTCTCCTGATATGGGACCCAAGGTGGCTTCCAACAACAAATTATTTATTTATTATTATCTGTATGCTGTCTTTCTCCCAATATAGGACCCAAGGTGGCTTCCAACAACAAATTAAAAACATCAAAACATTTAAAAACAATTAAAAACATTAAAATATATATAAAATCATTTAAAAAGAACCCTAAAACAACATTCAGTTACAACAAGTTAATAAATAAAGGTCCCCTAGCTTTCATAAAAGTCTGTTTAAAGGAAAAGTTCTCGCCTACTGGCAAAGGAAGAGCAGGGAGGGGGCCAACCTAGCTTCCTGAGGAAGGGAGTTCCAGAGGGTGGGAACAGCCTCTGAGAAGGTCCTGTCTCACGAGGTGAGCCTGAGATGGTGGTGAGACTGAGAGAAAGCTTTGCCCAGCAAACCTTAAGACTAGCTAGTTTGTAAATGGAGATACAGTCTTTCAGATAGCCTGATCTAAGCCATATGGGGCTTTGTAGGTCATAACCAGCACTTTGAATTGTGCCCGGAAATGATCAGGTAGCCAGTGAAGGTGTTTCAACAAGGAAGTTTTCTGGTCCCTGTAACTGGCCCTGTTCAGGATTCTAGCTGCTGCATTTTGTACCCACTGAAGTTTCTGAACAGTTTCCAAAGGTAGCTCCACGGAGAACATGTTATAGTAGTCCAACCGAGATGTAATCAAGGCGTGTGTCATGGAAGCCAGATCTGACATCTCAAGGAACGGCGCAGCTGGCACACAAGTTTTAACTGTGCAAATGCACTCCTGGTCACTGCTGAAACCTGGGCGTCCAGGCTCAGAGTTGAATGCAGGAGAACCCCAAGACTGTGAGCCTGAGATTTCAGGGAGAGTGTAATCCCATCCAGCACAAGGAGAGTCCCTATGCCCTGAACTGCCTTTCGACTGACCAGGGGCACCTCTGTCTTGTCTGGATTAAGCTTCAGTTTGCTTGGCCTTATCCAGTCCATTAGTGACCACAGACTTTTGGTTCAGGACCGAGACAGCTTCCTTGGAATCAGATGGAAAGGAGAGGTAGAGTTGGGTGTCATTAGCGTGTTGGTGACACTGAACATAGACAACCCTGGAAGCTTAGGATGGGCAAGAGGCATGGCTGGACAGAGGATGGTCTAGAGCAGTGGTTCTCAACCTGTGGGTCCCCAGATGTGTTTGGACTTCAGCTCCCAGAAGCCCCAGCCACTATGGTCAATGCTCAGGGCTTCTGGGAGCTGAAGTTTTTTAACATCTGGGGACCCACAGGTTGAGAACCACTGGTCTAGAGCAATACTACTCAACATGGTGGTCCACAAGATCAGCACCAGTCCATAAGACATTGGCTGCCAGTCCCTGCTGAGTTTCCAGGAAATAAAGAAATGCTAGTAGGCAGTGGGCATAAATTTGGTACTGGTCCCTGGCACTTGGCAAGAAAGTACAGTAGGACCTTGGCAAGAAAGTACAGTAGGACCTCCACATTCGTGAGGGATAGAGGCAGAGAACCCCTTCACATTCACGGATTTGACTCTCGTGGATTTGATTATTCGCGAGGCACCCATGCTTCCCCTCCAATTCTCCTCCTCCCCCCATTCCCTTCCCAGACTCTGGAACAGGAACCTTCTTTCTGCACATCCAATCCAGAGGCAAGGGACTTGGGGGGCAGATCCGAAGGTGAGAAAGAAGTAAGTGTGCACCCCAATTGCTTTACCTTTTACCTGGGCGCAAGTTCTCAGTGTGGGGAAGGGGCAAAGCAATGTCAGGGAGAGCTCAGAGGACACAGGGAAAGTGTGCGTGTGCATCTTCCGCCACCATATTGCCTTTCCTTATTCCTCGTGCGAGCTCTCAGCACTACTGAAGAGGGAGGGGATAGCTCCAGGGAACAGGGAAAGTATGTGCGTGTGTCTTCTGCCATCCCATTACCTTTCCTTCTCCCTGGCACGAGTTCTCAGCACAGCGAAGAGGCAAGGAAATGAGAGGGAGATGCAAGGGAATGGGGGGAGGAGGAGAATTGGAGGGGAAGCATGGGTGCCTCGCGAATAATCAAATCCACGAGAGTCAAATCCGTGAATGTGAAGGGAGAACTGTAATTGCTGCTGCCCTTAGCTAGACGGCTTGGAAAGCACTGGTCTAGGGCAGTGCTATGGAGCTAGCATGATGTACTGGTCTGAGTGTTACAGTATGACTCTGGAGACCAGGGTTCTAATTCCTGCTTAGCCACGGAAAACCATTGGGTGACTTTGGGCAAGTCACACTCTCTCAGCCTCAGAGGAAGAGGATGGTGGCAATCCCCCCTGAACAAATTTAGTCAAGAAAACTCCATGATAGGTCTGCTTTAGGGCCACCGTAAGTCAGAAATGACTTGAAGGTACGTAGCAACAACAACAATGGGCAATGGTTCTAAACCTTTGGCCCTTCACAGAAGTTCTGGGCTTCAACTCCCAGAAGCTCTGTCCACTAGCCATGCAGGATGGGGGGCTGCTGCAAACTGAAGATGAAACATCTGCGGAGTAGTAAAGGTTGCTGGCCACTGGCCTAGGGCAACAGACAACTTTCAGAGCATTCACTTAGGTGTCAGAAGTAGACTGTCGCCTCAATATGAACCAGCGTGTCAGGATTCGTAATTAGAAATCTCTGTGTAAGGCATTCTAGGTAATTATACACTTCGCTGATTAGGTGTCAGGTAGATTACAATATCTAGACGAGCATGCAAATTCCTGTGTCAACAGTTTAAAAGACGAACTAAAAATGTTGAAAGGATGGAGAAAGAGACAAAAAGAAAGATTTTAGAGTTCAGTGAAAAGCTGGAGGAATATTGGTATAGCTACTCTGCGGGTAAAAAAAGATGACAGCATCTTTTGTTGGGATAAAACTGTTGCCACAAAGGAGAAAAAATGATTTGGAAAAGTCAACTAAGGAAGGGGTAAAAATGGCCTTAAACTGGACAGAGAGTTTGGGAAAGGATTGCTTTAATTTTCCCATTGTTAACAGGGATGGAGACCTGCTAAGTTCACACTTCCTGAAACCATATATAAACAGGAATGTAATGATCCTTTGAGTATTCATACTTCTGAAATTTATTATGCATTTTGTTAGGGAGACTTGCTTGCAAAATTGCATGTCTTAAGCAAAATGGAAATGCATGTGAGAATGTGTATGAATTTTCATGTGAACCTTTTTTTAAAATGGAAGTAGAAACTTGTTACCAAATAAAGAATTACTGCTGAGTGCTTTTTTGCTTAACAGTTGTGAATTTACAAATCTTTAATAAGGGTAGAGATCTTCCTAACTACTGAGACAGTGGACCTTGGGCTGCATCCCACTTAGCAGCATGCCGGAGCTGATCTATTCAGCATCACTGTTGCTTTGCATATTTTTTTGTGCAAGGTGCAAATTCTGTCCAAGGTGTTTATGCCTTTGGAGACTGCAAGACTGGGCTGATGTTTAGAGGACATGCAGCTGTCTTAGGAGAGATCTTTTAACCTCCCTTTCATCTCTTTATACACCTGCCCTGTGTGAGTACCTGGAAGCCATGCCCTATGAGGATAGACTTAGAGAGCTGGGTATGTTTAGTCTGCAGGAGAGAAGGTTAAGAGGGGACATGAGAGCCATGTTTAAATATTTGAAGGGATGCCATGTAGAGGCTTGTTTTCTGCTGCTCCAGAGACCAGGACAAGGAGCAATGGATTCAAGCTGCAGGAAAGGAGATTCCACCTGAACCTCAGGAAGAACTTCCTGAGTGTAGTGGAGGCTCCTTCCTTGGAGGTTTTTAAGCAGAGGCTGGATGGCCATCTGTCGGGAGTGCTTTGAGGGTGTTCCTGCATGGCAGAAGGGGGTTGGACTGGGTGGCCCCTGGGGTCTCTTCCAACTCTACATTTCTATGATTCTGTGATTCTATGAAATGGGATTCTGATAAGAGTGAGACTGGAGGAGAGAAATCGCTTCCTTCTCAATGTCTTCCCCCTACCTGAATTTACTGCATTTGTTGTCTAAGCAACAGTGAGGAGGAATCAGCAAATCTAAAAGTTCTATTTATAGGATGTAGCATGTTGTCTGCTGTTTTGAGATGTCTTGCTGAGTAGAGCAGGTTGCTGTCTCATTTGTTTTCACAACAGCCCTGTGAGGGAGGTCATTTAGGTCCCATTTAACAGAACCAAACTTTACCAAAGGGACAAATTAAAGGCAGTGACATTTAGCACCATTTTTCAAGACTATTTTCCAAGAGGCATTCGAGATATTGTTTGTTTATTTACCTGTTCAGTGCAAAGAAGGTGCTCTCCGTGGCAAGCGATTTGTGTGTGTTGATTTGCTGTGCAAATGTACCACTTTTCCTTATTTCCATGGCTAGATTCTCAAAGAATGTCAAAAGAACAGCTTCCACATGGCCAGGATTGTTTTTCATGGTAACTCTGGCCTGGGGAGCATCTTGCATGTGTTTCCCATGCCCCTTATTGTCCAGAAATCCAGGCTTGAATGATCTCTCTCAAAGATATTTCACCTGGCTAAAATTAATTTCTGATAGCTGGGAATTGTGGTTTGTTGTTTTTTTTGTAATGATTTTTTTTTATTAAGGTTTAAGCTCGAAAATAAAAAGACCCCCCCCCCACACACACACACTTCCAGGCTTAAATCTTCCAGTTGCAATTGCTTATTTCCATTACATACAAACATAATTTCCATTTTACAGAGAACGATTACATTATTTCTTCTTGATTTCTTATACATTTATATCCTCACCTAATCCAATATTCCTTTCCATTCTTTTTCAAAATTCTGGATAGATTTATTCTTCAAAGAAAATGCTAATTTTTCCATCTCTATCATATCCAGAACTTTTAGCTTCCACTTTTCAACATCAATATATTTCTTTTCTTTCCAGTGTTACCCATATGTTAGCCTTGCTGCAGTTATTAAATACAATAATATCTTCTGATGACTTCTTATTTCCTTTTGAGCTGGGAATTGTGTTTAATTGCTGCACATCTGGAAGCAAAATGCATGGGACTTGGTTAAGATTTCTCATAGCTGGAGTTAGATTTAAATTTTGATTGATTGATTCATTGATTCATTCATTCCATATCCTGTCAGCTTGGAATTGTAGACAGCATGTAACCTCTTATAAACACAATACATAAAATAAAATAAAATAAAATACCACTTATTCCAAAATTAAAATACAGTCAAACCAGCTTCTATTTTAAAAACACAAGTTTAAAACATAGGTTAAAAACAATTTTAAAAACTTATTTAAAAAATAAAAGAGAAACAGAACAGCCTTCCTTAAAAGCATCATCTGCCGCAATATAATAAAAACCAAATACCTGCCTAAATAAGAAGGTTTTTACCTGCCTACAGAATGACAGTGGGGAGAAGGCCAGCCGGACTCTCTTGGAGGAGGGAATTCGACAACCCTGGAAGCAGCCACTGGAAAGACTCTCTTGGTCCCATTGCCATGACTGTGATGGCGGTAGGACCAAGAGAAATCCCTCTCTGGTAGATCTTGAAGCTTGCACAGGCTTATATAGGGATTTTTGGGTTCAAATCCAAAATTAGATCTCCTCAACCTGGAACAGGGGAGAGTTACACTTCTCTCCAACCCCCTTTGTCTCTATTCTTGTGTATCAGAATGAATTTCTGAAGCAGAGGGTCCCTCCAGTCCATGGAGACTCTCTGATGTAGAATTCTAGATTTCTAGATGGAAGGGGCAGAACTAAACTGCTTGCTGTTGCTATCCTTCCTCTTGTGACAAAAATTGTGGCCCATATGAAGAAGGCTGCTACTTTTCAGCAAATCAGGCAAAATCTGAAATGTGCAGTCTCTGTGTGTGTTTGTTTAATATGGCTGGTGGGCAGATACAGAGGTCACTAGGCAGAAGGATTAGGGGCCATAAAATTCTAAAAGGGTAGCTGGCTGGTGTTTCAGAGCCAACTGACTCCTCTGTGAGTGCACGTGTGTGCTTGTGTGTGTGTAAGTGTAAGAGAAAGGGAGAGATTGACTCAATTTTCAAAAAGTACCAAATTAACGTCCAGGCCTTTGAGACTCCCATGCCTGCTTTTTCTCTTTTAGGCAGCAGACTCTTTCATGTCGTCAGATTCAGTTTCCACGGCCAGTGGTTCTCGAGGACCCAGCTCTGCTCTCAGTAGCAAGCGAAGCACAAGGATGTTAAACAAGGCCATTCAGGCAGGTGAGTAGCTTAGATCTTGAACCCTCCTCCCTATCAGTTGGCAGGCACTGTTATCTTTTTGTTGAGATCTTTCGCTCAGACAGGATTCTTCCCAGAGCAGTCTCCCTTTTTTTTGCACATCTTTACAGTTCGTATCTGTTCACAAAAGAATAGCAAACTGAACACAAAGGGAACGGCACTTCTCTTGTCTGTACTGACTTCTTCAGCATCAGCAGGCAGTTCCTTTGTTCTTACTGTGGGCTTTCTTAACTCTTGCCTCCTGATAAATCTTGGTCAGAGGACCAATCTGTTCCAGGGGGTATTTCTCTCTCTTGCAAGGTCAGCCAGAAAACTTTGACATTGCTTTAGATAAGTGTCAGTTCCTCTGCTTAGAAGGTTCAAGGGCTGATTCTTCCTGGAGTTTTTGCTCTGTATTTGAAGTGAATTTTCCTCTGTTTGTTTCTGTGATGCCTGATCGGGGGCAACACCTGTTCCAAAATAGAGGCAAGTTACACAGTTGAGGAATGGCCTCCACATCTCTTTAAACTGGAGTTAGTTGTAATTGCCAGTTAGTTTCAGGGCAATATAGCAGTAACAAGAAGAGCCAACATGATTTGGTCAGACCTCACACAGAAAACTGTAGTTCCGGGCACCACAGTTTGAAAAGGTTATCAGCAAGCTGGGATGTGTTCAGAGGAGGGCCACCAAGATGGGAAAAGGTCAAGAGACCCAGCCCTCTGAACACATCCCAGCTTGCTAGGACTTAGGGAGCTTGGAGAAGAGAAGCCTGAGAGATGACATGAAAATTGACATGATAGCTCCTTTAAACACCTGAAGGGATGTCATGTAGTAGAGGGAGCCACCTTGTTTTCTGCTGCTCCAGAGAGTAGGACATGAACCAATGAATTCAGATTACAAGAAAAGAGATTTCACCTAGACATTAGGAAGAACTTCCTGACAATAAGAACAGCTTGACAGTGGAATATGCTGAGTGGTGGAATCTCCTTCTTTGGAGGTTTTTAAACAGAGGCTGGATATTTGGTAGTGGACTGTCTTGGACTATCTTTATTTGGAAGCCTTTAAACAGAGGTTGGTGGCCATCATTTGGAAGTGTGTTAGTTGTATATTCCTGCACAGCAGTGGCTTGGACTAGATGGCTCTTCTGGTTTCTTCCAACATTATGATTTTATGATTTAGCGTTGGAAGGGAACCAGAGAGGACACCAACTCCATGGTTATACCGACTCTGAAGATGGGCATTAGAGATTTAAATATTCTACAATATTTTATATAGGTATTGAGTTTAGTGCATCACACAGAATGTAACATCTGTGGAGCCTTAGTTGTTAATTTTTGTTCTGTTTTTGAAGTAAGTTTTTAGCACTAATGGCTGTAGTGGGTGAAAAATGAGCTGTCAGTGTCTGCTTTAATCCTAGAACCCTGGAGTAGGGTTTTCAGGACAAGGTTCAATGGTGAGAGCCAGAAACTCGGTATTCTGAAGGGTTTCACATGAAGGAGTTAAATATACAAAACAAGCTGTTTCAAATGTGTCAAAAGTGGAAGGCATCAAAACCGCTACCCAGACCACTGCTCCTGGTTATTTCTCTGTGAATGTTTTATTGTTTAAAAAATTTCATGCTTTGTTATAGTACTTAAGCATTCTTTTCTTCAAAATTTCAAAGGAGATTCTGCAGCCTAGCCCTTGATTACAAGTTTCTCACCAGCAAGTCCTGAATATTACGATTTCTATACCAAAATAGATTTCTTGTATTTATGATTATCAGTACAAGTTTGTCAGTCTGACTTTGTTCTCATTTTGAAGACTTAGAATCCAAGAATAAGGTAAAAAAAGGTACTGAAATATTTTCTGTTCAGATTTTGCTTCTGAACCTCTGTTAATAACTTTTGGAAGGGGTCATACACAGAGTTAAGTATTTTACTATAAAAACCACCACAAAATTAAATGCAGAATCTTCACCAGCCGTGACTTAGCATCGGTCCATCCATTTGTGTGATGGGTGTCAAATTATGTGAATTACTTGTAACAGAAACGTGTGTGTTTTGTTGTGTGTATAGAGCAGACTGTTTCCCACGTATCTCCTAATCAGTTTCCAATGAGCAGCCCTTTGTGGTAAATTAGTTCCTATCCGTTCTAGTACTCTTGTCCATTTACCATCCACAGCACAAGATGGATTTCCCTTTTTAATTTTGGTGGTTATTGAACTGCTGTCAAATCTGCTGAGCCCAAATAAACTTCAAAATTAAACTGTCAGGCCCATTCCCCTGAATTCATTCTTCTGCAGTGTAATAATATTCTAGTTTTGTATTAATTTAAATTAGCTTCAGGCTTTGGGTTTTGTTTCCCCAGGGGGAAAAAACAACTTCAGGTTTAGATATGTGCATTCAGTTCTTTCCTTCCCTTGCTGCCCGCTTAACAGTTCATTTCATGGTTAAAAATGCCTGGGGTACAGCCTGTGGAAGGAGATGACCTGAAGGCTTCTGCTGTTATGAATCTGGTGCATTTCCTTCTAGAGGGCTAGGATGTCTAAATCTTTTTCCTGAACAGGGCTTCTTCCTGGGTAAGCAGCTGGTTTGTAGATGTCTTGTCCCTCATTGACCTTGTTGAAAATTGTTGGATCTTGCACTGGATTTTTCTTCCGTTAAGGTTTGAAACTGGCAGATTCAAATTACAAGAAAAGAGATTCAACTCCAATATTATGAAAGATATTTCATAATTATTGAAAAGAGATTCAGCTTCAATATTTACTGTCAGAACTGTTTGATGGTGGAATAGACAGCCTCAGAGGGTGGCAAACTCTCTGTCTTTAGAGGTCTGTAAGCAGAGGCTGGGTGGACGTCTTTTGGGAATGCTTAAGTTGTATCTTTCTGCATGGCAGACGGGGGTTGGACTCAATGGGCCTTCTGGTCTCTTCCAGCTCTAAAATTCTAAAATCCCTGTTCAATATCGCTTATAGTACAAAGACAGTTGTTCTCAGACCTATATCCTTTCTCACCATTTTTCTTATCTAAAGCAGCTGGCATTGTCTGTTTCTTTCCTTTTGTTTCAGTTAAAATCTTTTCTAAAGCATGTTCTCCAAAAAGGCAGCAACCCTTAGAGGATGCCTTTGCCAAATTTGCTCAAGATTTATTTGTTCTGTGCTATCTAGCCCTCCCGTATGCTGGGAGGGGCCTCCAGAGAAAACTTAGTAATTCATGTCTGCTGCATCACTAGAAAAACTAAGAAAAATTACTGCTTTTCTTTTTAAACAAAAGCTCCCAGAATTCCCAGGCAGCATGGCATTTGGAGTTTTCCTCCAAAAAATAGTTTCCTGGCTCTCAAGTTTTGATCAGATTCTCCTTTTCTTTTCTTTTTCTTTTTTCTTGAACTTTAGGAGACTTTGAGATTGTGAGCAGCGCAACCAAGAAGCATACACGAGATGTTGGCCTGACTTTTCCCACCCCGACATCCAGCCACACGAGGCTACAGGGAGACCGTGGGAGTGGAATGGAAGACGAGCTCTCCCAGACTGATGCACGCAGTTCAGAGAGCAAGGGCAAACAGAGGAGGCAACCGAGCAGCTTCTTTGCAGAAAAACGGCCAAGGAAGAGCAAGACTCCGTGGCTGCAAGGTCTCTAACAAGTGTGGCATCTTTTTTTATGGATGGGGAAAGACTTGCATGGCACTCTGCGGAGTACTTTGTCTGTGGCTGCAATCCAACATCCTGTCAGCATAGTGTAAATGCCTGCATGTGGAGATGTGCTACCCGAGAACTGTGCAACCCCCCACGCAGAATAGCAGTGTTGTGCAATACATGTCTTTGACTACATGTTGTTTCACAATACACGATGCACAACCCATAATACACAATGACAATGCAAAGTATAGGGTGTACAGCTGCAACACAAGCTACAGGATGCATCTCCACAATGCATAACAGCTGCAGTGCACAACAAGCAAAGTACAAATCATGAACATACTATCTGCGCAACTCTGCTTCTGCCACCGTTAGCAGAACACGTCTATTGCACAATGCTTTGGCTCCAGAGGCACAGCATGACTTACACATGGCTATAAGAGCTGGCAGGGAAGTTGGGAGACTGCACACACCAAAAGAAATCCAGAGTTGATCTAAGAACACCATTCCCCTCTACCCATACAATGTAAAGTTAGAGGGTACCTGTGCAGGAAAATCATACGTTGCAGCTTTAACTGTAGCAGGTTTCCCTGCTTCTTCACTGTCACTGAAGACAGGAGGCAAATACTGCTTGCATAGAGGCGTGGAACAAAACATGAGGGTGCATTAAAGCTTTACTCAGTTTTCTTCTAGCTGTCAGGGATAGGGAGAGCATCTGTGGAAAGTCCCAAGTCAGTCCTTCCAGGGGTAAACAAAATTTGTTTCAGGGGACAGTGGAAGCTATTCCATAGTTGCTTCTGGTTGTCTCTTCACTTACACCCTCACTTGCGGTGCTACTGATTAGAGACGCTTTGCTGCCCCCAGCTGGGCAGTGTGCTTTAAAGCAAGAGCTGCAATCCTTTGTCCGCTGACATTGGCAAGAGGTCTTGAGGTTCTCAAGAGATCCTGAGGTCCAGGTCTCCCCATGGGTGGCTTGATTCTCTCTCTTCAGTGTTTGGTGTACTGGTACAGTCAGATGAGCTCTGTAGATAATGCTAACCTTATTGCTTCCATTAGTGCTTTGAGTGTGTGAATTGCTGCCTTGCACTGATTGCTTAATGTGTTTTAAGTATTTATATAATAATGTATAGGCAAAAATGACCCTTAGAGCAGCTCTTGAACATGTAAAAGTATCGATAGTAAACAAAGGAAAATTCATTTAGCAGTAGTATAACAAGTACCTTAGCCAGCAATAAAGATTGGAGATAGAAAGTGCAGTTAAATAAGGTTATTTCAAGTTACCGCCTAAACACAGCAGAATGAATCTAGAAAACCCCAAACCTAAGAAACGTGCTATTTAAAAAGGCCAAAAAATACTTGACTGATTAAAACCATGTAACAAAATCTGCATTAAATAAATATAATACAGTAGGAGGAGAAGTTGTTTGTCCCTCAACTTTGGTTGTGCTTTGTTAGTGAATCCAATGTGAATGTAGTTTTCTAATCTGTATTCGGCTTTGCTGTCTCGGGATGATAGAGGTTGTACTTTAGGCTGTCTGCAGAGCGTCAGCATAGGGGGCTGCATCCAACTATAAATCCCAACAGGATTCATGGAACTTCCTAATTCTTTCAGAAGTCCCATTGATTCAACAGGTCTATTCCAATTGAGACTAACGATTAGATTTAACCCAGAATAACATGTCAGTGTTTCGGACAATTAGTCCAAAAAAGAAAGGTGAAGGTTCTTAAAAGGAGGAAACTCTCAACATATTTTAATTAAAAATGCAAGGGCCACATGTTTCAGTATGAGATTTCTCAAAGAATCCATGAATAAGATTATTATTCAGGGATCCTTTGAGAAAAGTCATATTGAAACCGAAAGCAAAGAAAATCAATGCATATCAATGCCTCAAAACCCAGAAAACCCACAAGAACCAACATATCAGTATTGTTTGTTGCTGTTAACTGCCATCCGGTCAACTTTAACTTAGCAACCCTGTTGTTGAAAGACTCCAAGTCACCCTCTCATCAGCAGCCCCACTGAGGTCTTGCAAACTCAGGGCTGTAGTTTCTGTGTCTTCACTTCATCTTCTGGCACTATCTGTTGTTGCATTTTGGATTGTCTCATCATAAGGTTTTAAAGGAAGAAGGCTTCAGGAGTGGTTTACCATTGTCGCCTTCTGGGCAGTGCTAACAAACATTCGCTGTGGTGCTGTTGTCTCTGAGAGATCCTCCGCCAGGGTCACACCATCACTACCTCCAACTACTGGTGCTGCCCAGTAACTATTTGGCATGTTTAGTCTGGTTCTTCAGCAAAAGCCTGTCTGACAATGGAGACCCTATTAGCAGCACTCCATCATCAGCATAGCCTCTTGCCTTATAGGCACATGCAGTCCGACCACCATAGAAAGGTCGTGCCTTCCGTGGGCTTATCAGTATGATGCATCATAAATACTGGTCTGATAATGTATCTCATTTTAGGATCACCTTGTGATTCACGAAGATCTTCACAGAAATCTGATAAAATTGTGAAGCTCATAATATACAGTCAGCCCTCCACATTTGCAGGTTTCACTTTTGCAGATTTGATTATTCATGGATTATTTGCTGTCACCTCTGCTGCCTCCCTGGGCCATTTTTAATAGGGACTGCAAGCCTCATGAGACTGAGAAACTGGGAATGAGACTTGTAAGTCCCTATTAAAAATGGTGTGTGAGGCAGCAGTGGAAGTTCCAGTAAGCCCCACCAGCCACCCACTTCTGCCATGTCAAGGGACCCTGATGCCTCAAAGGAATCCATGGTGGGGTGAATATGGTGATCATACTTTTTTGTGTGTTAAGTATTGTTTGTGAGGGCCTAGCGTTATTCACAGTTTTTCCACTTTCACGGGTGCCCTGTGCCCCTAATCCTAGCGAATATGGAAGGATGACTGTATTAAAACACTGCCCACCTGTGCCAGACTTCTGTGTTCTTCGTAGCTTTCCCATCTTTCATTCTTTGTTTTTCGTCATCTTCCTGCTTGTTAAATCAACTGATACCCTAATTTGGGATGCATAATTCTTTATGCGAAGGAACAAATGTGTATCTGCAACTGTGGTGTACATATGTCTACTCTGAATGGAACACACAGATCTTTGGCTTATGTAGGCAAAAAGGTCCTGAGCAAAAAAAAGAAAGATAACTAGGGGAAGTATCTTCTTCTGAGTGCTCATGCAAAAAAAAACTGTATCTCCAGCAACAAAGGGCAAATTTAGACTACATCTCTTTTAAAACAACATTTTTCCCCCTCTAACTCTCCACTCCCCCAGGAGTTTCCTGGTTCGTTCCTGCGGAGGATTTGAAGGCTGATCTCAAGAGAGGAAATGGAACCAGTGGTGTTCCAGAACCAAGTCTATCGTGGTTTGAACCATTGCCGAGTGGGAAGCCCTGGCGGGAGCCTCTCCGGGAGAAGAACTGGCAAGGGGATCGCAGGGGCCTCCAGGTGCGTCTGGTGCCTCCAACGAGAGATGTCGAGAATAATCCACCGTCACCTTTTGCGAAAATTACATTGCAGGTAAAGCCCAGGCTCTGCTCATGGGCTGCTACTCCGGCTTTTGCTGTTTGTTGTGGATGGTTTGGCTGGTGAATGGATTTAACCCCTTGTTTGTTTGACAGAAGAAAAAGCCTCTCTCTCCTCCCTTCTCTCTCTCTCTGTAGATATGTGTGTTCCTTCTAGATCAGGAGTGGGCAAAGTTGTGGCCTCAGGGCTGCATGTGGTCCCCCAGGTTGTTTTGGTGGCTTCCAGGGTAGGAAAAAAAATTGAGGCATTTTTTGCTCCAGAATGCCTCAAATGATCTCTAAGGGGCATTTCCACCAAGGAGCCCCCCATGGATCCCCCAGGAGTCAAAACTAATTTTTGCAAGATTTTTCAAAAAAAAAAAAAAAAAAATTGGGACAAAAAATATTTTATTTTTTAGGGAGGAGCAGGTATGGTGGGGAGCACTGCTTTCTAAGGCCTCCTGGGAGGGCTGCCACAGCTCCCTAGATTTCCACAGTTGCTCACCTCTATTCTAGATCAAAGATGGGCAACTGTTGAGGAAGACAGGGGTCTTTTTTTTTTTTAGACCCACTGACTGTGCATCCCTCCCACCTCCCAGGAACATGGGCAGTGATGCAACATTACATCCAGCTGTCCCCGATTTACTTTCATTTTCAACTGATTTCAGCCAGAGCCTTATTTCTGCCATTTTTGGGGGTTATTGGAGCTTTTTAAGAAATGGCCGAGTGAAATCATTGCTTTTGTGCATGGTGTCACGTGATTTGAGGCTTTACAAAATTGCCTTTTTTAAAAAAAATTAGGGGGTTTGGGGGCCCTATGTGACCCAAAGAGCACCATCCCTTCCCTAGACTGTGAGTGGTGTATTCCCAGATATCCAGAAGGCCTCAGGTTGGGGAAGACTGCATTGAAGCTTCCTTTCACTTGCCTTCCAGCTTTATTCCACAATATTGGAGTACAGTCCTCCCTCCACATTCGCTAGGGTTAGGGGCACAGGACCCCCATGAATGTGGAAAAACCATGAATAGCTCTAGGCCCTCCCAAACCATATTTTAACATACGAAAAAGTATGATCACCATATTCAACCCACCATGGATTCCTTTGTGGCATCAGGGTTCGTTTATAAGGCAGAAGTGGGTGGCTGGTGGGGTTTACTACCACCTCCACGGCTGCCCCACACCATTTTTAATAGGGACTTACAAGTCTTATTCCCAGTTTCTCAGTCTCACGAGACTTGCAGTCCCTATTAAAAATGGCATAGGTAGGCAGCAGATGTGACAGCAAATAATCCACAAAGAATCAAATCCACAAAACCCACAAACGTGGAGGGCTGACTGTACAATTGTAAACCATCACAGGTGCCATTTTTAAGCTGGGTGCCAGGGAGGCGGTTGTTCAAGCTAAACATACCCAACTGCCTAAGTTGTTGCTCACAGGGCATGTTTTCCAGCCCTTTTACCATTTTGGTCGCCCTCCTCTGAATGTATTCCTTTTAGGATCCAGTATTCACACACACACGCATAGAGTGCACCAGTAGGAAAAAAGGCAGTCTTAACACTGTCCCTGTGCTGCCGGTCTGTTTTTACACCCAAGCAGTGAGGAGAGGAGGCTCCTTTCTGGACACCCATTGTAAGCACCGAGTGTGCCAAAAGGAGAAGATAGAGCCCTTAGCAGCAGCTGCTGGGCATTTTGCAAGTGAAGTGAGAAGGGTGGTGTCAAAAGCAGCCTGAGGCCCAATGCTCGTGATGCTGAAGGCCTGCCGTTAGGTACAAGTCCAGAGCTTCCCTTGGCTAAATCCAGATTGTGATGAAGTCAGGGAGTCAAGTTGTAAACTTGAAGTGTGTTTGTCCCTACTTTCACTTGAGCTTTGACAGATTTTAGAACCATGGTAACGCCTTCCTCCACACGCACTATTCCAAACCTAATTTTGAATGGTTTTAATCCATCCCCCCTCATATCCGTTTGATTTACAATTTCTAAGAGGCCTCCCTGATTGCTTGGCGTCTGTTTTTGTCCCATGTGCGCCTTGCTGGGTCTCCATCCTGCTTGTTGAAGCTTAAGTACTTATCCTTTTTACAAATATGTAGCTGCGCTTATTCCCAGTCTGGTATCTTTCCGGTTGGTTGTCCGACATCAAAGCATTTGTTAACAAGACCCACAGAGAGCTCTCTTCAGCTTTATAGATGCAATATTCTGTACATTGCAGGGATAATTCTCTTCTTCTAAGGCATGTCTTCAGTGCTTTGTAAATGGGGTTAGCTATTTTTGTCATCTCTCCCTCCCCACCCTGAAGCTGAGGTTCTGAAACAACTCTTCCTTTTTTTTTCATTTCCCAACTTTAGGAGGCTCTGGCGTTGCGCCGTCCCGATTTCATTTCCAGCTCTGGGGAGCGTGTGAAACGCCTCAAGCTAATCATAGAAGAGAGAAAATTACAGAGTATTCTCCAGAGTGAGAGAGAAGAATTATTTAATCCTCCCGAACAGAGGAGAAGTTACAGGAATCCAGCTTTTCTTCCAAACAGAGGTGCCTTCTTCGTAGTTCTAGTTTTGGATTATAGAAGTATTGTATGTGTCTGTACATCTGTGTGTATATATGTGTAGGGGGATTTGGACATCTGCTGAAGAGGCAAGCTTTGGAACATGTTGCTCTCCTCTGCATATTTGTATAGCTCTGACCCAAATCCTACTGTTATTCCTGACTCAAATAGAACAATTGAATCAAGTGGATATGTCTAATGTTGACTTGCCATTTGACAATTGACTAAATGAGTCTGTTTGAGTTGGGACTAGCCAACTGGGTTCTGGCTACTTCTGTGCAGTTCCTTTTTACTGTACATTGGGCATATCTTGTTCTCATATATAGGACATAGTACTGTATGGGCTAAATAAGAGATTTCCAAACTTTTCATGTTGATGACACTTTTTTTTAGACATGCATCATTTTACAACATAGTAATTTAGTTTTACTAGCAAACCAGAGGTTAAACTAACCCCTTATAAGAGATACAGACACGTACATAAATTGTAGTAACAAAATGTATGGGGACACAATATATCTCATGAAAACCCTTTATATATTATTATAAATATATTATTATTACATATATTATATATATTATTATAAATAATAATATACATGTCCAAGATTGTAGGTGACACACACCCATTATATATTATTATATTAAAAATATATTATTATACATAATAATACACATTTCCAAGATTGTAGGCGACACACTACACACTTCAGGCGACACACTAATGTGTCACAGCCCACCATTTGGAAAGCCCTGTGGTAAATGGCCAAATTTCAAAAAGATTATCTGAATATAAATAGAAATGAAAACTTCTGGAAAAATTGGAAGCAATCCTGTTTTAACTCAAGCAACTGATAGTAGCATCGATCTTTGAATAGACACTGCATTGGTACCTGCCTACAGATTGTCTGCTCACAAACATTTTTTCCATTGATAAGTTTCTCATAGGCAAGACAGCCTGGCAGCCTAACACAGTGGTTCTTAACTTGGGGTCAGGGGTCTGTGATATCCTGAAAGGGGGTCCGCAAAGGCGTGAAGAAATGTTATGAGCTTTTGCAGCTAAAACAGAAAGAAGGAAAGGAGGAGTGAATGAATAAATGAAAGAGCAACAGATAGGACAGTCATACTAAGAAAAATTTTCCTAAAAAATACAGTCTGAAAATAGGGTGTGTCTTATACGCCGGCAAATACACACACACACACACACATTTTAAACAAACAGAACAATTCTTCCTAAGAAGTTTATTGGAGATAATATAGGATTTACAACTTGCACGACTATGACAGGCTGATATCCCACATGGGAATCCTGGAAGGTGGGCCCAGGTGCTTTGAGGTTTGATGAGAATAGATATTTCTTTGTAGAGAACCCAGTGCAGGGAAGAACCCTTGAGAGACAGAGGGAGAGCTTGATGTAGGTACTTCTGTAGATCTGGTTGGAAGCTTTTTCTATGAAAGGGTGGTTAACCCACAGGTAAAATCAGTTGGGACAAGCTGTATGATGACAGACAGAGACAGATCCCAAACTGAGTACCACCTCCTGTTCTTCCTTTCTTCCCTTTGTTTTCTGGGCAGGGATACGTTTTGAAAGCACCTTGATCTGTGCCATCTCACTTTTCTACTTTCCCTTTGTGAGAAGAGAGGGATGCGAACCATGAGATCTGCCCACAGCTCCCTGCCCCTGTTGATTCTATCCCACCTTTTCAGCCAGTGCTTAAAGAAAGACTAGCAGTCACACTGAAGTAAAAGCAGCCGCTGTGGAATTAAAATATAAGATTTGCACAAGCTCAGAGAACACAAGTATCCAGGAGTTCTCATCTACCCTCTAGGCTTATGCACTGTCATTTAGCATTTTTTGTCCTGTCTGCTTTATGATATCTGCAAACGCTGTGGCATGAAGAACAGACATCTCTGGGCAGTGGAGTGACTAAGAGTGTGAGCTGTGAGCCAGGAAGTCCTCTGTTCCACTCTTAGATCTCTTTATTTGGGTGGCCTTCGGCAAGTCATTGTCTTTTAGCCTCAGGCACTATAAAGACGATATAGTATAGGCCATGGTGTGGTGGTTACAATCCTCTAAGTCTCCTTTTCATTAAAAAGCACCCACTCAGCCCATTATCATTCACATGCTGCGGTTCTTTTGCACCATACTGCTCTAGCTGAAGTCTGCCCCAGGGCTTGGGAAGCTAGTTGACTTTGTTCTGTTGCTTTTAGCTGGGGTCTGCTAAGCTTTGTGTTGGCCACTGCGACTCCTGAGATCCAAAATGAACAAGGGGAGCATCTACTTCTTTTTCTCCCTGTCAGAGTGGCACAGTGGCCTTTGTATCAGAAAAAAGAATAGGAAGCAAAAGGCATTAGTGCTGAGGGCTGCTGTTCCGCCATGCCCCAGTCTCCTAGCACCAGCAAATCCTATCACAGTATTGTAGGGTATTAGAGGAGTTGTTGGTTATCAACGTTATGAGGGATGCCACACTCACTGTTTTTCCTCCTTCGTTTAGACTACCGGACTATACGGAGAAAAAGAGCAATTTCCAAGATCGAAATGGTGCAGAGATCCAAGCGGTAAAGTTGGCTTCAACTATTTTTCTCAAAGAATTACTCTACTGGATTTATGCAAGCAGAAAAAAATACAATTAAATAGTCCTGCTGTTGGAGTTCTTCCATTAATCTGCCCCAGTTAGAGAATTAAGACTGTGATGCCTCAAAATCCCAAGGGGGTTCCTTTCCCACGTCTAGTTAATACGTGAGAGTGATCCTGAAGAAGTTTTCTTCTTCAGATTCCATTGAAGTTAACAGTTGATGCACGAAAAGATTTATGCTGAATTCTAGGAGTAAGAGCTACTCTTCTAATAGCATCCAAAGTCATCTGTTGGAGTTGTTCATCTTGTCTGTCTCCTGGCGTGGCCACCTCAGTGCAGGGTGTGATCAGCCAGTGGGAGACGTTTTTAACATACAGTTGGAAAACTCAAAATGCAATTTCCATCAATTGCCATTTGGTGATCTTGACTGCCAGGACAAGAGTTGCAAAAGCAAAGATCTTTACCTGCGGATATATCATGCATGGTTTTTATCCACAGGATTTTAAATGCTAGAAGGATAATGGTTTGTTTATGGTATGTTGTAAAAGCTAGTGGGCAATGCAACAATAAACAGGCTTTCTGGCAATTCTCCAAAGTCAGGATTTTGCATAGGAGAACAGATGGATAAGCTGGGCCCTGGACAGGAAGGACACACAGTGCATGATGGAATGAGAATGTAAGCACGCAAGAACTCATCCTGTCTGTATTCTAAATAAACTGTTTGTTTTACTCTCCTACACTGTACTTAAAAGATCCTCAAGGGAACCTACAAGTAGATCATCTTCTTAGAAGAAGAAAAAAAAGAAGACACATTTATCTCTTTAACTGCCAGGGTTGTAAAAGAGATTTGATAGATATTTCTATTCTAGAGCTGGCAATCTGGGGTGTATTTTAAGGAAAGCATTGGAAGTGATTCACAGCCAGTCTTCCACATAAGAATAATTACATTTTATTCTACTCCTCCTGCGTTTCAGTAGTCGTTTCTTTTCTCAACGTGTGCACCGATTTCACTTCTTTCTCTTCTCCCTCATCGGGGGTAAGGTATCACTTGATGTCAGAGTAGGAGCTTGTCTGTCTGCAGAGCTGTCCTGTGTGGTGAGCTATAAGGACTACGCATGGCTGGGCAGTGGGAGGAGCCCAGCTGCACGAGTGACCCCAGCCACCTAGGCTGGCCATTGGAAGACCAGTCAACAGTTCATGCTCAGGCTGGGAATTTACCTGGGCTGTGATTGTCTTACCTGGCTCTGCTTCCTAGTTTCCACTTGCTGGTTCCCCCAGACTTCCCTCTGGCAGCTAGAATCCTGGGTCTTGCTGGAGCACCCTTGGAGCACCTTCCTCTCTTCAGGAGGCTCTTGGGCTTGCTTCTTTGTCTATTTATTAATTCGATTTATATCCTACCTTTCTCCCAATATGGGACCAAAAGTGTCCTACGATGTAAGTTAAAACAAAATAGCTAAAACAATATGTAGCACAAAAAGTTTGTAAAAGCATTAAACGACCAATCCAACTAAAATATTAAAACAATTAAAAACACATTCAGTACTTAGTACCTAGCAGAAATATACAGCACAGCCATTGAACATTCTTCTGCCCCAACTAGTTATTTAAGTAGGAAGGTCTTTGCCTCCTGGTGAAAAAAAAGAGTATAGTTGACTCTCCACACCCCCAGGGTTAATATTCACAGGTTTGGTTATTTGTGGATTATTTGCCGCCACCTCCACTGCTCCCTGTGCCATTTTTAACAGGGATTTATAAGTCTTGCCTCATGTTCTCATTCTCTCTGTGAGCCTTGTGAAAGTGAGAGAGACTGCAAACCTGAGGCAACACTTGTAAATCCCTCTTAAAAATGGTGTAGGACAGCAGCAAGCCCCACCAGCTGCCCACTTCTGCCTTGCAAAGGAACCCTACTGCCTCAAAGGCAGAACTGGGCAGCTGGCGTGCTCACCACTGCTGATTCAAATGTGTTATGTACTGTACATTAGACTCTGTGGTGGATTGAATCTGTGGATTGTACCTTTTGGACATGTATTAAATATGGTTGAGGGGAGGGATAGAGGTATTTGTAGTTTTTCCACTTTTGTGGGGTCCTCAGCCCTTAACCCCCTCAAATGTGGAGGAATGACTGTAAAGAGGTTCCCCCACCAGAAATTCCAAAGGGCATTCCAAACCCTGGGAGTAGCCACCAAGAAAGTTGTGTCCTCACCAGGCAAATCTGTGAAGGTGGGAAGATGGAGAGAAAACCCTCTCCCCAAGATTGTAAGACTTGGGCAGGCTCATATAGGGAGAGGCAGAATATAAATCAAATAAATAAAAGCCTGGGCCTAATCTGTGTAGGACTTAGGAACTGTGACTTCCCTGAAAAGGGAGCAATGAACCAGCATCCTTTAAAACACCTTCGGGAACAGCCAGGCAAGGGGTGTATGAGGGCATTTTCAGTCCAGCTTCAGGTCTGTGCTCTTGCTTTGATTCTCACTGCTGTTCTGATTTTTGGGAACTTATTTTAAAGGGGCCTAAGCATGTGACTTGTATAGAAAGCTCCTGGGGGCAGCAATCAGGGAATATATATATTTCCCTTCCTCCTGTTTCTTTTGTTGATGTTTTGTTTCCATGAAGCAAGTAGTCCTGGTTAGCTGGAAGATGGCAAGAGAGTTTACTTTTTTGGGAAAGAGAGCGGCTGTAGGAGTTTGAGCCTGTAGCAGACCCTGATTTGTCGGGCAAGATTTTGTCCTGGCATTAGGGAATGGGAGCAACTGTAGGGAGGTGAGGCAGACTTGAAAAAAATCCCCCAGTCAACACCTAGGAATGAATTTGTTTGTCTGTTTGTTTGTTGCATTTACATGCCACTTTTCTCCCAGAGTGGAACCCAAGGCAGCTTCCAGAACCATTTAAAAGATATGCAGTAAAAATTAAAAACAATTAAAATCAGCCGTGTAAAAACAGTCTAAAACATAAGAACATGTAAAAGTTAAAACAAACGGATAAAACAGTCTAATAAAAATGCAGAGCTCTCCTGCTCACACATCAAAAACCTCACTTAACAGGAATGTTTTTGCCTACCCAGTGAAAGAAAGCAGGGAAGGAGCCACCTAACTTCTTGAGGAAGGGAGCTCCAGAGGATGAGAATAGCCAGGGAGAAGGCTTTCTCCCGTGTCCTCACCAAGTGATTCTGGGATGGTAGAGGGACAGAGAGAAAGCCTTCCCCTGCAGATCTTAGAACTCTGGCAGGTCCACATAGGGAGGTACAATATTTCAAATAGATAGTCCTAATAGTAATAGATCAGTGGTTCTCAACCTTCCTAATGCCGCGACCCTTTAATACAGTTCCTCATGTTGTGGTGACCCCCAACCATAAAATTATTTATTATTTACAATACCTCCCCCCCGGCAAAGGCCCCCTCACTGGCCAGGAAGGGGGGGCGGGCAGGGAGGGAAAGCGGAGCCGCGTGTCTCCCCTGGGAAAAAACTCCGAGAAGCCCCCCCTCTGCTTCTGCTTCACTCTGCTTCTGCTTCACTCTCATTTCCGCTGGCGGAGTCAGTGTGGGAAAAGTTTCCAGAGTGTCAACCCTGGCCGGGGGGGGAGGAATCCCAGCGCCTTTGTCTTTTGTGCCGGGAGCAGCTCGCCCCCCGGAAAAGCGCCGCATTGCAGCCTCCCGGCCTTTCCGCAGCACCCCCCTCCGTGGCGAGGAGGGGGCCTGCCCCCCGTGCTGCCGCCACCCCCCCAAGCTGGCCTGTCAGACAGGAGGTTCTCCTGGTAGCGGAGAAGGGGAGCGATTTCAGTCCCTTCTAAACAGGGGGCAGGAGGACACGAGTGCGTGGCTCGCGCTTGTACACCACCACTCCTGCTGTGGCGATGCTGTGGCCACACGCACTCCCGCCAAAGGGGGCAGGAGGATGCGAGCGCGTGGCTTGCGCTTGCGCACCACCACCAAGGAGGGAATGGCGCCTAAGACCATTGGAAATACGTATTTTCCGATGGTCTTAGGCGACCCTGTAAAAGGTTCGTTCGACCCCTGAAGGGGTCGCGACCACAGGTTGAGAACTGCTGTAATAGATTAATTTTAACGTGAGCTTGAGTTTTGTACAGACTTTGTACAGACTTCCCAGATACCTTGATTGTAACCTGAAGTATATAAAAGCACTAGATATATAGTTGTGTGGAATGGAGTTAGAATGAAAATAAGATATGAAAAGGGACAGTTGTCACGCTGGCCAGAAGTCTTCAAAGAGCTTAGCACAAGCAACCTGGCCTCTGTAGGGATAATGCACAGGTTTGCTTCCTTTGAGGGTAATTGTCTCTGAATTGTCCATTAATTGTCTCTGAAGTGTGATCAGCACTTGGTTGTGCTGGATCACACTTCATTGCCTCTGTCTCTGGAAGAGCCTCCAGGTTAAGTTTACTCTTTGGAGCCCACTTTCCAAAGGGATTGGCTTGTGCCTGCCAGCTCCTTTTCCACCCCAGGTAACCACCTACAGGTTCAATCACACAGGGCCTAACAGCAGAGCTGCAGAAGAGGACATATTTGGAAGCTTTTTTTCAGTGTTGCTTTATCCTCTCTTCATAGCATCTATGAGCAGCTGCCCGAGGTGCGAAAGAGAAGAGAAGAGGAGAAAAGAAAATCAGAGTACTCTACAAATCGCTTGAAAGCCCAGCTTTATAAAACGGTGGGTGCTTTTCTTTCTACTGCAACAAACCAATGTTCTGTGGGCCACCTCTGTAAAGAGAGGGTTAAGCCAATTTGTCGCTGAGTGAGAGTAGGCAGAATTTCTCCTAATATTAGACGGTTAGTGGTGATGAAATATTTCCTGCAAGTTCCAGCTAAAGAACTTGATTCGCTGCCTGGATTAGCCACAAGCACCAAATAAAGCTTTCTTTTCTCCACTCCTCCACAGTCCCTAAACTATCAACTCAGTAGAGATGCCAAATTTGGCTATAGCACTTTTGTTGGAAATGGATTGGTGGCAAATGTTCACTTGGGTTCAGTTTTTCAGTGGCAGGAAAAAAAAAAAAGCCCTGATCTTTATCTTTGGCAGATCAAGCCAAAAAGTATTAAATGAGCGTGGTGGAGCCTGGAGACGTGGCTCACCTGAGTGGCAGGGCAGCCCCAGCAAAAGGTTGCCCTATGACCAAAGTGGCTCTGTATAAGAGAAACCCAGCCCATTAGTGAGGGAGGGGCTGAGGTTTGAGAGGAGAAGGCCGTGGTGGCGCAGTGGTTAAATGCCAGTACTGCAAGCCACAAGGTTGTGAGTTCGATCCTGCCCGGCTCCAAGGTTGACTCAGCCTTCCATCCTTTCGCAGGTCGGTAAAATGAGTACCCAGTTTGTTGGGGGCATGTATAGAAATATTTCAAAATACATGCTATTTGTAAGTTGTTCACTGCCTTGATCCATATGGAGAGGCAGGATACAAATAAATAAATAAAAAGAAATAAATATACATAAGGCACAGTGACTTGAATTTTTCAGATTCTTTCAGTGAGATTTCTAGAAAGAGAGCTTTAGAATAGAGCCCTTCAGTAAGCCAGGGGGTTTGTCTGAATAAGAGTGGGGTCTCAGAGGTCTTGAGAGAGAGACAGGAGAGAAGCCAAACCAATTTTCAGCTGGGTCAGACGGTCTGGCCCCGATTCGGGAATTTAGACTTTGAGCAAAAGGGAAACCAGAAGGCTGTGTGTGTATGAAAGTTCTGCATCTGAATACTGGGTTAAGTTATAAGAGACTGGATAAACAACTTTTGAAGTTCTGTATTGCTTGGATATACTTTTGACACCCAACACCTTTCCCTGTTTGTTATTTTAATAAAGAGTACATTATATCTTTTATAAATTCTCACTCAGTAGAGTACTTTCCATTAGTTCTAATCAACCAGAAACATGCTACCACAGATCAGTAAACCATTCTGAATAACACAGTTTTAAAGGGGATAGCAGAATGTATCAGGAAGCAAGGCACTTTAGCAGACAGGGAGAAAAGCTGCCATTCCAGCCTGAAAGAAGGAAAGCAGGCTTGACTCCGACAGTGACATTTTTGCAACTTTTGTTTTGGGGAGTCTTGTGTCCTGAGGTCCTTTTAATTGGAGAGATGAGGTTTTGACATGAGAGTGGCCTTCGATCAACATATTCATATTCTTCCTGAAAATGATGGTTCTTCAGTCTTTAAAAGTGAGCTTGGCTAAGACAGTTGAAGCCCCAAATGTGTTTGGATTTATTGCATTTTACGTGCCCATGTGGATTCTTTAAGTCACCTGGCAAGTGACAACTTTGTCTTGGAGTAGGAGAGTTCCTGGAGGAAGTTTGCTTCATGACCTGGGATGGAGCAAGTTTCCTGAGGCCAGTGACTGTCATCACTTTGACTCAGATTTCTGCATGAAATAAAATTTACAGCATGGAAAGGGCCTGTCAGTGATACATATCTCAGGAGCTAACAATCTCCCATTTTTATGGAGCCAAAATTATGGGCTCCCATAAACTGTAAATGTGTGGTTTGCATTATATTATGATAAACAACATAAAAATGGCATTGCTTACCATCTTACTGGTCCTGTAAGCTGAGAAGTTATTGGATGTATGTGTGTATGCATAGACTTACAGCTATTCTCTAAAAATGTAGTAAATAGCCATTTTAAAATATTCCATAAAAGAATATTCTGGTCTTTTTACTGTCTTGTCTTGTCCTGTGATGAGACCTGAATAGTTAAAACGTGAGGCCTGCACTGACCTCAGAAGGACCAAGGGAAGCAGGTGTTGTAGAACCTGTTCTTTAAAAGGTGGAAATGCCCCGCAGGTGTGTGAAGTCAGGTATCCAGCAGGGTTAGACCCAACAGACTTAGGTGCTTCTGGCTGAAAATTCTCCACAGCCCTGCTCCCAAACTTGATAATTAACTGAAAGCACAATCTATTCGTCTTGTACAAACCTCACTATTATGTACGAGAGCTACATGGCAACAGCTTTCATAAAGCTATTCTGAAAAGGACAGGTAAATTCTGAAAGCTGCTAGTCTCAGATGTGGCAGTGTGGTAAAGACCACTATGATGAAGGCTGACGTGAAGAACCTTGATGATGTTAGCAAAATTTAGAAGCAGGTTTTCAAGGTCAGTTTTCCATCCAGCATCACTTGCCAACTTCCTGCTCATCCAAAAGGTGCACATATTGAGATTGGTGCTTTTGCCATCCATGGACCACTCCCAGATGCCTCAGTGTGCCTGTGAGCCTAGTGCCTCTCTTATCTCCCACCCCTATTTTAATTTCACTTCATGCAGGGCTCAGTTCTACCCACTGGCCTCCTCCTAAAAGTAATCAGCTTCAGGACTGGGAGCCCGCCTGTGTTATACCAGAAGATTTTAACACTTGCACAAGCTCTGCATCCCTCGCTAAAATCAAGGCTGTACACTTATTCAGGACTTTGTTTTTTTTTAAGAAGTCAGTGAGTGGGACTTGGAGTTAATGAAGAAAGGATGAACAAGTAGATTATACAGGTTGAGTATGCCTTATCTGAAATGCTTGGAATCAGAAGTTTTCTGTATTTCAGATTTTTTCAGATCTTGGAATACAAGTACCAATACATAAAATGGTGTAAGGCAGATGCAGACGTGGCCTCCAGGTGTGCATTCTTCAGGTTCTTTTGCCTCTGGGGAGGGAAGGGGAGAGGAGACGAGCAGGAGGGAGGGTGACGGCGTGGCCAAATTTGCACAAGCGGCAGCCTTGGTGACAGCAGCAGCTGCTGCTGCTGCTGCTCCTCCTCCTTCTACCACCACCACCATCCCAGCTGAAGTGAAGTCTAGAGCAGGACATAGCTGCAGCAGCTGCTGTTGACCATCTCCATCCTTGGCCTAGAGGAGACCCCCTCAAAGGCCCCCTCTCCCCTCCTCACTGCTTCCACCACCAGAGCCTGGATTCCCATCAATGCCTTTTTTGCCTATATCTTCTGCAGATGGGAATTGCAGCCAATTCTGTGGCAGCATTCATTTGTGAATGTGAATGTGGCACATTCATTCACCCAAATGTGATGGATGAGGCTGCCAGCCACTTACTTTTGCCATCAAGGCAGTGGTTGTGGTGCTCCTACTTGTTCAGCTGGAGGGAGATACGAGGATCTGTGAAATGGTGGGAGGTGTGCATTCCCACTGTTTCACAGATCCTTGTGTCTCTCTCCAGCCTTGCAAATACCGTGCAGGTACATACATATTGGAGCTCCAAAAGTTTCAGGGTTTTGGAGCATTTCAGATTCCAATAAAAGATACTCAACCTGTGTACTCATTAAGAGCTAGAATACGTTCAAAGTGTGCCCTACACTAACTAGAACTTTATCTTTAAAATATTAAGATATTGGAAGAGTGGCAGCCTGCTAGCTTGTGCACCTAAGTGTCTTTCTTAAAGGGTGTCCAGAATTTGACACTTCAAGTGCCTGGTATCAGGGTTGCTTGTCATTTCTTGGAAATCTGTGACAAGGAATTGGAGCAATTTCCAAAGAGCGAGCAATCTTGGTTTCTTATAGGAAAACCACTGGAGAAATGAATATTTCTATATTAGGATAAACTTTGGTGAATTGTGATCTGGTCTTGGCAGATAACATGTGTGAAATTGGGAGGGCAATGAAATGCTAAAGCTGGGGTTGGGGGAGAACCCTTGGGAACCCTAAATGTGGCTCTTGGGATCCTCCAGAAGATCTCTGTAGCTCCCAACTCCACCAAAAAAGCAAAATTAAAAAAAATTGGGAGGCAATTTTCAGGCAATTTTTGTCCCTAGATGTGCTGAAACTGCCTGAAAATGCAGGTTCTTTTCTTCCACTAACCCTGAAAAGTCCCTCAAACCTCCCCAAAATACCCCCCCTGAAAAAAAAAGAAAGAAAGAAAGAAAAAGAAGAGAAGAGAAGAGAAAAAAGAATAGGCCAGAAATCAGCCAAAATGGCACCCAGAAGTGACATCACATCACTTTGAGCATGCTAAAACTTGTTGGGGTGTTGAATTGGATGGCTGCAGCAAATAAAAATGCCCTCCATCCCCTGTGCTGTTTCTCACGTCTGTGCTAGAGGAATACCACTGTGACATCAGTAAGAGAGGAATATAAGCTTGCCATTCTATTCTGCATTGGTTAGGCCTCATTTGGAATACTCTGTCCAGTTCTGGGCACCTCAGTTCAAGAAGGATGTCGACAAGCTGGAACGTTTCCAGAGGAGGGCGACCAAAATGGTGAAGGGTCTGGGAGCCATGAAGCCCTGTGAGGAATAGCTTAGGGAGCTGGGTATATTTAGTCTGCAGAAGAGAAGGTTAAGAGGGGACATGATAGACATGTTTAAATATTTGAAGGGATGCCATGTAGAGGAGGGAGCAAACTTGTTTTCTGCTGCTCCAGAGACTAGGACAAGGAGCAATGGATTCAAGCTGCAGGAAAGGAGATTCCATCTGAACCTCAGGAAGAACTTCCTGACGGTCAGAGCTGTCCAGCAGTGGAATATGCTGCCTCAATGGAGTGTGGTGGAATCTCCCTCTTTGGAGGTTTTTAAGCAGAGGCTGGATGGCCATCTGTTGGGAATGCTTTGATGGCTGTTCCTGCCTAGCAGGGGGTTGGACTCGATGGCCCCTGGGGTCTCTTCCAACTCTATGATTCTATGAATCTTTTGGTCTGGTCCTGAACTGAGAACAACAAACACAATTTTTATTTGTGACAACGCCATCATTTTATTTAGATTGCAGGGCAGTCTGTGATATCAGAAGGCTAGGCATCCCCTGAGTGAGGTCTTCAAATACTCTTTTTGATATTTTTTTTCTGTGCGCGTACCAAATATGTGCTTTCCTATGACTGAATCACAAAAAGATCAGCATTTGTGGTCTGAGCGAAGCTTCCTATGATATGTGAGTTCTGTACAGTCTAGAGTTGTGGAAGATCTGAAGACTGGGCTAGGGACAAGTGATGCTCACAGTATGACTGCAACATATCAGGTCTATCCAAACAGGCCATTGGAGGTCTCTAGGGAGAACATTGACATTGCTACGTACCTAATGTCAGTGGGCTCTCAGTGGTCAATGCAGGGAAGTCTCTTTGTCCCTCCAGGCAGTGGTCATTAAGGGTGCAGTGGCCACCCATAGGCAAAATGCATCCTACACAGGGCAGATCCAGCTGGAAGTTTAACCACCTCTCGACACAGAGTTAAAACTGCAAGAAAAAGTTGGCTTCTCCAAAAGAGGAAGTTTTTGTTCTGCATGTTTCCTATTAATCACTCCTTTGTTTCCTTCTGAGTGTTGACTAGCTCCATGCTACATGAAGTGCCAGGGGTCTATTAATAATGTTGCTGATAGCAGCAGAATGTTACGGGATATCCTTCTTCACAAGAAAGAAAGTTAACTAGATAAAAATAGTTCTGAACCCCAAAGAACGGTTCTGTGTGCTGCTGTTTCTCCCAGAAAGGCAAACAGTCAGTCTGCATTTTATGTCTCCAGAGTTTGATTAAAATGTGTGCACAGTTCATCAATGGTTTCTAAGTTATGCATCTCAGCTGGTAACTCTTGCTGTCTTTGAATCTCTGCTTTGCTAGTTAAGGCAAAGCTGAAAGCTCCAAGTGAGGTTGAATCTCCACTGTTTTATATTCTCTGTACTGTGTTTCATACAGGGTACATTAAGCACCAGTTAATGCAGGGCTTTTTTTTAATGTAATGAGGTCATGTTCTCTCCCTTTTCCTTTCCCTTTCTCTTTCCCTTTGCCTTTCTCTTTGGTTCCCCGAAGGATTTTTTTTTTCCCTTTGAAACAGATATATGTCAGGATGTGATAAGCATTAGAGCCAGCTTGGTGTAGTGGTTTGAGCATTGACTGGGTGACCTTGGGTGCCTCACATTCTCTCAGCCCCAGAACACTCCAGGATAAGTTGGAAATGACTTGAAGGCCCACAACAATAAGTATTAGGATGTCCCTAGCTACCTAAAACAGGTGATACAGGTTCCCTACAGTCAAATCTCAGTCTGGACATTGTGCTGTGCTGTTGCAGAGGACCCAAATCAACTGACAGGTTTTATCCTTTAAGCAGAAATTGTGCACCTCGGACCTTCTAAGCCAGGAAACGTGGGTTATTCAGTCAGAGTAAGGGAAGCACAACAACTTTAGAGCTAATTCTGGTAGTCCAGCTTCTCGTCTGTTGTCTCCTGTCTCGTGCATATTCTGTGACTGCATGGAACAAGTATAGAATTCAGTAATTTCTGCAAGTTCAAAATCTCAACCTTTTTTCCTCCTTGCCAAGGGCAAAGGAAACTTGGGAGTGTCTGGCCAAGACATGATGAATATTTGCAGGTAGTGTTACCCTGTATGTTGGGGGTCCCGGGAGGGGCGCCCGAATAACCAAGTAAAAACACAAGTTGGGGGAATTTAGCTTGAGCACTCTCTCGGCTAAATGAGAGGCAGGGTAACTTTAGCAAGGATCTTTAACCCAATGTCTACGGCTTCAGGTCAGAGAGCAGGCAAGCAAGTTTAAAAGTAACAAAAATAACAGTTTTATTGAAAGATAAACAGCAAATAAAACAACACGCACACTAACTAACTTGGAAACAGAAATAGAGTGCGTAGGGAATGGGGAATACAACACCTGGTCTCGTAGTCCTGGAGAGAAAGATGGGGTTCCGGGAGAGAAAGCTCAGCATGGCTGGCTGAGGGAAGCTCCTTAGACAAACCGGCAGCAAGGTGGGATGGAAATCCAAAGTAGTCCGAGGAAGTCCCAAAAGTGGGGACCTTTTATAGGATGGATTTTACCTACAGGCTATGTTATGCTCGGTGAGAACAAAGGAAATTTGGAGCTGGACAAAGGAGTTGGAAAAGGTCGAGTTTTGCATGATTAGCTTAGCTCTTAATGACAGTAGCATGGCCGGTACGTTGATGGCCCAATATAAAAGAATGGCTCAGCTCTTGGCTGAGTGGCTTTGTGTGGATATGCGCTGACCAAAGCCAGTTTGCAGGGAGGTTTTTCCCTAAAGCAACGGAGAGGCTTAAGTTGCCTGCCTGAATGAGGCTTTGGAATGTACAACCATTAATGGCCACGCCCAATACGTGCTTGTCCGGTGGACCTCTGCAAACACGTGGAGTAGGGTGGCAGAGAAAGGTCAAGCAAAGGCCAAATTATTTGATATCAAAAGGATATCTAGTGCTCTCACCAGACATATCATAACCGTGATAACAGTAGAAGTTGGCAGTTATTCAGGTCTGACACAGAAGGCCGGACTAGTAATACCCCCACACACACACACCTTTCTGTTTCTCCCCAAGGCAGTCAGGCTCTCTAAGTGAGCAGCACACTTTGACAGCTGCTACAGAGAAGTTGGCAGTTCCCACTTGGGAAGGAGAAGCAGAGCAAATGCAGCATCGGTTGGCCAGTAGAATTGGATGGGGGCATTGACAATTTACATAAAATATATCTTTTTTTTTTTAATTTGAAAGGGGACAGAAGAGGTTTGTCCCAAATCCCACCCATTCCTTGCAAAAAGTTCATTTTGCAAATGCCAAAAAAGTAAGTGAGCCAAGTAAGCCGTGTAGGGAAAGCCAGATGTTGCACAGTGCATATAATTGGAAGAAGGAAGGTGAGATCTCTTGGAGCTCTCTGATTCTCAGAGTCATCCCAGGTCAAAGCCAGTTTTAGTGTGTGTGACAGGGAGAGACAAGGCTGCTAGTCTGGTCATAGGAAGTGAAGTGGAGGAAAATGAAATATGGCTGTGGGTTGGACTGTGGTCACAAGGTGGCACTGCAATAAACAGAATGAATTGCTTGACACATTGCTGTGTTGCTTTGGGAGGGGGGGTCTCCTGGCTTTTCTAATGCAACTGGTCTTTTTCCTCGTAATATTCCATATTCTGAACACTTTTGTTGTGGGGGCTTGTGACTGCCCATGTTTTGGGATCTTTTAGAGAGGCCCTTCTTTCTATCCCACCGTCCTCACAGGGTAGATCTAGTGGGAACTCAGAGGAGAGTGTTCTTGGTGGGTGCTCTTATGTTCTGGAACTCCCTTCCCAGCAGTGATGTAGACTTGAGTCAAGTGACTCGGACTCTTGACTTGGACTCAGTTCGGCAATAAATGATGCACTGATGCGACTCGACTTGAGACTTGTATATTTTTAGTGACTGACTTGCTGCCCTTGGTTCAGTAACAGAACACATTCATCCAGAAACCTTATGACTTTGAACAACACTTCCATCTCTTTTTGCTTACTGGTCACATGGCAATCTCTCTCAAGCCCAAAGTGAGGCTGCATTTCTCAGGGGGAACAGCAAACAGGTTAGGCAATGGGCTTGAGGCAGGGTTGCCTGCTCCATATTGGAGGAGCCTTCTAAAACTTTTCCTAAGAGCAGAAAGCAAGACTCGCTTCCATGCATTTCTCAGAGGAGAACAGCAAATGTGTTAGGCAGTGGGCTTGAGGAGGAGGGATCCTTCCTTCTAAAGCTTTAGAAGCTTCAGTAATGGGGAGTAAGAAGGATCCTATTCCCCACTTCTGAAAAATCCTCCAGCTTTCAGAATGGGAAGTAAGAAGAATCCTGTTCCCCACATCCAAAGCTACAGATGGCAAAATCCCAAATGTGGAGGGCCAACTCTGCTTAAATTGTTAAAACTGACTTTACTGAACTCTGTCCAGAAATTGTGGGATATAGGTTGGGGTATAAAGTTGGCTCCCAGACTTGAGACTTGACTTGAAAGTATCTTCAAGGACTTGAGGCTTGACTTGAGATTTGGAGTAAAAGACCTAAATACATCACTGCTTCCCAGAAAAGTTAGACGGGTTCATATGGAAGCATAGTCTTTCAGATAACCCAGACTTGTCTTATTATAATCCGGGTCCAGGTTATCTGGACCTGCAGAAGTTTTGCCATTTTGGGGATCTTGGAGCAGCAATGACTCACAAATTTTATCATTTTCTTTCCCTGCAGAAAATCGCCAACCGCATTCTGGGAAGAAAAGTACCTTGGGAATGATGATGAAACCAACCAGTCCAAAAAACAAAACAAAAAAGCAACCTTCTGTTTCAATAAAACCTGTTGCACTAAGTGGGTATTTTCAGCACCTTCCCTGTGTAAGCTGAAATTCATATGAATAGACTACTCAGCAATTGTCTGATTATGCAAAATATGTTGCATAATTTTTTTTCAGCATTGATAGATGCCGTAATAGAATTGTCTACATATTTGGGAACCAGTGGTCTCATGAAGATTTTTAACAAAATGGGAAAAAATGATTTCCAATAATGTGCCTGTGAATTCCCAGATCAAGGTAGCTTAAAAAATAATTTATAATGCCAATTAAATCAGTGAATTTGTGTGTGTGAGAGTGTGTAGGTCACTTGTTTATTTATTTTTTGATACCTGATTCCTTTTGTATTTTTTTATAGTTTAATTTCTTGGCCTGTATTTTTGTTTTTCTATTGCTGAAAAAAAAATTAAAATATCTTTAAGACTCCGTCCCCTAGTACTTTTTAAACCAATCATTTTACTTTGGTGTTATTCATTTTGGGAGGGAGGGTTACATATTTCTGATTCCCGGTTCCTCTACAACAGTGGTTCTCAACATGGGGGTCAGGACCCCTTTGGGGGTCGAAGGACCATTTCACAGGGGTCGCCGCTCCTCGATCCTGCCCCCCTTTTAAAAGAAGGTGGCTTCACAGCCAATGGGAGCAGTGCTTCTGAGACCCCTGCTCTGGGGTTCAAACTGCAAACCCCAGGATTCCATAGGATGATGAAAGTGGAATCATAGCGCTATAACAGTCTAGTGCAGAAATAGCCAGGATGACTTTCTCCTCTCGCTTTTGTTGTGCGTGGACCCTTGGCGCTTGCCACACGCACGTGTTGTGTTTTTGCCCTGACTGTCTTGCATTCCTCACTTTTTGTATGTTCAGCGTCCGCGCTCTCTTTAAGGGAGGGAGGGAGGGAAACAAAACACGTCTGCTTATGCCGCCGCCATCTTTCCTCTCTCCCTGTGCTTTCCTCCCTGCGCCTCATGTAAAATGTGGGCTGTTTTGGCATTGCCTTTGGAACTGACTGGCTTTTTGAACTGTGGAAACCCAACATTCAGAACTAGAACTACTGCCTTAATTCTGGCACTGATGGACACTTTCTGTGCTTAAAAAAAGGGGGGAGGGTTACCAGTTTTTAGGCATTAGAAGTCTATCCAGAGCAGTGATTTAGGGCAGTGTTTCCAATCTATTTGATGTTGGAAATAACTAACTAACTAAATAATAAATAAATAAATAATAACGAAAATGATTTTATGGTTGGGGGTCACCACAACATGAGGAACTGTATTAAGGGGTCGCGGCATTAGGAAGGTTGAGAACCACTGCTCTACAACCAAAGATGATGCTTCATTAAACAAATACGATTTTATCATGCAAGGACTTCTGGATCCCATTTCATCCTGGACAGCCCTACAGATCATGAACGGGCACCTTGTACCTCCTCAGATGTTCTTGGACTATAGTTCCCATTATCTCTCACCCTTGCCTGTGCTGCCGAGGGCTAATGGGAATTGCAGTCCACCAACATCAGGAGGGCTGTGAGTTGCTTGCCCCGGCCCTGTATTGATCTGTGCCACAGCTGCTTCCTGCTGTATGGACAGCTCATCTCCATCAGCTGGTGTTCCTCTGTCCTTCCTCTTGTTTTTTCTTGGCTGTCCATTCTCTGTGGAGGTAGTTTGTATTTCTTGTTAGAAGTGCAACAACGCTTAGCACTGAAGAGTCAAGAATGCCCTTACCAAGCCATTGCCCAGTGACTGTTATGAAGCTCTGCAAGAGAAGATGAATCTTGTGGGCTTGTGTGAAGCTGGGAATGTCCCCATGTGATACTGGGATGTATATTCCAGCCTGTTATGATGTATATTCCAGCCTGTTATTAATTTTAGCTGTTAATTCATCTTCGCTGCCACCGCCCATTGAATTCTGAATGCCTGGACAGTACAATGGGACTCTGTCCATTACATTTCAATCCCTAAGCTTAAGGATCTCCCTTTTTCCCCAGTCTATCTAGCGTTGGCGTGGGAAGGAGAGAAACAGGGTCTTTTACAGAAAGTATGTATTAAAGGTATGCAAATAAACAAGGCAAATAACACACATGGAAGGCTCCCCCCTCCCAGGCACGCTTAGTTACAAAAAGAACAGATATAAAAGCACAGATACATTCTTTAGATCAGCCAGCCTCCAAAATTAACAGAAAAGTCCCTAATGCGACTAACTACTTTAGTCTAGTACTCACAGATGTTTCTCAGGCTTAGATGTTCTAAAAGGGAGAAACCAGGAGGCTAGGCCTATGGCCTGCAGCCCGCTACTGGCTCAGAACCCCCCTCCAGGAGGTCCCTTGGTTGTTGTCTCTTTGTTATCCCTTTGTTATCTCTCTCCACATGGCCTCGCAAGAAGTTTTATAACTTCTCCTTGGAAGCATCTGGAAGCATCCTGAAGATGCCCGCCTCTTACCTTTTGATTGTTCAGTTCTCACCCTATGACCTGTGATGCTGACCCACATGACCTGTGATGCTGACCCACACGACCTATGATGTAATCTAATCCCAACACCTCATTAACCCTTGGTTTACCTGAAGAGGGAAGTGTCCCCCTTTAGCTAAGTCTAGATAAGGGGAAGCCCCATTATCACAGCTTGTGCAGACATTGCTGAGAAAGGGTGTTAGAAGTGCAAGAATGCCTAGCACGGAAGAGTCAAGGGTGCCTCAGAGCAAGCGCTAGTAATAGGGCTAGATTTTCTATCCTATGTTGTAAACTTTTTCTTAGAGATGTTTTCTCCACCTCTTCTCTTCCTGCTGGTGTTCTCTCTCAGCCCTTCCCTAGAATGTAGCTAGATTAGACTGTCACCCTGAGTGCCTTTCCTCTCTTAGGACGGAGTGCCTTTAGTTTGTTTCTCCAAGCCATTGATGTCTTTGCTCCCTAATTGAGATCTCTGATCTCTGCATGCACTCTCTGTTGTTTCTTTCTCTCTCCCTTCTGTGCTTCTTTCTCTCAGGAATGTGAGCTGTTCTTTGAGTCAATTGCTTCATCCTTCATGCTGAGAACTGCTGAATTACAGCCAAAGAGAGTTGTGCAACCTCTTGTGTGAACGGGCACATCCAGAACACTACTGAAAACACAGGGTAAAGTTCAGCTTCATGGGGAATAGAAGTCACTCGGAGGTGTGGAGTTTGGACGAAGATGCCCCCCCAAAACGAGGATTGAAGGGATACCCTTGGTGTTTGTTTGAATGAGGGGATAAAAACTGCTGTGGCAGAGGAATACAGTGCAGGCAGCTTGAATTAAAAAGCATAAGAGCCATTAGTGGTTTGAGTGTTGGACTAGCAGACTCAAATTCCCACTTGGCCAGGAAAACCGAGCGGCTAACCTTGGGCAAGTCACACTCTCTCAGTCTAAGAGGCAGGCAGTGGATAAATCTTCCCAAGAAATGCCTAGGACAGGCTCACCGTAATTTAGAGCCAACTTGAAAGTGCATAACAGCATGCAAGAACTTTCATTTTACTGCAAATAATTGTAATACCTATTGCATGCTTCCAGAATTCTGGAATCAAATACATCTTATGGCCTATAACATTTTGAAAGTAAATGTTCAACGGAACCCAGAAGTGTATTTGCTGAGATTAATAGAAGGCCAACTGGAGACGAAGTATGACCACCACAAGCATAACCACTATATGTGCAGAAGTGGAAGAAGACAGAGATCCCAACGAAGGAGGACTGGCTGGTAAAATTGTTTGTCTTAGTTGAAATGGATAAATTGACAACAATGATAAGAGCAGTTGTGTAGGGATGGGGGAGGGCGAGAGGGATGGTGCACCCTGGGTGGCATTTTTTGGGGGTGCCGCAATTCCTTGACTGCCTTCCCATGCGCCATAGCCCCATGTGCCGTAGCTCCCCCTGTGAGCCGTAGCCACGCCCTGCACGCCATAGCTTCTCCCCCATGCCCCTTAGCCACACCCACGCACCTCCGCCCCTACCCCACTTGTGCCAAGCTATGCCACTGGATAAGAGAAAAATCAATGGTTTCTTTCTTGAAGGACTAGGGGCCATTAATAAGCTTTTTGCAAGAAAGAGAGTGCAGTTTATTGAATGTAAGATTCAGTATCTAGTATTTTGGGAAAACAGTAGTGGAAATATTGAAGGATATATGTAACTAGAGAAGGGATTTTTTTAAAAAAAAATATGGTGCTATCTATGCTCTTGAGTTAGGAAAGCTGGAACCTATCTTTTAAAAATATGTTCATTGTTCTTTAGTATATTCTCAGTTTGGAAAGTCAGCCATGATGTAGTGGTTTGAGCATTAGACTATGATCTTGGAGAGCAAGGTTCAGTTCCCTGCTCAGCCATAGAAACCACTGGGTGACCTTGGGTGTGTCACACACTCTCAGCCCCCAGAAAACCTCATGATAGGCTTGGTTTAGGATTGCCGTAAGTCAGAAATGACTTGAAGGCACACAACAGTAGTCTTAGTTTAGCATTAATGCTTAGTATTTGTTTGTTGCTATATATATGTGTGTGTGTGTGTGTGTGGCGTGCGTTCGCACATATATATATATATTTGTTTGACTTGCTGTTTTATATCTATTTGTTGTAATTTTTGATGTTTTTGTTTTAAGTTTTGTTTACTTTGTGTGTGGCTATTTCCGCACTAGACTATTATAGTGCTATTTCTCCACTTTTAACATCCTATGGAATCCTGGGGTTTGCACTTTAAGGAAGGGAAACTGCAAACACCAGGATTCCATAGGATGTTGAAAGTGGGATAATAGCACTATAACTATCTAGTGTGGAAATGGCCTGTGTTTTGGAAATTTTTACTAAGATAAAATAAAATCTATCCCATGCACCTAAAAGGTACTTTATGGTTGTAATACTCCATCTCGTGCTATTGAGCGTTCTGCCCCTCAGGAGCTCCTTTGCTTTTTTTTGTAAACACAAAAAAAGCAAAATGGGAAAAGCAGCATCAGACAAACCTTGTGCGTTACCTGTAACCGAAAGATCTGTCTGTTTCTCCTCATCTTTCAGCAGTTGGATGCTCACTTTTCACACTTGCATCAAGCTAGAATCATAGAATCATAGAAATGTAGAGTTGGAAGAGACCCCAGGGGCCATCCAGTCCAACCCGCTGCCATGCAAGAACACCCTCAAAGCACTCCCTTTGACAGATGGCCATCCAGCCTCTGCTTAAAAACCTCCAAAGAAGGAGATTCCACCACACTCCGAGGCAGCAGATTCCACTGCCGGGCAGCCCTGACCGTCAGGAAGTTCTTCCTTAGGTTCAGGTGGAATCTCCTTTCCTGCAGCTTGAATCCATTGCTCCTTGTCCTGGTCTCTGGAGCAGCAGAAAACAAGCCCTCTCCTTCCTCTACCTGGCATCCCTTCAAATATTTAAACATGGCTATCAATGGATGACCTTGGGCAAGTCACACTCTCTCAGTCTCAAGAGGCAGGCAAAGGTATCCACTCCCCACCCCAAGAAGAAATTTTGCCAAGAAAACTCCATAATAGATTCACCTTGGGACACTGTAAGTTGGAAACAACTTGAAGGGACACAACAAGGATAGAATGCTCTTTACGCACATAGAGAGCAGCATGGATTTTGCAAACAGGAAATGTAGCTGACAGCGTGACTATTACATTCACGTGTCCAACCCTGAGCTTTTTAGCCTGCCAAGTATTTCTGGCCTAAACCTTGAGTTGCCAAGTTATACTTGAGTTGTTATCTTTACAGAGTATTTTGGCTCCCAATCTGAAATCCCCGAGCCCTGGCTCCAAATATAAAATTTCATGGTGCAAAAAGGAAAATGCATCCAAGGGCACCAAGAGTTCACGAAGTAGGTACTGAAGCCAGATCCTTGAAGTCTGAAGCTTGCTTTAAGCTGAGAGGCGGTGGCACAGCAGAATCTTTTAAATTCCTGGCCTGGAAAATTTGTCTTGAATGATGAAATCCTTCTTCCTTTGAGGTCCTTTAATGCTACACAGTTGTAGCGCTGTGATTCTACTTTGGTTGCTATGGAACATCTTGGGGAGTCCTGGGATTTGCAGTTTGGGGAGGGGTATTCAGAATTTTCAGTGAAAGAGCTCTGCTGCCTCAGCAAACTACAGATCCCAGGTGTCCACAGGATGGAGCCATGGCAGTTAAGAATCATAGAGCTGGAAATGAAACCGGGGTTTTATTTGTTAAATATGCAAGGGCAACAAAGGGAGATAAGAAGTCATCAGAAGATATTATTATATTTAATCACTGCGGCAAGGTTGACATGTGCACAATATTGGAAAGAAAAGAAATATATCGAGTTTGAAGAGTGGACACTAAAAGTTCTGGATATGGTAGAGATGGAAAAATTAGCATTTTCTTTAAAGAATAAACCTATCCAAACTTTGAAAAGGAATGGAAAGGAGTACTGGAATGGGTAAAGATATAAGTGTATAAGAAATCAAAGAAAGAAATAATGTAATGGTTCTTTTCTCTGCAAAATGGAAATTATGTTTGTAATGAAATGGAAATAAGCAAATTCAGTTGGAAGATATAGACTTGGAAGTGTGGGGTTTTTTTATTTTTGAAATTGAACATCTAATAAAAATTATTCCCAAAAAAAAAAAAAAATCATAGAGCTGGACTTGTGATAAGTGATAGCTTTGTGAGATCTTGCTATGCTACCAATGGATGGTTTTGTTCTAAAAAGGATGTGAAGGAAACAGGACCTTATATGATGAACTGGAGGCCACAAGTTTCATAGGGACCTAAATAAAGGTGACCAAGTGGCTCTATTAAAGTCAAAAATTTTGCTCAGCTTGTTTTTTCTTTAATTCTGGCATCCACAGCCACCAATGTACTCAAAGGCATATTGTTGCGCCTTCATTTCTGTTACAGAGTTTTCAAGAAAATGCTTCGTCAGAAGGGGCTTGCCACCATTTGCCTCCCTCTGAGGCTGAGAGAGTGTGACTTGTCCAAGGTCACCCAATGAGTTTCCGTGGGCAAGCGGGCATTTGAACTCTGGTCTCCCAGTGTGTCCTTGTCCAACCACTACAGCTAGTGTTACCCTGTTCTCTGGGGGTCCCGGGAGGGGCGCCCAAATAACCAAGCAAAAACACAAGATGGGGAAATTAACTCAAGCACTCTCTTAAGCTAACGAGAGGCAGGGTAACGTAGCAGGGTTTTTCCACCCTATGTATACAGTGTCAGGTCAGAAGAGCAGCCAGACAGTTTTAAAATAGTAAAAATGATAGCTTTATTAAGGGACAAACAACAGAAAAGACAACACAAGCGCACAGCTAACTGGAAATTAGAAATGAGAGTTTTCGGGAGAATGGGTGATACGACACCTTATGTCGTAGTCCTGGAGAGAAGTGGAGATTGGAGGGAAGGAAACTCAGCGCGGTTCTCTGAGGGCAACTCGCTGGACAAACTGACAGCAAGGCTGGATGAAACTCAGGAGCGATCCGAGGAGGACTCGGAATTGGGGAATCTTTATAGGGTGGATTGTGCCCACAGGCCATGCCATGCTCGGCGAGAACAAAGGAAATTTGGAGCGGGACAAAAGCATTGGAAAAGGTCAGGTTTTGCATGATGAGCTTAGCGCTGGATAACAATAGTGTAGCCAGTATGCAAATGGCTCAGCATAAAGAAAGTGCTGGCTCTTGCCCGAGTGTTGTTGTGTAAAGTCGCGCTTAAGCAAGGTGTGTCTACAAGAAAATGGTCCCTGAAGCAACGGAGAGGCATTAATCTGCCTGCCTAAGTGGGGATTGGAATGTCCAACCATCACCGGCCGCGCCTGTTTACGTGCTTGTCCGGTGGCCTCGCAAACATGTGGAGCAGGGTGGCAGAGAAAGGTCAAGGGAAGACCAAATAAGTTTGATATCAAGGCCATATCTAGTGCTGTCACTGGGCATGTCAGAACCGTGGTAACACTAGTCAAACTATATAATGCTGGGTCAAAGGCATGTGTGGGTTTGAAATTCTGCCCCTTTAGCATTCAAGAATGGAGTTTGGAGTCGACCGATGGGCAGAGTCTCAGCACCACATAGAGTTTGGCTTGAAAGCTCAGAGGTTTCCCCACAACAGGCAGTAAAACCAGCCTTATTATACATGGAAGCCAAGTCAGCAACAGCAATTAACCAGTAAAAAGGCTACAAAAGTATTAGGAACCAATAATGAGCAAACAGTATTTCCAGATTACAGATGCTGGACATGTTACAACACTCTGGTATTTTAACGGGTATCTCTCATCGGAGGCATGCATAGAGATGCTTCAGAAAATGAGTCTGAAGGCCCTGCACATCTTTAATTTAACTTGAAATCTGAGTTTTCTACATTTGTTTCTGCAGATGAGCAAATGTTCTCTTTTGCATGACTCCTGCTTTATTGAAGCCTTAATGTCACTCCTCTTGCTACCCCGCTGTGCTTCTCCACCCCCTTCCAATTCTTAATAATAATAATAATAATAATAATAATAATAATAATAATAATAATATTTATTTTTATCCCGCCTCTCCCAGTGGATTGAGGAGGCATTACAACAGTATATAAATACATTAAAAACATTAAAATGTAACCCATCCTCCCCACCCACCAACCCTTCTAACCCCCTAAAACACATTAACAATTAAAACAAATTAAAAACAAAATTAAAACCAAGAGGACAGTTGGTGGGAGGCGGTGGAGTACTAGTCTGGGGAGGCCTGTTGGAAGAGAACAGTCTTGACCGCTTTTTAAAGCGGTCAAGACTGGTAATGTGCCGGGTCTACTCCGGCAGGCCATTCCATAACTTGGGAGCGATGGAAGAGAAGGTCCTCTGGGTAACCGCAGCCAACCCCGTTCTGACTGGTTACAGTAAATTCCTCCCAGAGGACCTTAGTGTGCGGGGCGGATTATATGGGAGAAGGTGATCCCGCAGGTAGGCTGGCCCTGAGCCACAAAAGGCTTTGAAGGTAAGAACCAACACCTTGTACTGTGCCCGGAAACGAATAGGCAGCCAGTGTAAAGACTTCAGAATTGGTGTTATGTGGTCACTTTTAGATGTTCCGGTGACCAACCTGGCTGCCATATTCTGAACTAATTGAAGTTTCCGGACTAAGCACTTGGGTAGCCCTATGTAGAGTGCATTGCAGAAGTCAATCCGTGAAGTTACCAGTGCAAAAAAAGTGGGGTCTCTATAAAGGGAAATGTCTGGCTTGTTAGGAGCAATCGGATATCTTTCTCTCTTTTCCCCAGAATGTCTTTGGCCGTTTATGCACTAGCCTGATTCCACTTTCAACATCCTATGGAATCCTGGGGTTTGCAGGTTAGGGAGGGACCACAAAGCCCCCCCCAAACTGCAAACCCCAGGTTCTTCTTCGTGGTCTCTGTGCCTTCATACACTAGGAGCTTTAGCGCCTGCGCGGTAGCGTTCGGAAACTTCTAGAGCTTGTTCGCTTGGCGGGAACCCCTCCCCCACGCCGGTACTGCGCATGCTCCTCCCGCCGAGCAACGGTCTCTCCTCAGTTCTTTCTCGTCCGCCGCCGCGTACGGAAGGTTCTTTAGTTTGTTCCTCTCACGTCGTGCTTGGCTTGCTGTTTTTCACGGTTTTACGGACTTTCGGACTGTCTTTGACCTCTCTTTCGGACTCCCCCTTCGGTTTTCGTCTTTTTGGATTTCGGAGTTTGGCGTTTCTTCGTCTTATGTCCGCGCTCTTTAAGAAGTGCGTGTCCTGCGGCCGCAAGGTTGCCCTCAACGACGGCCATAAGGAGTGTCTCTTCTGTTTGGGCGAGTCCCACAACATCCGGACTTGCCCAATTTGCAGGGATTTTACTCCCCAAACTCTTCGCAACCGCTCCGCGAGACTCAAATCTTATTGTTGGGAACAGTCTCTGCGGGCGATAGACGAGACCTCCACTTCCAAGATGGCCGACAAGACGACCACGCCATCGACGGTATCGGCGGCTCCGTTCCGTCCACCTCGTCGGTATCGGGCTCGGTACCGGCGAAACGCCGATCTCGGCGTTACCGAGGATCCCGAAGCTGTCGGCGGCTGCCAAGTCAGCGAAAGGATCCTCGACGGCGAGGAAGGCTGAGGCTCCCCTTACGGAGACGCCTGCAAAAAAGCGCCCTGCTCCGGACGGAGGCAAGGGCAAGGAGAAGGAGAAGAAGAAGAAGAAGAAGGAAAAGAAGCGCTCCCCGGCTGGGGACGTCAACCTCCTACTCCTCCTCCTACTCAGCAGCCTTCCAAAGGGCGAGGCGAGTCCGTCGACCTCTCGGAGGATGAGATCGAGGACGTTCCCCAACAGCGCCCGGACTCGCCTGTGGCAGACCCTCCAACCCTGGTGGAGGAGCGCCACCGCCCTCTAGCCGTCGCAGGTCGGCCGACCTGCAGCAGAGAGAGCCCTCTGCTTCTCCGGAGCGGCGTTCGACCTCCTTCAGGTCCCGGTCCCGCTCTTCCGAGCGTCCGGTGGCCTCGCCGCCTCCGAGGGAGACAAGAGAGGAACAACCTCGCTCGTCTGCCTCCAGATACACCTCGGCGTCCTACGTGGCCAGGTACGCGAGGGAATCTGAATGGAGAGAGCGCCCGGCCTCCTATCGGTCGCATTCGCCATCGTACCGGGATCGGTACCATCGTGGCCCGAGTCGCTGGGAGACCTTCCGGACGTCCCGGTCACCTCGTCGACAGCGCGAATCGCGCTCGCCTAGAGGGGACGAGGCTCGGTACCGCCGACGCCGACGCCGATCTCCGTCGGACCGCCGCTCCTTCAGCCGCTCTCCCTCCCCTCGATATCATAGGGCGAGGGAGCCTTCACCACGGTATCGGGCGATATCGCCACCTCCTAGGGTCACGGCAACGGCGACGCGCCCTACGGAGTCGGTGGTGACTGAGCGGGCTACGACGACGTCAGCCTGCCAGACTACCCCGGTCACCACCAAGAGGGTGAAGTCAGTGGTCAGCCATCCCAAGCGGGACGCTGCTGCTACCACCGCCCCGGCTGCGGAGAAGCCTAGGAAGGCAACACCTGCGGCGACTACGAAGGAGCCGGAAAGCGAGCGGCGAGAGGACTCACCGAGCTCGGAGTCGTACGACTCGAGTGCGGAGTCTGAGGTGTCTGAGGCGGCCTCCCAGGAGTCTCCTCCGTTGGGATTCGGGGACCCGATCCCAGATTCTGCTCCAGAGGACGTCCACCAGTTCTCTGCGATGCTGCTCCGCATGGCCACTACCCTCGGCCTTAAGATCGCCGATGCGGAGCCGGAGGATGACGATCCAGCCTTCTCCGTTTTCGAGGAGAAGCGACCTTCCACGGCCCCGCTGCCTCTCCTGCCCCGGGTATCCAGACTGGTGAAGGCCGCCTGGGATAGACCGGCCTCGGCTCAGCCGATACCGCAGCGGTTGGAACACCTCTACAGGGTGCAGAAGGATAACGCCGGTTATCTATTTAATCACCCTGCACCGAACTCTGTGGTCGTGAGTCCGCGCAGACGAAGGGCTCCGGCAGGCAACACACCACCCCGCCGGACAAAGAGGGCAGGAAGTTGGACGCCTACGCAAGGAGGTTCTATTCAGCTGCCTCCTTGCAGATCAGGCTGTCCAACACTCAGGCTTGCCTCGCGGCATACCTGAAGAAAGTGCTCGATCGCCTGCAACCGGCGATGGAAGCGGTACCGGAGGACATCCGCCAAGCCTCCTCCGTGATCTTCAATGAGGCTATCTCCATCGCTCGGCACCAAATGGCCTCCTCCCGGCACGCAGTGGAGATCGCCTCCCGGGTCATGGCGGGATCCGTCGGCCTCCGCCGCCATGCTTGGCTGCGACCGGCCGACATCCAGGAGGACACCAGAAGGAGGATTGAAGATCTCCCCTTCGACGGTGAAGGCCTATTCAATTCGTCCACAGACGAAGCTTTGGACAATCTCGTCAAGGCGAGACTGACCTCAAAAAAGATCGGGCTGCAGCCGGCCACGCAGGCCCGCAGGGCCTCCACCTTCCGCCCATCCTGGCGACGATCTTCCACCTCGTCGTTCCAGCGTTCGGCCCAGTCTGGACAGTCGAGACCGTCCTCCGGCTCATCGGCCAGACGCACGATTAGGCGGCGCCCGGCTTCGTCGAAGAAGTCCTCCTCCGAGACAAAGTCTCGGTTTTGACGTGCCTGGCAGGACCCACCAATACCCACTCTTCAGCCTACCATCAGCGCTCGGAGACCGACCGACTCTCGCTCGACACCTAGCGGAGTGGCAGTATGTCACTACGGACTCTTGGGTGCTTTCCATCGTCCGTCTTGGCTACGCCATCGAGTTTCTCGATATTCCTCCTCGCGGCGTTTACTACTCCACGCCGTGAGTCCGGCCCTCCTGGAAGAGATCCAATCCCTCCTCCAGAAAGGGGCGATCGAGCGGCTCCCGCAAGAGGCCAAGACCACCGGCTTCTTCTCCAGGTACTTCACGGTACCGAAAGCCGACGGTACCCTCCGGCCGATCCTAGACCTCAGAGGGGTGAACTACTACATCCGCCCCAAAAGGTTCAAGATGGTCACGATACCGTCGATCCTACCCTTCCTACATCGAGGGGACTGGTTCGCCTCCATCGATCTCCGAGACGCATACTTCCATATCGCCATTCGCCCGCAGCACAGACGGTACCTCCGCTTCGCAGTCGACGACACCTGTTACCAGTACAAGGTGCTGCCGTTCGGACTCTCGACTGCCCCAAGGGTCTTCACCAAGTGCATGGCCCCGGTGGTATCCTACCTGCGGACGAAGGGCGCTTCCGTCTTCCCCTACCTCGACGATTGGCTGTTGGTGGCGTCCTGCAAACAGAGACTTTACCACGACGTCCACATGACGTTGTCACTCCTGACCCGCCTTGGTCTACGAGTGAATCCGAAGAAGTCCCACCTCGAGCCGGCGAGGATCTTGGACTTCATCGGGGCGACGCTCGACTCGACCTCCGCCAGGGCGTACCTACCAGAGTCTCGAGCACAAACCTTGATCCGGGCCGCCGCTCACGCTCGTACGGCCCCGACGTTATCTGCGAGAAGCGTCCAGCAGCTCTTGGGCTACATGGCTGCGACGACCGCTGTGACATATCTCGCCAGGCTGAGAGCAAGACCTCTTCAACACTGGTTCGTCCGCATATTCGACCCCCTGCGAGACGAACAGACACTCCGACTGCAGCTGCCGGGAGACGTCCGCTCATCCCTCCGATGGTGGCAGTCGCGACGCAATCTCATGTCAGGGATGCCTTTCCAACAGCCGACACCGAAGGTGACGGTAACGACCGACGCCTCCCTGTATGGATGGGGTGCCCACTGCGGCGATCTCAGAGTCCGCGACAGATGGACCGACGACGAGACCGCTCTCCATATCAACGCGCTGGAGCTGCTCGCCGTCTGGAAAGCCCTACGGGCGTTCCGCCATGCCGTGGCGGGGCGCACGGTCCTGATTCTGACGGACAACACCACCGCCGTCTGCTACATCAACAGACAAGGTGGGACTCATTCCACGACCCTGCTCCACATCGCGCTCGACCTGTGGGAATGGTGCATTCGCCTGCACACGCATCCCGTGGCGGTTCACCTGGCCGGGCAGGAGAACACCACGGCAGACGCCCTCAGCAGGGACACCTCATCCCATCACGAATGGTCTCTCTCCGGAGAGGCGTTCAGACTGATTCGGGACCGCTGGGGCGAACCATCGATCGACCTCTTCGCGACCAGGGAAAACGCGAAGTGTCGCCGATTCTGTTCCAGAGCGGGCCACGATCGTGCCTCCATCGGGGACGCTTCCAGTTTCCGTGGACCGGGGAACTCCTCTACGCGTTCCCGCCGTTCCCGCTGCTCGGCCGGACGATATCGAAGATCCTCGCCGACCGAGCCGACGCGATCCTGGTAGCCCCGTACTGGCCGAGGCAACATTGGTTCGCACCCCTTCTACAAGCCGCGCGAGACGACCTGCTCCGGTTGCCACCGACACCGGACCTGCTCTCCCACTCCGGCGGCCGAGTCCTCCATCCGGACCTGCCACGCCTGGCCCTCCATGCCTGGAGGATATCGCACTGGACGATCCCGTCCTCGGTACCGTCCTCGTCGCGGCCAGGAAGGAATCCACCCGTCGCAACTATCAATACAAGTGGCGACGCTTCCTGACCTCGCTAACGAGAGGAGTGAGCCGGTATCGCCCGCGGGGCTCTCGACCGTCCTGCACTTCCTCCTGCACCTCCGGCAACAGGGCCTGGCGTTTCCATCCCTGAAGGTGTATCTCTCCGCGATCGTGGCATACCAACCGCCACGATCTGCTGCCTCGGCCTTCTTCAGGAACGATACCGTTAAGCGGTTCCTGAAAGGACTTCATCATCTCTACCCGCCGGTATCGCCGCCGCTACCGCCGTGGTCCCTCTCGCTGGTGCTCTCGCAGCTGACGAAGCCGCCCTTCGAGCCAATGGCGACCTCGGATGACAGGCTCCTGACAATGAAAACTGCCTTCCTGGTAGCGGTGACCTCAGCGAGGCGAGCGGGTGAGATCACAGCTCTTCGTTCCGATGAGCCCTTCACGGTCTTCCACAGGGACAAGGTGGTCCTGAGACCTGACATCTCGTTCCTGCCAAAGGTGGTGTCCAGTTTCCATCTCAACCAGGACATCATCCTGCCTGCCTTCTTCCCGAACCCGACGACACCGTTGGAGCGGTCCCTCCACTCCCTGGACGTGCGTCGGGCATTGGCTTTCTACAAGGACAGGACTGCTTCCTTCCGACAGACGCCGCATCTCTTTGTTTGCTATGGGCGACGTCGGAAGGGCCTAAAAGTGTCCACCCAGCGCTTCTCCAAGTGGGTGGTGAGGACTATTGAACTGGCGTATGAGCTCGCGAGGAAGCCTCCGCCAGTCCTGCTTCGAGCCCACTCCACCAGAGCTGTGGCTACTTCTGCGGCCCTCCTGCGAGGAGTTGACCTGCATGAACTCTGCCGTGTGGCGACCTGGTCCCAACCATCGACCTTCGTGCGCCACTACAGGCTCGACTGCCGGTCGCGCAGAGATGCCCGGTTTGGACGTGAGGTGTTGGCTTCCGTGCTGTAGGACCTGACCCGCCGTCCGACCGGTAAGCTACACAGTCTCCTAGTGTATGAAGGCACAGAGACCACGAAGAAGAAGAACAGGTTGCTTACCTGTAACTGTGGTTCTTCGAGTGGTCATCTGTGCCATCATACACACCCGCCCTTCCTCCCCTCTTTCTCAGGTCCCTGTAGGTTCTACGGCGGACGACAGAACTGAGGAGAGACCGTTGCTCGGCGGGAGGAGCATGCGCAGTACCGGCGTGGGGGAGGGGTTCCCGCCAAGCGAACAAGCTCTAGAAGTTTCCGAACGCTACCGCGCAGGCGCTAAAGCTCCTAGTGTATGATGGCACAGATGACCACTCGAAGAACCACAGTTACAGGTAAGCAACCTGTTCATTCCATAGGATGTTGAAAGTGGAATCATCGCGCTATAACAGCCTAATGCGGAAGTGGCTCTAGTGAAGTATCTATTGTGTGCTGTAGGTTATACATTTGGCCTTCCGCATTTGTGGGTTTCACTTTCATGGGTTTATTTGTGAGTTCCTCCAACTCTTGCCACCGCCCCCAACACCTGAAGCACTTATTTTCCAAAGGAACCTTTGCTCTCAGCGGCTCTGATCAGACCGTGCAGCCCTTTAGAAACCTGCCTCTGAACCTCCTCGTTCTCCAGCTACTGCCTGGCCAGGTAAGGTCAGATTGCAGCCGCATTTCTCAGCACCACAAACCATCTCCCAATGCCCCCCACAAACCCAAGGAAGATGATGGGTGAGAGGCAGAAAGTATAGGGCCACCACGCTGACCCACCCCTTTTCCTTTTCCTGACCTGGTTTGGACCCTGGATGCCCACTCTCCCCGGCATGCCTCAGTCCCCTTCCCACAGACACAGATACAAACTTTGATAATTGCCATTTTTCCACACCTCAATGCGCTCCAATTAATGGGGAATGAAAACCAGCCAGAGCAATAGCAATACGAGAGGCAGGCTAACCTAGCGAGATCTTTTAACCCAATTTTTACGGGGTCAGGCTGAGCCGAAAACCACACCAAATTGCTAAACTAAAGACTTGTGCGCGTTTGCACGTACACACTCACACAAGAGCTATTTAGAAATAAAAGAGAGGAAATTTGATAGGGGATTTTGATAGGGGATTTTGATTTTGAAATCTATAGGGGATTCTGGAGGGTTATTGTTGGGGTATACTGCACCTAGTCCTGAAGTCCGGAGTCTGAGACAGCAGCAGAGCGAGAGAAGGGACTCAGCACATGAAGGGCTGAGGGGATAGCCGGATGGAGTGATGTGAAGCCGAGAGCGATCTGGAGCAATCCAAGGAACCGCTAAAAAACCGGGCCTTTTTATAGGGGAAAATGTACCTTGGGGGGGGTTACCCTTTCCCAGGGAGAACAATAGGTCGAGGAGCTAAAACAAAGCTCCAAGATGTTCACGTCCTTTGCATGATTGGGAGAACAAAGATCCAAAATGTCAAAAAGTTCCTGGCATGATTAGACTCGATGGGCTTGTCAAAAGCCTTGGCTGTATGTAAATCGTCCTCGCTTGACGGGCAGTTTGTCAGGAGCGCTAATCCTGCCAAGCTGGCTTCTCGGGGCAGAGGACCCTTTGTGTAGTTTAATGTCTGCGTGTCTGGAGGGCTCCTGGGGCTACGTGACAGATTATTTACTAGCCTGACCAGGTTTTTCCTGATTTCAGCCGTTTGGCTGTGCCTGCCTGCGTGCTTGTCTGGGGGACCCTCTCAGGCACGTGGAAATATTTTTAATATTAGATATTAAATTGTAGACCCTGGGAGAGGGTCAATCTACAGCAGTAACATCCTATTCCCTTATCAGTAGTAAATGTAGAGGGCCAACTGTATTTCAGAGGAAGGAATTGGCGAAACCACCTCTGAGTACCTCTTGCATAAGAAAATCCTGCAAAATTCATAGGGTTGCCATAAGTCAGCAGGTGATTTGAAAGTGCGGGCATGCACGCATGCAGAGACACGCACATTGGGTTGCCCACTGTATGCTTGACCTAGGCCATTTCCGCACTAGCCTGTTATAGCACTATGATTCCACTTGCAACATCCTATGAAATCCTGGGATTTGTAGTTTTGGGAGGGGCCAGGTGGCTCCTCCCAAAACTACAAATCCCAGGATTCCATAGATGTTGCAAGTGGAATCATAGCACTATAACAGGCTAGTGTGGAAATGGCCCTAGAGTGTGTGTTATCTTATTTTGTGTACAGTGTTGTGGTTGTCTTACTCAGAACATAGCAAACTCTCCATTACCCAATGAATGGGAGTATATCTCTTGTACTTGGCTATCCTGTGCAGCAACAGGAGATAGGCCAATACTGGATATCTCTTTCTTCCGTGTGCAAGAATGGACTTTCACTTGAAGCACTCAGTGTGCCGTTTGCACACTACAGATCCCAGAATTCTAAGTCAGCTGTGTTGGCTTGATGCCCTGGGGTCTGTAATCTGAAAGGTCACTTTTTGAAGTTCCCTGACCTAGCTTCACTGGTTCACACAGAGAAGGGAAGGGAGAGAAAGAGGTGGGGGCTTTGCAAAGCTCCCAAGTGTGTCCACTGTCTACCAGGCTGTGTATCTTAGGATGGCTCTCCCTAGGAGAAAGGTTTCATAGAATCATAGAAATGTAGAGTTGGAAGAGACCCCAGGGGCCATCCAGTCCAACCCCCTGCCATGCAGGAACACCCTCAAAGCACTCCCGACAGATGGCCATCCAGACTCTGCTTAAAAACCTCCAAGGAAGGAGACTCCACCACACTCCGAGGCAGCAGATTCCACTGCCGGACAGCCCTGACTGTCAGGAAGTTCTTCCTGAGGTTCAGGTGGAATCTCCTTTCCTGCAGCTTGAATCCATTGCTCCTTGTCCTGGTCTCTGGAGCAGCAGAAAACAAGCCCACTCCCTCCTCTCCATGGCATCCCTTCAAATATTTAAACATGATTATCATGTCCCCTCGTAACCTTCTCTTCTGCAGACTAAACATACCCAGCTCTCTAAGTCTATCCTCATAGGGCTTCATGGCTTCCAGGCCCCTCACCATTTTGGTCACCCTCTTCCCCTGGTCCTTGTGAAGCTTCCTTGACCGCACTCTATGATGACAGATGCTGCGTTTGGGCTGTTGGCACTGTGCCTACCACAGCTTCATGGCAGAGATGAAGCAATAAATGGCTAATGCTGCTATTTCGGAGTGGGCTCTGTAGTGAATCCTGAGCTTCATCCGCCACACCTTTTCCTGGTGATGGGGCACTGACTCACCAGCTTCCTGAAAAGATATGAGCAATACTTTGCTCCACCTAATCTATCCCATCCTTCTTCCTCTTTCGTCCTCTTTCTGCTGAATTCCATTGCATTTCCTTCTCTCTCTTTCCAAGGGCGGGAGCAGAGAAAGTTGAAAAGGTTAATTACCGCCCCTCAAAATGATCCGATGTTGGGTTTCCCATCCAGCATCTCTGTGACGCTCCAGCCATTTCCGCACGTCACTGTTATAGTGCTGTTATTCCACTTTTAACATCCTGTGGAATGCTGGGGTTTGTAATTTCCTGAGGCCCAAGAGCAATCTGGATGAGAATGCAAAATGCCCCTCCTTAAACTGCAAATCCCAGGATTCCACAGGATGTTGAAAGTGGAATCATAGCACTATGACAGTGTAGTGCGGAAGATCAGATACGGCCTCCCTGTCTGTCACTGCAGAAGCTTTTCAGAAAGGCATGCAAGATGGCAGTGCCTGGATATATAGCCAGAACATGGAATTTCCTAGGACTGATGTGTGGCCAGTAGCCATGCTGGCTTGGGGATTCTGGCTGTTGTTGTCTCCCAAAGTACAGCCTTTGTATAACGTGATAGACTTTTTATTTGTTGTTCATAGAATCGCAGAATGACAGAGTTGGAAAAGTCCCCAAGGGACACAATCCAAGCCCTTCCTTGGACAGATGGTCATGCAGCTTCTCTTTAAAAACCTCCAAAGAAGGAGGAGACCCCACCACACTCCATGGAGGCAGCGGCAGATTCCACTGTCGAACTGCTCTTACCGCCAGGAAGTTCTTCCTAATGTTTGGGTGGAATCTCTTTTCCTGAAGTTATAGACACATAGAATCATAGAATCATAGAAATGTAGAGTTGGAAGAGACCCCAGGGGCCATCCAGTCCAACCCCCTGCCATGCAGGAACACCTTCAAAGTACTCCCGACAGATGGCCATCCAGACTCTGCTTAAAAACCTCCAAGGAAGGAGACTCCACCACACTCCATGGAGGCAGCAGATTCCACTGCTGGGCAGCCCTGACCGTCAGGAAGTTCTTCCTGAGGTTCAGGTGGAATCTCCTTTCCTGCAGCTTGAATCCATTGCTCCTTGTCCTGGTCTCTGGAGCCGCAGAAAACAAGCCCTCTCCTTCCTCTACATGGCATCCCTTCAAATATTTAAACATGGCTATCATGTCCCCTCTTAACCTTCTCTTCTGGAGACTAAACATCCCCAGCTCTCTAAGTCTATCCTCATAGGGCTTCATGGCTTCCAGGCCCCTCACCATTTTGGTCTCCCTCCTCTGGACTTGCTCCAGCTTGACCATGTCCTTCTTGAATTGGGGTGCCCAGAACTGGATGCAGTATTCAAGATGGGGTCTAACCGGAGTAGAGTAGAGTGGTACCAGTACCTCCCTCAATCTAGACACCAGACTCCTGTTGATGCAGCCGAGAATTGCATTGGCTTTCTTGGCTGCCGCATCACACTGCTGACTCATGTTCAGCTTGTGGTCTATGAAGACTCCGAGATCCCTTTCACACGTACTGCGATCCAGCCACGTGTCCCCCATCCTATATTTCTGTATTCCATTTTTTCTACCTAAGTGGACAGTTGGAAGCCATTGCTCAGAGTCCGAGTCTCTGGAGCACCAGCTACTATTGTTGTTTCCATTAGTTTTAACTGGTTTCACTTTTATGACGGTTTAATTGCTTTTTAACTTTGGCATGCCGTTAATTTTTAGCATTGTTTTATCTGTTGTAGGGCTCCTTGAGTCCCAAACTTAGGAAAAGGTAGGAGGACTAAGGCCATTTCCGCACGAGTCTGTTATAGCGCGATGATTCCACTTTCAACCTCCTATGGAATCCTGGGGTTGAAAGTGGAATCATCGCGCTATAACAGACTCGTGCGGAAATGGCCTAAGATGATGATGGTGATGCCAGTGACAGAGCTTGGAGTGTGTGGAGGGGGGGCAGGAGGGAGCAGGGCTATGGCGTGAGGGGCGTGGCCAGGGCACGCGGGGGCGTGGCTACAGGCTGGGATGCCCCAGAAACATTGCCGCCCGAGACGAATCGTCCCCACCGCCCCCATGTTTCTATGCAACTGGATGATGATGCTTGAAGAATTGACCTTACCTGACTGTGAACTGAACAGAGACAGGAAGCCAAGTGCAACTGTACATATTCGGGAATTCAGTGTGCATCAAATACCATTAGGATGCCGGCCAACTTGCTCTAAAACCTGTGCGCTTAGGTTTTGCCACTGATTTGCTACATTTCTTCTCCTCTTTTCATCCTCCAAGTCTATACGCTTAGCAACCCGTATGCTATTCGGTCTCCCATCACACACCATGAATTGTTCAAAAGAGAATGGCAGAAAATTTGAAAAATTCATGTTACACTGCCTCTAAAATGTCCTTTAAAGGCAGCTTTTAAGAGGGAGGGAGCTGGGGCTGTTTAGCCTGGAGAAGAGGAGGTTAAGAGGGGACATGAGAGCCATGTTTACCTATTTAAAGGGACATCCTATGGAAGATGGAGCAAAGCTGTTTTCTGCTGCTCCAGAAACTAGGACATGGATGATATCCACAGAACTCTCTCCCTGACCACAGCTCAGATTTCAAATTCAGCATTCCAGATCAATTGATTTTCTTCAGCTTGTTAGTGCATATTAATGATTATTAATGCATATTAGTGGTGTGAACTGTCACCACTTAACACTTGAGTAGAACAATGTCAACTTTTAGCAACGTTGAGTATGTGAGGAGTGTCTGGTTGATCTCTTCCTGAATAAAACTAAGAATAATAAGATCGTGGAATTGCAGAATTGGAAGAAAACTTGAGGTTCCTTCTAGTCCAAGCTCCTATCAATTGCAGGAAAGGGGCGTTTAATGTATCCCTGCAAGGTGGCTATCAAGCTTCTGTTTAAAAATCTCCAGTGAAGGAGAGTCTTGCCACCTGTCAGGAAGTTCTTGCTCATGTCTGGATATAATCTCTTTTCCCATAGTTTGAATCCATTGCTCCGTGTCCTAGTCTCTGGAGCAGCAGAAAAGAGGCTTGCTCCATCCTCCACATGACATCCCTTCAAATATTTAAACATGGCTATCATGTCCCCTCTCAACCTTCTCTTCTCCAGGCTAAACATCCCCAGCTCCCTAAGTGTTTGAATCTACATTTGCCATCGCCACTCAGAAGACAATGAATTAAATATGAGCTGAATAAAGGAATCAAATAGGCTGGAAGAGTACAGATGTGATTGCAAGAGAGACAGGCACACACATGCTTGTATGTAGTGTGTAATACATTTCCAGCTCCAAGAAAATGTAGTAAATTTTCCACCTGTTCTGTTTCCTATGGATTCTGAAGGGGATATAAACATTGCTTTATTTCTCCCTGGAATAAAAGTCTCTCTGTGGTTCAACCCAACAGCTGTGTGACCATGCAAAATATGAGTGGCGTGCCGTGTGGGATTTCCTTATCTTGACACATATGGCAAATCTCTCTGTGCACTTAATAGTGGCTCCAAACCAATGCAAAATGGGCTCTAAATAAGCACAGCTGGCCTTAGTGTAATTCTTCACAAAAGCGGTTCCTTTGCCCTAATCCTGCATCTGCTACTAGGGATGTGTTGCTCTTTTTGTACAGCAACACTCTTCCTGTGTTCATTTCATTTGGAAAAGACAAGGTCCCTAATTCTTATGGCCCAAAAGAAAAGTATCAAAATGTCTTCTATGAAAAATTGAATTATCACAGAATCGTAGGAAATCTTAGCCCATTTCTACACTATGCTCTTAAAGCGCTGTTACCCTGTTTTACTAGGGGTCCCGGGAGGGACACCTAAATAACCTTACAATTACACAAGATGGGGGAAATTAGTCAAGAGCACTGGTTGGCACTACGAGAGGCAGGGCAAGGCAGCAGGATCTTGCAACCCAATGTTTATGGAGTCAGGCCAAGTCAAGAAGCAGACCATGTTGGAAATAATGAATGATCTTTATTAACTACAGGCACACAATGTAAGCAACACACGCACACAGATAACTAAGGAAAATAAAGGTGTGAGTATGATAGCGGGATTTTCAGAGGGATAGTTGATTCGGGGATACGGAACCTGTTCCTGAAGCCTGGAAAGAAGATAGAGAGCGATGCTGGGGTGCGATGTATCTCAGCACGTGGAGCTGAGGGGAAGCTCGCCAAGCAAAGCGGCAGCAAGGTGGTCTGGAACTCAGGAGCGATCCGAGGAGGGTCTCGGAATCAGGGGTTTTTATAGGGAGAGATGTGACTGCAGGCTATGCCATACTTGGGGAAAACAATGCGTTTTGGTTGTGGGACAAAGCTTTGGAAAGGTCAGAATTTAGCATGATTGAGGTAAGTCCGAACTGACAAAGAGGTAGCCGGTATGCAAATGCAGAGTGCTTGGCATTTGAGTATTCAGCTTGCCAGGGTGCCTACTTGGGGCAGGGAGTTCTTTGCAAATAGCATGCATACATAATGAGAGTGTTTGCAGAGAGGTCTCCTAAAGCAAGGATTTCTATTTCTATTTCTGGCCTGCCTGGGTGGACAATGGAATGTCCAGTGATTAGTGGCCGAGGCTAGTTCGGTGCTTGTCCGGGTGCCTCACAAACACGTGGAGAGGGGTGGTGGAAGAGAGCCAAATTATTGATATCAAAATGACATCTAGGGGTATCTCCAAGGAGGCCTAAACTGCAGTAACAGCGCAATGATTCCACTTTCAACATCCTGTGGAACATCCGCTTTGGCCCCTCCCGAAACTGCAAACCCCAGGATTCCAGAGGATGTTGAAAGTGGAATCATCGCGCTGTAACAGGCTAGTGCGGAAAGGTTCCTGTGCCAGCAGCCAGCCAAGGTTCACAGCTCTCCCGTTGGCGTCTTTTATCAGCAGCCATGAGCAAAGTTTATAACAGTTTGTTAGCCTGTTACCGGTCATTGTTTCTGCAGTCTGAGTCTGTAGTAAATTCAGAGCAACAATCCAGTAGCAAAGTCCATACACAAGGCGAGGGTCAAGGTTTCCAGGAACATGAGCAAGGGATCCAAATGTGAGAAGGTGCAGCTTCCACTGAAAAGATCAGTTGTCTATAATGGCTTCTTCCCATGCATCTCCTTGTTTAGATAGGCTGACAGCCTCCCCCATCTGTTTGCCTAATTGATGTTTCCTTACTGTATAAATGTTCTGAGTCTCCTGGGCTCTTCCTTTTTCACCTACGCTGACTGCTGTAGGTATTGTCCCGTTCATGTCTCTGTGTTGTGGCTGTGGGGAAGGGTCCCGTCTGGTTCCTGGGATGCAGCATGACAGAAGGGGCCACAAAGGCCATCCAGTCCATCCCCCTGCAATGCAGGAATACACAGCTAAATGTCAAAGAAGGAGAATCCAAATGTCAAAGAAGGAGAATCCACCCTTCCACCCCCTCACAAAGCAGTCCATTTCTGCTGTTGAACAGCTCTTGCCGTCAAATTGTTCTTCCTAATGTTTAGGTGGAATCTATTTTCATGTACTTTGAATCTGTTGCTCTGTGTCCTAGTCTCTGGAGCAGCAGAAAACAAGTTGGCTCCATCTCGTCCATGACATCTCTTCAGATATTTAAAGATAGCTATCCTGCCACCTCTCAGGCCCTTTTCGCATTGAGGCTTCTCGCGCGAGAAGGCTCCTCCGGGAGGCTGCCGCTTCCCCCTCATTCCTTCCGCAGGCGAAGGAACGAGGGGAAAGCGGCAGCCTCCTGGAGGAGCCTTCTCGCGCGAGCCGCCCTCCCCTGCTCGTGCAAAGGAGGCTGGCGCGTCCTCCCCCCCGCTCGCGCGAAGCAGGAGGCTGTCGTGTCCGTCGTGCTAGCGCCCCACCCCGCCCCTTCCTTCCGCAGAGGCGGAGGGAAGGAAGCACGACCCGGCTGCCTCCCCGACGCTCCGCACAGGAGGTAAGTGCGCATGGGCACCCGGAGCGTTGCGCGAGTGCGGGTGATTTTCGCTTTGAGGTGAAAATCAAAAAACCCGCGATCGCGCCGCTGCAGCCCCGTGAGCGCGGCGGAAGTGGGAGTGCGTCGTGCAGAGCGACGCTCCCACTCCCGCGAGGCTCAGGGGGCTCTCGTGCGACAGAAAGCCCGTGCGAAAAGGGCCTCAGTCTTCTCTTCTCCAAGCTGAACATGCCCAGCTCACTTCTAAAACTTGGCTTCCAGACCTTTGAAGATCTTGGTAGCTCTTTTCTGAACCATATTCTCTGGAACATATATCGAAAGAACACATCTCAAAAAGTGGAAGTGTTGGGGCGGGTGGATGGGTTATGCATGACTTTTAAAAAATATATATATCCTAGTGTCTTCTGCTTTTCTGTTTCTGAACCCACACTGTTGAAAGCAGGTGAATGAGAGTGGGCCAGAAAAGAGATCAATGTTCGTTAAAACAGATGTTCCTGCTATGGGCGAACTTGGCCAAGTGGAAACATTCCATGTTAAACAGCCCAGCCAGCAATAATGCAAAATCACGAACAGCACAGAGAAAAGGAAAAACCCTTGCCCCACCCCATGTAATACTAGAAGTTGGGGTCACTCAAAGAAACTCAAGGCCGAGGGCAGTTCTTTCTCCTGCAACGTGTAAGTTACAAAAGTTCGTGCCATAAAATTTGGAAACTGGCCACAGAGTTAGATGGCTCAGAGGAAGCAGATTATATGAAGCTGTAGAGGAAGAGAAGTCTCAAGGCCTTTTTAAAGGGATAGCTGTATGTCCAAATGGAGACCAGTCATGGCTTTTGGACCCCCCGTTGAGGCAAATGAACACGCACAATTTAATCAGTGAATTGCATGTCTCTTACCCCTATTAAAAGAAGTTGCAAGCAGAAATATGGTTGCAACCAAAATGGTAAAGGGTATGGAAACCATGCCTTATGGGGAGTGGCTTAGGGAGTTAACCTTTTTTTTTTGTCAGACTAAACATACTTAAGAGGTGACATGATAGCCATGTTTAAATATTTGAATGGATGTCATGTTGAAGATGGAGCAAGCTTGTTTTCTGCTGCTGCAGAGACTAGGATAAGGAGCAATGGATTCAGACTACAGGAACAGAGATTTCACCTAAACATCAGGAAGAACTTCTTGATGGTCAGAGCCCTTTGACAGTGGAATCTGCTGCCTCAGAGTGTGGTGGAATCTCCTTCTTTGGAGGTTTTTAAGCAGAGGCTGGAAGGCCATTTGCTGGGGGTGCTTTGAGTGTGTGTTCCTGCATGGCAGAATGGGATTGGACTCGATGGCCCTTGCGGTGTCTTCCAAGTCTGTGATTCTATGATTCTACGATTCTTTTAATTTAAATAATAATAATAATAATAATAATAATAATAATAATAATAATAATAATAATAATAATTTGTATCCCGCCTCTCCACATGGATCGAGGCGGCAAACAGCATGAAATACATTATACATTAAAATACATTAAAACACATTAAAAACAAACCCAATCCTTCCCACCCACCAACCCACCTAAACAAAAGAGAAGTTGGAAATAGGAAACAAACATTAAATAATTTCTCACTGAAATTAGAGCAGCCAGAGTGGAATTGAAGAGCTGGTAAAGTCAAATGTTTTAATTGTAAGGTTATTCTGCTCCCATTCAAACATTGTTAAGTTTTTGATGTTTAATGTAAATATGTTATCAACTTGATAGACAAAGAAAATACAAACCAATATTAAAAAAAAAGAAATCTAGCCAGAACTTGGCATGGATTTCTTTTGACCCCACTGACCGGAGAGCTCCCAGCCATCACTGTTTCCAAGATATTTGGCTTTTGTTTTATTTTGGGAGAGGCATTTTTAGCCATCATTGGGGTCCCTCTGCAGCGGGAGCAGGGCAGCCACAGTGGCTCGCCTCCGGGGCTGAGAGAGAGAGCTGTTACTCTGGTCCTCCCAATATTTTTTTCAACTGTTCATATATTGAAAGATGCCAGGAATGAATCATCAGCCAAACCAACAGTCAGACGCTCAGTCCAGGAAAGGCGCGGGGAGGAAGGGCAGGGGGGAAATATAGCGTTCAGAACTTCTCTTTCCTCCAAGTCATGGCAAAAAAAAAATCCTAACACCGGTTATGCAGGCAGCCTGCACTGCAGGGGTGGAATAGCT